>VXBB01019261.1:520244-608509 GCA_013399915.1 Illadopsis cleaveri
GGTTGGATATTAGAAAAAGGTTCTTCACCCAGAGAGTGGCTGGGCCCTGGAACAGGCTCCCCAGGGAAGTGGTCACAGCACCAGCCTTTGTTCAGGGAGCCTTTGAACAATGTTCTCAGGCACATGGTGTGACTTTTGGGGTGTCCTGTGCAGGGCCAGCAGTTGGACTCGATGATCCTTCTGGGTCCCTTCCAACTAATGTGTTCTGTGAAAATCATCCTTTAAAACCAGTGTGGAAAATTTCTCATTAAAAAAATCACTCATGAAAACGACCAAAGTCATGGCTGTTCTCCTGTCCCACCACATGTGAGCACCCATGCTACCTGCTGAAAACAAACCCAAGAATGTAATGGCTTAAAGCATAAAATTTGGAAACAGCAAACTCTGAGTCCACATCCAAGCGTTGAGGCAACAAATACTGTGTTTACATTAAATGGCACTGAGTATCACCACAATATACTAATGGCATTATATAAATTTTAAGAAGAATGTAGTGTATTTTCTAGCATCATTTCTGATAAGGAATGATGCCAAGGTGCAGTTCTGGATTCAATTTAATCTCTATCCTTGTGGCAGTAGCTGTGATTGGAACAGGAATTCCTTCAGCAAAGCATTGTAACATTCTTGTAATAATACAGAATCATCATGGCCTAGGCTGGAAGGCACCCTGAAGATCATCTTATTCCAACCTCCTGCCATGGGCAGGGACACCTTTCCTGAATCGCGTGTGAAAGGGAACAGTTGTATGTCCTGACCTAGAAATTCAGCAACAGGACAGAGCAGTTCCTCGTTTTGCATCTCCACATGGTCTCAATTATTTCCCAATTTTGTTTCAGCTTTGAAATAGATTTGAGGAGGTGTCATGCTATGACTGAATATTTATGAAATATTCTTCTATTAGTCTTTAGAAAAATTGAAACCTTTACTTTTATCATCAGGAGGCACAAAAACTCCTGCTATCCATTATAAAAATTGTATAGACTTCTATCTGTAGAGGATGTGTGGTCATTACAGGAGAAAATGAGCAAATGAATTCTACAGTGTAAAGACATTTTAGTTTTGTGATTAATGAGTAACCAGGTGATGTAAAGGGTTCGTGTTTGTTACCGATTTCAATTACCTTGAAAGAAAATCCTCACATGCACCATTAGCACAGTGAATAAATTATGGCATTACACAATAAAAATGACAAGCAGTACAGTATGTATTATTCAGGCTGTAAGCTTCATTACTGGTTTCAAACATCTCCATTTCAAACTTCTGTACTTTCAAATTAGCAAAAGGTCATCGTGCATTCCCACTGTTATCAATGGGAGCCTTTCTATTTATATTTCAAAAGAAATAGAGTAGGATTTCAATAGTGTGTTTTGTCTAGGGACTATCTTAAAAGTTTCTTTAGAAATGTTGGTTTGAATCAGAGAAATGTCAAAATGTCATGCTTCAAAAGCCAGCAGCAGAGTCATTTTACTTTTTGTTACAGTTATTAAGGGCTGGCTAATTTTGAGTAAAATGCATTTCTAAAAGTGATTCTTAAAATTTTTAACAGGCACTCCATTTTCTTTCTTTCTGATTTTCACACTCATGAAAATCATAAGAATTTTTTTCCTTTTATATATGGACAAGTGAACCCAGACACGAATAATTCCAAAAATATGTGTCAAGTTTGAAATGGGGGCCTCTTTTGTCGTGTATTGTATTTTGAATTGTGGTCTCTAGTTCAGGAGCAACTCTCAGATTCTAGTCCTGAAAATACATGTGCTGACTTCAGGTCCTCGAAAGCCACCAAATAGTTCTTAATAACATACTTATAATATTGCTTCTAATATTATATTCTGCTTTTTTTTTTCTTTTTAACATCAAATTTCCCAAATGATTTCCCAAACCTTAAACAAAATAAAAGTACTCTTTGGTAGTTGCCCATCAAAGTTTTTCAGTTTTGATGACATCTGTCCTTTGTGCTGTAAGGAGTACATTTTCTCTTATTCTAGGACCTAGTTATCTGACAAAATATTAAGTGCTGAAGATAAATGGTGTGGTAGACAATTTGATATTTCTCTAAAGATAGTTTCTTATTTGCATGTGGAAATAAGTAAAAATAAATGTGTAATACTTTGCTGTAAAAGTCCAACACAATATAATTATAGAGATTGACAGCAAAAAAAGTGTGGTAAAGTACTAAAGGAAATTAGATTATGTTTCTGGCAGCTTTTTTTTGTTTTCCAATCAGATAGGATTGCACAGGTTCAGAAAGTGAAAATAAGCTCAATAGAAAAGTACTGAAAATAAAAACATAAAAACGATTAATAATAAAAAATAAATGCACTTCATAAAAATAATTAGAAAAAAAGCTGATAAAAATGTCAGTTTTTTTCTTTTTAAAGAGGTGAAAGACACGTAAAGTCATAGTCCAAGATCTCAGAAATGTGCCAAAGTCTTCTAGCAAAAAAAAGGAGTTGAGTATTCAATGTCAGACTGGTAAGAGATCTTAGAAATATTTTTACATGACAACAAGAGGACTTATAAATACTGGAGTGACTGAGACAATGGATGTTTTATTTGAGTTCATTTTCACCACAGAAGTAGTTTGGGGTTTTTAGTATTCAATTGCGTTTGTCCTTACATGTCTTTATGCACATTGGATTGTTCCCCCTCACTTTCTCTTGTTTGATCCATGCCCAGACATTTTACACTTACCCAGGACTGTTTTGCACAGAGGACATAATTTTTTGGTAATTTTTTTCTTTAACAACAAGAATCATACACAGGATCAACAAAAACATATAAAATACTGGGAAATTAGAGCGAAACACTCGAAAATGTACCAGAGGATAAAATTTTCCTCTGTTGTTTTGTGAGGGAAACAAAGAACATGTTCATTTAAGAAATTCTGCACAACACAACCGTGGGTGGGACAGCAAAGGAACAAAATTTAGCAGTATTGATTATAGTACTTGGGACCATGCTGGTTTTCATCTTCTCTAATGCTTGGATTCAAAGGCAGTGAGACTCCAAGAGCAATGTGTGCAGCCAGGCAAGCTCCAGTGAGGGTGTTTGTTGCAGCAGCTGCACCTTGAAGGTTTTGCATTACAAACCATTCAGGTGAGGAAAACATGAACCCACATGGTCAAGTCTTTACACAAAGAACTGTAAAATCAACAAGCTAAGAAGATGGGAGTCAAATGAGGAGGAGCATGAGGAGAAAAGACACATTTTTGCATTCAGAGAGGGGAGCATATGAATTCTACTAACTCCAGTTTTTTTTAATTATCCATTCCTTGTGTTCTGTAAAGTAATATTTAAACACAGTGCACAGCTGGCCATTTTGAAAGTATGTAATTACTTTGCTCTCTTTCTTGTAATGAAACTAACAGCCCTGTTGTTATATATGCCTTCATATATATGCTAATTTTCAAAATAGTATTCATTAACCTTAAGAACAGAAAGTGCTTGAATTGATCTTTAAGACCACTATTTAAACTGATTAAAAGACTGACTATTTGACATGTAGAGAACTTCAAAAGGGAAATTACAAAGTGTCCTTAAATCCTTAATAAGTCAAACTTTCAAGAATTGGGATTATCTCTGAGGAAGGGTTCTACTATGATAATCCATGATTTCTGTTGGCTTGCTTACTAAGTCATTCCTAGGAAAGCAGACAAGTTTAGGATCTGTGCCTCAGTTTATCCTCTTTTGAAAGGGAAACCTTCTTGATTAAAATTCATATCTACGAGCTCTCAAAATGCCCAAAAAATGCTTTAAGTGATACAGTAAGTAAATATTTTGCTGACTTGAGCTGCTTAATTTTTTTAAAAGCAACAGTATTGGAGTTTCTTGTTGTGGAACAGCCAGTCTCAAGTGTTTTCCCTTGAATTTATTTGTACTCACAGTCCCTTCAGATATACTGGGAGAAAGTTTTTCAAGTATGGCCATCACCAGATTTCCATGCACCATTATTGTCACAGATATTTTCATTACAAGGTCAATCATTACTTCTCTAACTCCCAATGTCTACAAAACCATGATATAATCCCAATAATAAGATTCCTCCCTGCCACATTTCACCTGTGGGAGAAAAATGCAGAAGAATTCACATTAAAGTCGCATCATGAGCAATGATGGCAGAATCTCTTCCAGGTTGTCTCCCAGGACATCACACCTGCAAAGTGCTGTGCAGCTCCAGCTTTCCCTGGCTGCAGCACCTTTCTGTACCCTTGGAAGGGGTGGTCCTAAGGCACTGTGGTAGTGTGCTGAGCCTCTGGGAACAGGTGGCACACACAGGAGCTGATGGCAAATGTAGTCACTTTGGTGGGAGCTCTAACAAGCATCCTGGGGGCAAGAGGCCTTCATTTTCAATCACATGATGATAAAGTTGAAAATAATGACATAAAAAAATTACTGGAAAAAAAGAGATTGGCTTGAGATTGTGAAATATTTTTTTTAAGGTTTGAAATATTGTGCTGATTATCCTGTCACCAAAATTCTGAGATAAATTGTAGCCAGGGAAATGTTAGGAATTTGACAGCTTGGGAAAATCACTGATATTTTATGCACAGTATTTTGCCTTTTATATTTTTAACAAAAATGTGTACTTAGCTAAGGACTATTCTCCTTGCTTCCACAAGTGGCAGAGCAGTGTCAGGGAGACTGTCACCAGGGTTTTATTTGTTTCCAGGAAACAAAGACTGATATTCATCCTTCTGTTACTCTCTTCTGCCTCTCAGAATCCTCTAGTTAAAGAGTCTTTTCCACTATGCTGTCTCTGTAATTAAGCTTCCAAATAAATTGTTGTATGCATGAGTGGAAGGCTTTATAAATAAAAGAGAGAATTACAAGAGTAGGAGGAACAAAAAATGAAAGAAAGCTTTCATGCATTTTCATGTTGACAACCTATGTTTTTAGGAAAGTACATAGTAAATGAAGCACTTACACTGCATAAAATCCACCAAAACTCTGTGGGTTTCCTAAATCAAAATGTTGTTAAATCAAAATTTGTCATGTGCCTCAGTAGTGTGTGGAAAATTGTGCTGTGAAAAGCCAGTGTCCACAAAGGAGACAGAGGAGCCCTGCAAGGATGTGCCTTGCACTGGGGAAAGGGTGAGCCACAGTCATAACAATCGGACCTGAGATCACTTCAGAAGGCAAAGATTTATATCTATGGACTCAAAGTCACAGGGGAATCTGGGCTGCTTATTTCTTGAGTCTGAGGTTCTGCTTTGCAGTCAGTGAATTTGAAGGTGGGAGAAGAAAGAAAGATTTCTTACAGATTTTTTTTTTGAGTGTATAAATAAGGACATTTTAATGTATGTGAATATAGTAATTCTTTTTTCAGTTTTGTTGAGGATCTTGAGATCCATGGCACAAGGGACTCTCTCTTAAGCTCAGGGACTGACACAATATAGGGACAGGACAAGGGGAAGTGGCTTTAAACTGGAAGAGGGCAGGTTTAGATTAGCTATGGGGGAGAAATTCTTTACTGTGGCAGTGGTGAGGCACTAGAAGAGGTTGCCCAGTGAAGCTGTGGATGCCTCATCCCTGGAAGTGTTCAAGGCCAGGATGGATGGAGCTCTGAGCAACCTGGTCTAGTGAAAGGTGTCCCTGCTCATGTCAGGGGGGTTGGATCTTTAAGCCCCCTTCCAACTCAAACCATTTTGAGATTCTGTCAGGGTTGTTTGGGTGAGTCACACCAAGCTCATGAGCCACAAGTTCAGCACCACCAGTACAGGGACGTTTGGCCAGAGCTCTCGGTTACATTCCCTGCTCCCTTTTCTCCTAAAGGGGCCTTGGTACCTCTGTGATGAACAGAGCAAAAGGTGTATCCTCTGCATGATGGTAGTGGCACCAAGTGTGCATCCCTGTTTCTGCTGGCAAGAGAAACTTGAAGTGTTTTAGCAGTGCTGATACTCACAAGGTTCTACTCACCTGCAAGAGGAATGGGGCACCCCCTCTCTGAGCCACCTTCAGTCTGTGAACTCAGGAAACCTTCCTACCACGGTGACACAATAGTTCAGATTCTATTTTGCTGGCCTCTTTGTCAGATCATATTTTGTTTGATTTTTTGTGCTTTCTGTGGGAATTGTTTGACAATGACAGCTGGCTAGGAAGTCTTAGAGTGGTGCATAGGATCTTAGAGAGCAAAGTTGGAGACTATGGCAAATGAGCCACATCAGTACATCAGTCAGTTCAGAGCCTTCATGGAAGAGCTGTGGCTTCTGAGAGTCAAGGAGACTTTCTCTTATGCAGCTATATTTGCTGCTTTTTAAGTTGGCTTCACAGTTAACCAGGATTTCTCTGTCTCAAAACATTTTTCGTGACCTTTTTCATATTTTTTTCCTCCTTCTTATTTTTTTTTTTAATTTTTATTTTTTTTTTATTTCAGTTTATTTGCAGTGTCTCTGGGTTTCTAAGACTTTCTGGTTTTTCAGATACTAAGAGACTTTCTGGGTCAGAATACCAGTCTCAGCTTTATCATGCCACAATGCTCAATGTGGTAAAAATCCCTAAAACCATAAGTGGAAAAACAAAACAAAAAATCCCAACTCATCAGATAAAGCAAAGGAAAAATTATGATTTACAATCTGCTTCTGCAGAAGGCCTCATTCCTCCTATATGTGCAATTAATTATTCAAATAACTTGTTGAAATTTGATATAATTATTTCTAATTATTCTTGGTTAGAGTCCTAGAATTATGTGATTACATCTAGAAGCATGCATCATAAATGCAGGAGGTACAGTTGGGTAAATTCCTACTGAAGCAAGTAGAAACTCCCTGCCAGTTTAAGCCCAGGTTGGAAGTATGTTTTTGGACATGGATGCCAGTCCTACATGTGCTCTGATGCCAGAGGATCACCAAATCAGCAGTGAGGAAGATTTCAACATGCTGGAAAATGGGGACCTGACCTCTGGTGGCAGAGGAAAGTTCTCAGCAGATTTTAATGGTCAGAGCAATGAAACCTCAGCTGGAAAGCACTTTCTGCAATGAGGCTTCTCACTAGCTCATGCTAACCAAGAGGACAAAGCATCCATTTGTGAAATCTCTCATCCTCTTCAAGTTACTGAAGAACCTCAGGCAAAGATTTTAAAGCCTGATCTAGAGATACCTCATCAAGCCCAAATCACATCAATACCATTATCCTTTTTCCCCATCTAAACTACAGCAACTATTAGACACAGCAAAAAGTGTCTCTAAAGTAAGGCAAGCTACAGAAACACAATCTGTAATTTATGTATGGCCATTAAATAACAATGGAAGAGAGTTCCAGCTCCTTTTGGCACAATTTTCCAAAATCTTTGATACAAAGCAGCCCAAACTTAACAAGACACTGTTCTAATCCTGATGTAAGTGAAGATGAGAAATGTTCCCAAATAACCCCAGTGAATGAGGCTGCACAAGAAGAGCCAAGCAGAAAGACAGCAAGATCCTCTCCTCTTATTGTAAAGTCGTCTAACTGTTGTTTCAGAAATTTTGAAGTCACTCACCAATACCAAGAATAAAGATTATAAGAATATGTTAACACTTTCATCTCTTAAGTCCTATTGGAGAGCAACTGGAAATTCCTGTCTTTGAGGGAAATGCTCTGATGATCTATAATGGTCAAATCTACCTTCTATATGTAATGAGACATGAAGATTTGTCAGCAGAAATGGAAGTTCTAGCCACCACATATTGCTTATGAAGACCATGGTTTGGTTCATTCCATGTAGTTCTGTCTGTAATCTAACTTTCAAAGTTCCACATCCACTGCTGTCAAGGGAGGATGCTGTGAAACAGAACATGAAATGTCTCACAACCTGTGTTGCCTGCACACACCAGAAGAAAGCATCAAATGAAACACATTTCATGCAGGATGATTGCCATCTCTCAGCCCAAGAACTGGTCATTTATTTTTTTAAAAAACAACTGCCAGCAGAGACACAGTGTGATGCCTATTCCTGTTCTGTTTGGACAATGACAGAGTTTAGTCCTCATCAGTCCTACATTTTGCTTGCTTAGTAGCAAAAGGAGAAGAGAAAATGGTGCTTATCTATTACAAGTAGAATACTTGTTTTGGATGTGTTTTTTGGTAGCAGATACTGAAGGAATGGGTTTTCATACCACACTTATCTCAAATTGCAATGCCTCATTTAATTGGGCACTGGCCATAACACATGGTCAGATGTTGTGATGTTAAAGGTGACCAGTGTGTGAGATAGATGGGGTAGAGACAGTATTTTCCACGGAGCAAGATCCATAAACAGTTGTAGCAGTGTTTTAACAGGAGACACCTGTCACTGTTGGCACTCTTGACAATGCAAGTACATGATATCCTATAGCTCCTTGTAAAAACACACAGAAACCTCACAACAATCCTTTGCTTTGAGGAATGAATAAACTCTTAAGCCAAGAATATCAGTTATATCTGATGCAACTGAACGTTAGGGAAAAAAGGCCATGTGGTTGAGGAGACAGGAATTTTTTGCAGAAGGCAAATATTCTGGTACCATATAGTGCAGAACTCTCTGTTGTCCCTTAGTTCAAATTAAAAGAAAATGGCTGCCTGATTTTCGACAGGGAAGATTTGAATTTTGGAGCTGCTGTACAAGTGTAACACCCATAGCCTTAGTGAGGATCTTGGTATGTGGGTTTTCTCATGTCAATAACAAAAATAGGTTTGGAAATCAAGACAGTTCAAATGAAAGCATCTGGAGTGGTATTTTCTGCTGCAAAGGTTTAAAAGCTGGTGTTTTCTTTGCATAAACTGGTTTTTTTTTTGGTTGGTTCCCTATGGAAATATACCTTAACTGATCATATCACCTATATACTTCTCTCAGTCTCTGTGTCTCTTGCCCTCCTACAAATTCCAAGAAAATAACTCAGCAGAGAGGGAAGAAACATCCCAATGTGCTCAACTATATTATTATACCAGAGAGTTCATATGGATGACAATGATGATGACGATGGATGGGTTCACTGCTGGGAAGACTTTTGATTGTTGTGTGCTCTTGAGACACCAGAGAATTTAACTATGAGTTACAAGTCCTCAGGAATATGAACTTCATTAGCTCCACCACTTCCTAAACTGCATGTTTTATCAATCTGTGGTGTTTTATTCTCAAATGAAACTGAAATCAGTTCTATTGATATTGCAGTAAGGTGATGACAGGGAATAAGTGCTTTCATGTGGAGGAAATGCCTGGTATGTACAAGCTCTTTAGACTAATAGAGAAAGGTGCACCATGAACTGCTTTTTGGAAGATGAAATCAGACAGATTAGAGGGAAAGACAGATTTTTAGTCGAGCAAGTAAATTTAGGAGCAGACAACTAATGTGAGTGGACATTCTCTGATTTTTTTTTTTTGTTTACTAATCAGTACAGTGTTTCTTTTTGAAAGATAAACTTTAACCAAAGTTGTGTCTATATTAGCAGGGTGAAATCTTCTCATCAGAAAGTTAAGACAGATGGCAGCATGTTTCTTTCTGGCTTAAAGTTTATGAGCAAGCAAGAGGTGAGCAGCAAGGCTTGTAGGGACACTGTCATCAATGGAAATAGCAGAAGGGAAATAACCTGGCTGCATATAACTCTTTTGGAACTCACTGCCTCATCACATCCCTTCTGAAAGGCAGGGCCCATCTATGCCTCCACAACATTTACACTTAGCGAATTTTGCTTTCATGCTCATATATGTTTAAATATTTTCAGCTGCCCTGATTTGAAACAACCAGCAAACACTGTGGTTAGACATATATATTTAAAGAGCAAGGTGGCCATTCTCTTTTTTCTCACAGCCTTTAAGCTTTATTTCTGTAGGAGGCTTCCAGGAAGACACTTAATGACATCAATATGACCTCTTGCCTAGGCAGCACCAGCTTCTGAGTGGAACTCATTATGGAAAAGACAGACACAATACATTCAGGTTAATAGGAGAAAGCAGGGAGCCAGCAATTGCAGGACTGGTTCAGCCAATATGGTTATGAAAGGTTGTCCTTTGCTTCACATTTTGTTCATATAGAAATACCTTGAGAAGGGAATTTCAACCCCAAAAGTATATACATACATACATATATATATATATACACATATATATAATTTTTTTTTGTGCAACCAAAAATTTGTTTGCCTTTAGTGGGAGTCATTTAGGCTGTTTCTTAAATCTAGCACAGCCCTTTCCTGAAGGATTCTCCAATACTCACAGTGTATTTGCCTTTTATATATTTCACCCATGATCCTGAATGCCATCCTGTAGCAACTGCCTGATTTATCCCCTCAGAGCCCACACCGATGTGCTGTCCAGACACACATTACACTGCAGAGGAGAGGTGTGAGCCTGGGACTGGCAAACCAGGCTCAGAATGCTTCAGTGGGCAAGCTAAGGACACCTATGATCAGAGATGGGGGAGCTTTTGCAGTTTCTGTGCAGCCGCAGGCAGCAGGCAGGCTCAGCCCTGAGGTCACAGCACTGTGGATTGTGGTGCCTATCACAACGTGCCAAACACTGAGACTCAGCTGCTGGTGGCAGCACAGGAAGTTCAAGGCTAATCTTCCAAGTGGAAGAGAAGAAACAGATCGTGATTTTCCAGGTCACTGAAGCTGTTCCTGTCATGTTCAAGGGGGAGTTATTCTGGCACTCAGCAAATCCAGCAACAGAAAATGTCAAAAGCTTCCTGGAAATTATCTGGGACCAGAGGGAGAACCTGCTGCATGGAAGATCTCTACTCAGGATTTTCCAGGGGGAATTACCTGTCAGTTGGATTATTTGCCCTCAGTCCTATGACAGCCCGTAGGGGGTAAAAAAGTCACTGCAGTATAGAATAGTTCTATTTTTTTGTCTGGCTATCTTTTATCAGGCTTTCCTGGAAAGGCTGGATACATTATCAGAAATTAGAAGCGCCTCAGAGTGCTTAAGGCAAATGCCCAATTGGAACAGAACTCAGTTACAGATTATGGCTATGCTTCACTTGTCTGTGCACAGAGTGGACCCTCAAACAAAGCAAGGACACCTATAAAATGAGCAGGACTGCCTAAAGAAGCTAAATGCATCAGGAATGACTCTGAATTTTGAGTGAGGACAAGCTCCTAACACAGCAGCCTAAACCAACACCAGTCCTTGTCATTCAGGGCTTAATGTTTGAGAGAGAATTATGTCAGAATCATGTCTGATTGTTACACCACATTCCAAACCCACTGCTAAGGATGACTGGGAAGCATGAAAAGCAATTCTGGTCTGTCTGATTGTGTCTTGAGCCAGCAGCACTCTGGGGTATGAACAGCCATTTGCTGATGGTTTTGGTCCCTGGTGCTTGCCAAGGCTTTTCCTAAAGGACAACACAGATCTCCTTCCTGTGCCAAACAAACTACACAGTAGTGTCTTTCTGCAGTTTGCAGTGATACATGACTGGCATTCCTTCAGATGCTGACTTGATGGCACCTATGGTTATTGTCACAACCCAAGCTCTTTCCTACAAGGCACTACAGCTTATTCAGACTGAGGTGCAGCAAAAAGCTTTTGCAAGACCCTTAGGACGTTCCTGTTTCCAGGGTAATAATTTCTGAAAGCTTCTGCAAAGCAGGAGAGGAAGGAAGGAAAGGAAGGAAAGGAAGGAAGGAAGGAAGGAAGGAAGGAAGGAAGGAAGGAAGGAAGGAAGGAAGGAGAAAATTGATAAAAATTTCTTTTATGAGGATTATTTGGTGGCCTGGCAGAGTCCCTTTAAATGCTGGCTGTAACATTGCCCTTGCTGTCTGCCACCTCCAAAATACTCATCAGCAACTGCAGCCACCTATTAGTTGTTACACAGCCATCTGTGCAGCTTTTGATTATGTTATTTTTTTTCTTCCAGATTGCTACCATCCTTCTGGAAAGAGAGAAAGGGACAAAATGTTACAGTGATGCTACACAATAGGGTGATACATTGTGGGTAGCTACAGTATACATGAAACAGTTTAGGGTAATGGCTGCTGACACCTCAGGCAGTCCACAGTCCCCAAGTCTGCAAAATTAGGATGATAACAATTATTGTGGTATGTGACAAACAAATGCTTAAATCCATGGAGAACCGCTCTTTCTGAATGTGAAATCTAATTTCTGTGATATCTCACTCAGTCTTGGAGGGGCTGAAGCTCAGAATCTGAGACTATTTTCCTTCCTCTTGGTGATTTCAGTATCATCTTGAATTTACCTTGAAGCCTGGAAATCTGTAATAAAAATCCAGATTGTAATGAATTTTATGGATCACAATTGCCCTCTTTTTTCTACTTAAAAACAGAAAGACAACATTACTTGTATTGTTGGGTAAAATGTGTTTCAAACACCCTGATTACTTCTTTCTTTCTGTTAGAAGCTTATCTCATCATTAAAAAGGATGAAGAGACATATCAGGCTCTGGGAATCAAAATTCAAGAGCAGTCACACAGATCAGTGATGAATTAAAGCAGAAGAAATAGAGGATTTTTCTAGAAAATAGATGCAGAGTTTCAGTGAGAAAAAGATGCAGCCCTGATGTAGGTTTGCAATGCCAGCTAAAAATAACATAACATTTTTGTGGTCAAATGCATGTTTAGTTAATTGGATCATTTGATTCACAGAATATTAGTTTGAATAAATACAAGGCTGCAGAGCTCTCCGGAGCTCATTCCCTTTTGTCCTCAGGGAAGTACCCACATGGTATAATCCTAGTGAAGGCAGCAGCTTTGCCTGGGTCCCTGGGGCATGGTGCTCATCCCTCAGCACACATGAGTGCATGAAGTCCTTTACTTGCTGCCATCCTGAGAATCTGCTAATTCAATTTCTCAGCGACTTCCAGCATTCTCTCTGATCCGGTAAGTCCTGAGAGTTCAGGGAGTTAATGTGTTCTCTGCAAGAGGTGATTATTGTATTAATTAGTCATGCTCCAAAGCTTTATATGGGTAAGAGTGAAGCATTTAAAAGTCAAAACTTACAATGCCTCCTCCTAAAATTATGTCAAAGTGACCCCACAAATAAAATGTTCAGTGGGATTGCTCAGGAAAAGCAGTTCTCCCTCTGGCCACAGGGAGCCACACGGCCACCGCTGTGAGCCCAGAGAAGAAAGCAAGGCAGAGGGCAAAATCTGTCGAGTCTGTAAAGTCCCTGCCAGAGGAGTTTGCAACAGGGCTTGTTCTCTCCTTGAGATTACCCCACCAGTTACACCTGTTCTCTCATCAGCACCTGCCGGGATCTTGCACTGTTGTTAGCCTGGCACACAGAATGCATGGATAGCAAAATACTTGTACACCAACAGAGTAATTAGTGCAGACTATCATTGTAATTTCTAAGTTCCTTTTTGACTGCAATTTTAGGATCACTTTGCAAGATGAAGAACGACCATTAATCTGTGAAGCCATAAGTGACAACAGCAGTTGTTTGACCCCAGAGAATAACCCCGATTTTGTGTGATCGCCCCAAGTATATAATTCTCAAACATTTAATTTTCTCTCTGCCAGTAGTGTTCTCATCAATAACAGATCAGAAGGTCTTGTCATTATCTCACACTCTGTACATCTAAGATGGTTCTGGTATTAATGTGCAGGTCTGGTAGCACTCAGCTTTGTTGTGCCTTCTAGACAAGACTGTCACATTCAACTCCCTCAGCACCCTCAGCTTCTTTCTCAAGATCTCTCTACCTGGCTCACAGAGGCAGACTTGCACTGCACCTTCCCAGTGTCTCCTTCAATGTGTTTCCACAAAATTTGAATTTGCCAAGCCTGGAGATTCAAGAAAAGCTCCTGTAGATCTTTTCTTGTGAGGGAAGGAAAAAAATCTAAATGAACCAGAAACTCGACAGAAGAGCATCCAGGGAATTATTCAAGTCCACTGAGGGATCAATTTCCCTTGTTTTCAGCCTGTCCCTATCTTTTCCTTTCATAGACACAGTACTGCACTACAAAGGTAGAAACAAACTTCTTTGGGGATTTATATTCTAACTAGACATCTAAATAGATAATCTTTCATTTGTTCACGTCCTTAACACTCATTGTCATGCAATCTCACTTACCAGCGTGCATAAACATGTTGAGATATTGCCTAAGAGTTCAAATATTGAGATAGTTGGTTTAGACTAGAAGATCTGCTGCACTGATTCTCACTGTGCCAGATTAGAGGAGGAGTGCTGATAATGCCATGGACCTGCCTGGTGTCACATGCCAAGTTAATTGTTGATCCAAAAACTGAGCCTGCTAATGCTGAATTTCAGTGTGTTGTTCCATCTACTGTTCTTTGCTGCTCTCAAGTCAGAAGTTTAGCTGCTTGGAGGTGCAGATTTGGCCTGTAAAATCAAATTACATTGTCTCAGTCCAAACGTAGCCTCAACTTCAAACATCCCCTGCTTTGTCTGAAAGCTGATACTTCCTAAATGAAGAGCTCCCTCTGTTTCAAATATCTAGCGGAGATAAAGTGTAGAGAGCAAGGACTATTCCATGGAGGACTTTAAAAATGCTCTCTGACCAAATGATATTTGACATTTCCTTTTCCAGTCTGCAAGGCTCCTCAGAGGGCTGAGCTACTCTCATTTCTGCCATGGAGGCAAAGCCACCATTTCACTTCCCTCAAGCTAAGCAGTGTATGATGGGCAACAATTCAGAATTAATTTGACATTAATGGAGTTGACAACTATTACTGTGAGGTATTTCTGCTATGAACATTGTCATCCTGTCCTCATTTCACACATACCCCACATCCCCCCCCAAATTTTGGTGTTACAAGGAATCTCTGAGCAGCAGATAACCCCATACACAATGCACACACACATACCCTGCTGCCCAGGCACAGCAGCAACTTTGGACTTGGCTTCTTTGGATACAGCAGCTGTAGCTTGGTACAAAACAGCCCCATCAGCAAGGGGCCTCAAAGTACATTACACACACAGGTCCATGGGAAGGGCCAATTCCTTCTAAACAGGAGTCAGGCCTAGAATCATAAACTAATTTTGGTTGGAGTGAATTTTTGGAGCTTGTGTGGTCCAACACCTTACTAAAATTGTAGATTATCTTAGGCAAAAATGTTTATTATTTTCTTTCTGGCTCTCTTTCTAATTAAAATGCCCAAAAGGAAATGGTGGTGGAAGGCTGGGTACATGACAAGAGAAAAACAGGGCATGTTAAATTTAAAATGTGTGCAGTTCCTTTCTTTCTAACACAGGTATCAGTGAGGATGAATAGTGCTGAGACCAATATAATTATAAAAACAGACACAACTGGCTACAATCACTACACAACATCAGAGTGGATCCTCTCCCTGTCTACAATGATTTGATGTATTAGCACCCACATTGTAATTTGGGTCTTGCAACCCTGAGAATGAGGGCGAAGTCCTGAAATATTGAATGGCATAGGGTGAAGAAAACTGAGCAGCAGTCTCTTTATACTGCACTCAAAACCACTTCCCTTGGACTTCTCTTCCCATTTCTCAAATTAAATGTGATTTCAACCTGCCTTGCGGGCCTGCCATGCCGGATATCCCTGCTCAGCAGAGAGCTGCATTCCCCCCAGCCTGCAGCACTTACCCACAGGAAGCATGGCACAGAGCTGCTCCAGGCTCACTGCCAGGGACTCGGACACGGCCTCTCCTTGATCCCAACCTGCTGGACATAATGAGTTTGTGCCCTGCCTGTGGAGAGCCAGGCTAAAGACAGATGCTGGAGCTGGGCACTGAAGAAACTCAAACATGGCAAAAATGCCAAGATGTGTGAGGACAGGCATTGCAAGGACAGGTTCCTATCTAGCTGATGAAAGAAATTTTCTTAACTTTTAATGTCTCAGCAGCTGAATTTGTAAAATCAGAACTTAATGTTCTACTAAGGTATTAACACGAAGTCTCAGCTACATTCAAGTCAACAGAAACCTCATCTCTGACTTCACTCTGAATAGCTGGTGTAGGTTTATTTTAGTAACTAGCCCTGTATCACAGCAACTATCATAAAAAGATACCCTGTATAACAATCTGTTTTATGATTTTTATCAGTATGATACTTGGAAAGCTTCAGGAAACACAATGATTCCAGGAGAGTTCTGTAAATGTAACTTCTACAAGAATAACAACACTGCCTACTTGGTCTAATCTAATAAACAATGTTTGCCAGTTCCAGGTAGCAAATACCTCAGTAGACTCAAACAGAACACAGTCAAGTAAGTCCTTCCTTTGCTTTAAACACAGACAAAAGGAACATCAGTTATCCCACATGCTGCTGATAAAAATTGGGTGGTTTGTTTTTTCTGAAACCCTCCCTGCTGGTTTCCTGTGTAGCCATGGGCAAGGCAGGCACAGGGGCTGTGTGTCACTTCTGCTTCTCTGGAATGAAATGAGCTCTGCTATCAACTTCTCAGGAAACAGGTAATGATCAAGATTTTGATCTTTTGATGAGCTGCAGCATAGAAGAGCAAGATGCTTTCATTATTAATATTCTCATACATTTGTCCTGTAGTAATTTATTGCACAAGCCAAGAATTATTCCTCAAAGAAGTGTAGAAGATAAATCCTTTCAAGCTGTTCTATGAGTGACAATGCCAGGGAATGCTGGATTCCTACGGATTTGAGTTGTTTGCCTCCTGAACTCTGCTTTCTCCTCCCTTAACAGCAGCTCTGCTGCGTGTTCCCTGCAACACCCACTGGAGAGCATGGAGAGCACACACTGCACTCACCACAGCCATCACAGACTGGCCAGCTGACCAGGTTAAATACAATGCCTGTATTCTGCCCACCTTTTTTTTTTCTCACATGGGGGTCCTTAAGCTGGGGAGTCTGCCCTCTGTGCAGCTATTATTTTTTCAGTAAAAAGCCCTCTTAGGATCACACTTGCAGGATTTAAATGAAGCCAAGGATGGCCAATAGGCCTGAAATCTGCAGGGCAGAGTAACAACAGATGAACTGACCACAAAAATCTTCTCCTTTTAGGAAACTGGGGATGTTTCTCCCACCCCTCATGTATGGGATGGAAATATCAAGACTCCCAGACAACCCTCTGTTTTATGGCAGTAAAGAACAATACAATTAGCTTAGGCCATTTTCCTGTTTTAAAGATAGTTTCCCTATGTTGTCATGACAGGTTAAATCCTTTTTCATGTTCTAGATAAACATTGAACAATCTTAATATATCTTAATGTAATCATTACAGATTTTCAAACCTCTTGGTTTTGGGGATAATTCTTATAGCATATTTTATTGAAAATTGCTAGTATGATGGAGTGAATAGAGACTGTAATTTTGTCTAAAATTTCATAAGGGAAAATGTCACATATGGATAAAATACATTTCTAATGCCTTGAAAATATAAAGTATTGAGCCTTATTCTAAAGCTATCCTTTTTACAACTGAGTTTAGTTTTTTGGCCTTAAGATCAGTATTCCATTAAATCACAGGCTGATGGAAGACATGTAGGTAATAGGAGGAGCAGCAGCCTTTTCTTTGGCCTGGCTAACTGCAGACAGTCCAAATAGTTATTTTAATATACCTTACTCTGTTAAGAGAATTACGGTGTCATGCATTTGTGCTTACAGCACTAGCACTAGCAAGGTCATAGGTAAGCTGAGTTTTTGTTTGAGTGTGGTTTTACCTAAGCTAACAGGAGCACCCAGGAAAGCTGGCAGCTGTAAGGACACCAACTATATTGCAACTATATGGATATGACTCGACCTGGATTGGATTGGATTGGATGAGGAGGCTGTATCTTTTCTTATTCAGTCCAGAAAATAGAGTTCTTTTCCCAAAAAGCCTTCCCTAATGTCTTTAGGATTAATGGAAAAACATACTACAGAATTATGTGACTCCTAATTAGCAAGACCTGGCTCGGAATTCTTCTGTTTAAGATGTGCTGGCCTGCACAGCTCTAAACTGACATCTTTAACTCAGTATCTTCAGTAAGGGTGTGACCATGTGCTCTGTGCTTCTCAGTGGTTCAGATCACTGACTTTGCACAGTCCCTGTGATATCCATCAATCCTCTCTCCTGGTGGCTCACACAGACAGCTTAGTCAGCTCCATGAAGGGTTTCATTTTTTAAATGAAAAATTCAGATGAAGATTGCTGCTGTCTGTGATTCAACTGCCTGTGAAAAATAGCAATGTCCTTTAATATTCATTGTTTGAATAGTGCTGGTGTACTAGAGTGATAATCAAAGTAAAATCAATTGCAATTTTGACTGCAAATAAGGTCTCTGTGATTAGATGATCTGAGGACACAGTTTGTGGTTGCATGGGACATACAGAAGAAAAGAGGAACCTTAGAAGATATACCACAAGTTGCAGGACCCCAATTTAAAGCTAATTTGAAATGGAGTTGTTAGTCCTGTTTCTGAGGTGGAAGTCATGTTGGTCACATCCAGATGGAAATGCTGACCCATAACCTAACCTCTGTAGTTTCACTTTAAACAGTATCACAGAATCTGTGTCTCTTTGATCCCACCACAAGCTAATTCAACATAATGTGCTGGCAGAAAATAGCTAGCTTTGGTTTGGGTGGGCAGGTTTGTGTCAGTGCTACTCAGTGCAGAACAGAAAAGCACAGGGCGGCAAAGTGACTTGGTAGGCCAGAGGGGAATGACTTCCAATGCTTTTCTAGTGCCAGTCCAGTAGAGTGACCACAAGGCTTCATGTGTTACTTAAAATATTGAAATGGCCTCCAACATTTCAGTGTCAAAATCAATAGCATTCTGATTAATTGGGACATTCATTTTCTCCCCCCCTCCTTCCCACATTTTTAATCTCCTTCTCTCTGCTGGTATATACTAAATTTGTTTTGAGGCATCAGACAAATTTGGAACATTTTAGCTTTTAATTTTAATTAGTAGACATGAGAGGACCTGACCTCTTTTATAATAACTGGAAGGGTTGAATAATCAAAGTCTAAGTAGTCAAGGTCAAAATATGTTTCTTAATTTACATCTTACAGTTCTCTCATACCAACTCTATATACCACAGATGTTAATCTACAGAATCTGTAAAACCCAAATATTTGGTTTTTCTCTACGAACATAATAAACAAGACACAGTTTTTAAATTGAAAATTATTAATGTCACAGTTTCCTAACATTGCATGTAGTAGCAATGCATCTGCTCGTGTTTGGGTCTGTTCACATCAGCAATAATACTTAGGATAAAGCTGCTTCTGTCTTTAATACAGGATCTGTAATGTCACAGGAGGTTCAATGTCTGCACCACAAGCACAATTACATAATGATGCATCACCCACAGCATCTATTGGTGTGCATTTGTCAACAAGGACGAGAGGCATGTGCTTAGAGGGATCAATGTCCCTGTTAACACATTGCATCAGAGGAATGAGCAGACACCCCCACGGAAATAGATCCCAGGAGCAGGTAGCCTGGGTTTCTTAAGGCATTGTTCTCATGCTTCCTGAAAGTAAGAATGAAATCATCTCTGCCTGGTTATGCTAATCTGTTTTCAAAGCTTGATACAATTTGTCAGAACAGGCTATTTCACTGCTATAAAAACTCTGAACTTGGGGTGCTACTCCTGCCGCAATCGATTTAGGAGAGAAAAGGGAGAAATTGGCCTACACACAGAGCTACACAGCAGCACCAGTTCATGGCAGGGCTTACAACACTATAAACTATAGTGTTGTAAGTGCACTTGGGGACCTAGGAGGAAGCTAAATAAGTGTGCTTGCACATGCCTGAGCCAATTAACTAAACCATGGCAGGCCTGTATGTAAGTACACAAGTTCTTTTCCAGCCTTAATGATTCTATGATAATTACTTCGACAAAGTTGCTTCCTATGTCTAACATTCAAAATAACTGCTTCAGCCAAGTAATTCTTCAGCTTTCTGGAAAGAACAACCTAGAAGAAAGGTTCTTATATCAGAAAAGAATAAAAGGCAGGAAGAGACAAATTGTAGTAAAAATACTGAGTCCCCTAACAAAGAATGGTTCAAAAGAGGGCAGGGTGGAGCATTTAATTGCTGCTGAATGTACCACCAACCCCCATCAGGGTGAATGCAGAGTATTGCTGAGTACTTGTCCCATAACTTCATCTTCAGTGTTGAGCTCACCACAACCTTGTCTAAAGTCTGTTTCTTTCATTTAACTTTCCTTCCCCTCCTCTAGCCCTGTTTGGAAACCTCCTGGAGCAGTGCCCTGAGATCTACTGAGCACTATTAGTCAGCTGTGTGCTGCCGTGGCTCTTGGCCTGGTGCGTTCACACAGACTGAAATCAGAGCCTGTCCAAACCAATAAGCCCCACTCTGGATGGAACATCTGAAGGCGGAACTACTGCCTACACTTTTTAATGTAGCGGTCACCAGTGGCAGAGAAACTGAGAGGTGTAGGAGGTAAGCTCTGCATCTGCCACAAATAAATCAGGAAATGACCATGAATTAAGACCCCCAGTGCTCCCAACCTTTGGGAAGCCTGGGAGAGCCAGTACTGCAGATAGGAGAGTCACTGCTAAGAGCAGGTAGCTCCAGAGGCAGCTTTTCATGGACTGCATGCAGCACTAGGAACTGACTGCAGGTCGTGTTTTAAACAGTCCCCAGCAATGTAGACGTGACTGGGTTTGAGTGATCGTGCTTGAGCAGTTCTCTCCCGCAGGGTATCTCACTCCAGTGAGGCAATCATCTGGCCCAGCTGCAGCCTCAGGCATTTACTTTGTAATTCACTCCCTCCAATAAAAATATAAGAATTCATGTCTTGTAAAGCTGGAAGAAAAGACTTTCTAGTACAGTGCAAAAATGTAGTGCATCCCTCTCATCATGTTTACTCATCATTATAAATGCCTCTTCTCTTTTTAATTTTGGCACATATGCACTTACTGTCTTTTCTTTCCACTTTTGTCTAAATGTTAAAGCAAATTTCAATCTCTATACGTCTAAGTCTTTCTTGTAGGTCTGTGACTCAGCTGAATAGAAGCACCTTCCAGCTTCTTTATTTTCTGTGTTTTAGGGTGCAGTTCTGAGATAAGTAAATGAGCTTTCTCATCATTTAGCNCTAGGGAAGGCGTGACGACTTGGTTCTAAGAGCCAGCATGGCAGCTCGACCTCACCTGAGCCACTCGGGCCAAATGACACGCATGACACTAATATAGTGGACGGCAAAATGGCGTTTATTGCTCTACATTGTGGGGTTAAATAATCGGGGCTACTCTACGTCACATAGGGCTGGTTTGGTCTAGCTAGGGTTAGTAAAGGGGGCAATGGAAAAGTACAAGTTAGGGGGGTCGCATACCAGAGAGGGTGATAAGATACTACATACTACAAAAAGTAATGAAATAAGCATAAAAAATAATAAAAAAAGAAGCCCTATCTTTCCGTCACATCCCGAAATCTTGCGAGCGCCTGTCTCTATCTACCACATTAGGGTGCAGTTCTGAGATAAGTAAATGAGCTTTCTCATCATTTGAAGCTTAAGTGCGAGCCATTATTCAGGTAAAAAACCAGATGGAATGTTGTCAGCAGAGTTCTTACCCAGCTCTGGGACAATAGGTGAGCAGGGAGAAAGTAAAGCTGAGAAGAGAGCAGCATCTACCTGGCTATTTAGCTGAAATATTTATTGTAAAATATCTCAGTCACTGCTTGAGCAGAAGCTCATGATTCCACAGATCTTGGCCTGAGAAATTGGGCCAGCATAACACAAGTGGTACCAACACTAAGCCAATGCCACAGAAGCCCAGGCCTTCCTAGTACATCTCTTTGATAGTCAGTTTATCAAACAACTGATACCTGCCAGGGATCAGGGGGATGCAATATGATTAGTAACCTGCTGCATCACCAGAGAAAACAGGGGACAGCAACCAGTTTGACAGATCTTATATAACAAACAAGTCGGGTCCAGAAATCTCAGCACAAATGTAATAATCCTCTTATTTATATATCTCCTTTTGGAGGGGATGAAGGACTCTTAACATTTCAGTTCTGGAAACTTCCACTGGTGATGCAAGTTGGAAGAAAGATAGTGTCCTGAAGGACTGAGGTTGCTGAGCCTCTGCAGAACCACAGCAGGACAGGTAACACTGTCAGGCTGCACTACCAGACAAAAAGGCACTGAGCAATCCAGGTGCAGCTGGTGCCTACGGGACGTTGAGTAATGTTCTCCTGTCTTCACGTGAAAATTAGATGGAAACAGCTTCAGCTGTGGCAGATAATTTCTGGAAGGATTTTGCATTTGGGATGTGTTCAGCAGAGATTTATCATCTTAAGGAAACTGGGCTTTGCCCAAGGTCAAGACAGGATGGGCTGTGCAATTGTTTGTGGCAAATCCTTAAACTGCAAAGAACAAAAAAAGTGGGCAGCCCAAAGCTTTGTAAAAGCAGAAACATTCATTTTATCCTTTAGGTTAAACTTTAGTTTCTCCAGGTGCTCTTAAACTTGTTTTCAACCTAAAACAGGATCCTGGGCCAGAAATAGCAATCCAAAAGTTAAATCACCCAGTGATTTTTAGTACCATGGGAATTCACTTGACTAAGAGCAGCACAATTTAAATCTAACTCAAATTATTTTTTTCTGACATTAATGCCACATTCTGATATAGGAAAAATCCTGTTGTATATCCTATCTGAAAAGGTAATATCTAAAATTTTCTAAATTATCAACTGTTAATACAAATTCCCACAGGATACTGTGACTCACCCTGCCTTCCCAATTAAGGTGAATCACCAGAAAATATTTTGTCCACAGCAATGTTTGTATTGCAGATGTTTCGACCAGCTCAAGTAGGATAGCAGGGTGCATTTCATTATCTTTTCAGTTCTCTGGAAAATGTGTTGGAATACAGAGACCTACCAGAGTGTGCCAGTTTGTTGAATTACATATCCAAGGAGATGGTACGCTCATGAGATCTGGTAATCCTAAAAACACACATGGCTTTGCTCAGGGGAAGATAAAAGCAGCGGCAAAAAGTGTGAAAAAGTTTTACTATGGTTTGTAAGGACAGGAGAAAGAGTCATGCTTTACTTTTCTGAACCCAATCCTGGACACTTTCAAGGGCAGGTGTAAAGCTGACAAAGTGCAAATGCTGTGCCTACCCACTTAACCTGAGTGGGTTGCAGGTTCCAGGCTAGGCTGCATTTAGTTTCCAGTGGGAAACTCCACTCTCCAGTGAGAGAAACAAGCTGGCTTTCTATCCCCGTCCTTTTCTGATTTAATGATCCTTTAAACACCATGTGTCCCCTTTCCCATCTCCCAAGATGTAGAAAATTGTTTTGACTTTTGCACTGATTTGATTTTGTTTGCCTCCAGCTTTGCAGCAATGCAAATATCTTCCTGGAAGGAGACTCCACCTTTAATGTTTGATTTAACTACCAGCAGCCAGTGCACAAGGCAGGAAAGGGAGTAAGCAAATCCCAGTGCAGGGTCTTTGCATGCACAGAGCATATATTTTACATAAGCATGTAAATCAACTCCTACTCCTCATGAAAACCCCACCCCAACAGCTCCTTTTTGCAGTTATTTTTTTTCTTTTAACAGTTTTAGCCTTCTTAGCCTTCATGCAGCAATTAGAAGAAGTATGGTTAACCAATAGCAAAATGTATTTTCTCTCTCTCCTGACTTGCAAACACAATGTGTCAAAAAAAGAACTAACAAATTTCGTCATACTAATTTCTACGTATGGAGGTGGCATCCTTCTCTATGGAGGTGGGTGCCACACTTGTACTTCACCTTGTCACTGTAACCCATACTTTTGATACCAAGTTAGGGTTATTGCCCTAACCCGAAGGATTCCCTGCAGTGCTCTAAGTAAGGAATGTTTTGTTCCTGCAGTTTTGATAATTTAGCTGCAGCTCTGGCCCGTCTTACTATGCAGCTTATTCCTGATCCATCTTCTGAGCTTACAAAATACCAGATAAAAATAGATTATTGCTCTATCTAAATTCCCATAATCCTTGTGCTTATTAAAAATGAAGTCATGTAACTGTTCTTAGTCAGGATTGCACTAATTAGTACAACTGGCACTTCTGACCTTGTGATTTCTACCCTTAATACACTCAGGTTGGCTGTGATGCCTGCATTAACATACCCAGCATATATAATACCTCCTTACACAACAAAGTGCTGCAGAGAGAAATGCAAGCCTAAAAATAAAGGTCAGGCACCTGTATGGAGTTTCTCCACATCCTTATCCTTTGGCTTCACTGAATATTTTGTATTTATTTCCATATAACAAATTAGAAATTCACAAATAAAAATCAGGGGCCAACTTTTCATAGATCCGTCAGGAGATAGGGCAGCTCCCCAAAGTGCTCTTGATCAGTGGCTCTGGTTCAGGTTAGCAGTTTGTTGGTTTCTGTAACAGCTCCTAGGATCTCAAAAGATCCTAGGAAGGACACCAGGTGGAAGACACCAGCACAAGCTTATTAAATTTGACCTCATTTGACTGGGTTTTCTTTTTATTATTTTTAAAAGAAAGATTAATATGAAGGAAGCAACTTCCCTATTCTCACTTTACTTTAGGGAACAGCTTTATCATTTTAGTCTTCTTCACTATGCAATAAAATTAAACGTGGGTATTTTTGTGTAGAAAATTAGAACTGTTGGCAGCAAATTTTTGTTCTGTAGCTGCTAACTTATTTATTGTTTGATTTGTATGTGTCACTGGAGTCAGGAAATTACTAATCAATTAATAAATCTAATCCTCTCACCATCAAGCTGTATGGATAAGTATTTAAATAAATTATACTGATAGGACAATCAATTCTCTGAATGTTGTAATAAAAAGCAGAAGGAACTTAACTATGCAGGTGATGGATCTACCACAATGAGAACAGAAATTTAAATAGCTCAGAGAAATACTCAGTCGTGGTAGACTGACAGGGGATATAAAAGCGGGAAAGGTAGAGGGAAAAAGCCACATCAGGGTTTGGGATTTTTTAAAATTCTCTCAGAGGAGAGGAACAACCAATGCAAACCCTGAAGACTTACAAAGAATGAAGCTTTTTCTGAAAAAAGCGGATTTCTGTCAGAGTTTCCAAGTGGCCCCCAGGACTCATTAACCTTCCCAAGCTCAAAAACCGTCAGGTCAACAAAATAAAACCAAAAACTGAACCAACAAACCCTGACAGTGAGAAGGTAAACTAAAAGTAAAACAAAACAGGGGTGTAAATTTCAGTGGGCTAGGACATAAGCCAACTTCTAATGGAAGGAAGAAAATTCCTATTTATAGCAAGGTTATTGGATGCTTGTCCACTCCAGGCATCCTTACAATTTTCTCTGAGGCACTTGTCCTGGCTATCCCGGGTGTGAGGATAATGGCTCAGACATATCTGGGGCCTGATTCTCTGTGCAGCTCCGATCATCTGTGCTTATATAAGAAAGGAAGACATTTTAGTAGTTACTCCACAGATGCAAATGATTAATCTGAAAAATTAGTGTTGTATTTATTGCTATTTCTTGCAGAATTGGGGTTTGTAAGCCTGGAGCAGAAAACAGAAATGTTGCATTGAGAAGGTAAAAGCATAGAAAAAGAATTTACCATCTAGCTGCTAATAAAATTCTAAGTTTCACAGATGTTTGGGCCAAAGCCCATGAATTATTTAGTCTTGTTACCTGCATAATGTAGGTCACAACCTCCCTCTGTAATTAGGCTAAACAGTACCTACTTCTATTTCAGCTCTGTAATAAAACATTTAAGGCAACAGTTCTGATTTCAGGACTTGAGGGATGGAGAACTGAGCACATGCCCAAGCTGAGGCTTTCCCTCCCTTCCTCATCCTGAGCTCAGCTCATTATATTCTGCATGGAATTGCTGCCTCTTCAGCCTTTTTTTTTTTTTCCAGCCTGGAGTCCATGACTCAGCACCTGCTGAGTACTTGTACATAACAACTTCCTTCTTTCTCTAAGTTTTTCCAGATTAACTTTGTATCTTTAATTGTCTCTGCCTGGGGTCTTCCAGGGGTTGTGTTGGTACAGCTTCAGTTCGTGTGTGTAACGCTTATTCAATGATTAATGCTAAAAATCAATCTTGACCTAAATCCTTCTCTCAGCACAACAGAGAGACTTGGGTAAGGGCCTCACAGGAGCAAGTGTTAGAGGCAACCTTTGGTGACTCTTCTCACCTACAGGTGCTTCTGCCCACTTAGCAAATCCTTCGCTGCCTGTTCTGAACTTCAGGGATCAGCTGTGGTACAAACACGGAACATCAAACTGCATCTTATGAGTATTTCCCTCGGGGAATGATTGGAGTAAGAAAACCCATCAGGTACCACCTTAAGTGACAGTGGAATCAACACTTAATATGGGAATAAACAGAAGTGGGAGAAAAATTTTTTGACAGAAATTAATCCAGTGCTACCTAAGCAACAGTGCTTCAGCAAATATTACTGCAGGCCTGTGGGCAATTAACAGAGCTTAGTTTTAAGACTCTACTAAATACTAAATATTATTCACACCTGTTTTTGTCATCAGTTTTGGATTAGGAATTTCCTGGAAGGAAAGCCCCACCCACCTTATACAAGGCTCAGCTCTGAAGGCTCTTAAAACTGCTTGTCAGGCAAGGTCCTGTAAATCATTTGGCCATGGTGTAACAGAGCAGAGCACTGCACATAAATTGTTCCACTGGTTTTGCCAGCTGCAAGGGAGTATTTAGTCAGAGCAGTGGAAAAAAAAAAAACAAACAAAAAAACCCCAACAAATCCAAAAAACCAAACCCCAAACCAAAAAGCAAACCAAACTGTCAGTTCTGTTCTAACAGATTCTAAGTTTGGCATTGTCAGTGCAGGAAAAATTACTCTCTCATCCAGTGAAGAGAGTTTTCTCTTTCAGGATGCCTGACATCTTGTGCACTTCAAGAAAGAGGTGTAGGACAGCCCCTGTCTAACAGCTCTGGGTTTCTCCCCTTCAAATCCTCGCTGATGAGGAAGACCCAGTGTGTCTGCCTAAGAGAAATGCAGAGAGAAGGGAACACAAGAAGAGTATCAGAAGCATCTTCAGTGTTGCCAAAAGCACAGGGGGAGTAGAAAACCCAACAGCTTCACTTTGAGGGAAAACACTGCCAGGCTCTTCCCTTCCATCTTGCTTTGCCACTTTGAGTCAATATTCAATATATGGTCTCACTAATGTTGCAGAGGGAAATCCTACTACCCTCTGCTCCTACTTGGTCTATCTGCTCAAAGGGTCAAATCTGCCTTTTTATTTACTTCTGTGTATTTATTTACAGCAGAAATGCTGATGCAGCCCTCGTTTGCCAGAATCTCTCAATTCTTGTGTTTTCTGGAGTAACTTCTCTTCCTGGGAAACAACTATTCCTTGTGGCTAGATGACCTTCCTTTTGCTCAGTATCCAACATACACTGCACTAAGTGACTTGGACCATTCAGCAACTTGTCCTCAATAACAAATCAGTAATAAAAAAATATTGTGGTTTATTTCATGTAATCTATCAAAATATTGTACACAGCTGAACAGACCTGCAGAATTATACTAGCCAACTGCAAATGAAAAATTTCCTCTACAAAAGTCATTCAGTATAAATTGACCTTTTAGTTTTTCTCCTTCAGGTTCTCAAGTGAGATTATAAAAAACCAACTCTATTGTGGCAGATGATAATGAGCCACGTTTGCCATCTGATTTAGTTCTGTAGTTTAGTTGAGCAAGACCAGTGTTGCTTTTTCCCAAAGCCACACAGAAGAGCTCTACTGAGGTTACCCTATTATTTACTGTTTGTACAGACCCGGAGTTTGATCTTATTGATCCCTTTCACAACATGCACTTTTTTGGAACTTCCAGTTTCCCAAGGTAAACTTAAAAATCTGCACGTCACCATCCATGGAGCTCCCTGCCACCTTTAACCCACTATCTATCTGTTCTTATCAGCCTTTAATACTTACACAACCAACACCATTTACAACAAACCTGATGATTTATTTTTAAGCAAAAATATTGGCAGCCCTTATTCAGCTGCATCAGATCCCAGCACTAGCTGCTCTAAAATTCCTGATGCACCACTTCTCCAAGCCCATGGTGAAGTCAGTCAAACCTGGTACAAAACGAGACTGGCATTAGAAAGGACAACCAACCCAACCAAACAATTCCTTATTCCACAGAGAGCCCAAGAACATATGGGAATTAACAGATTCCAGCTATAGAAAGGTATTGACAAGAAAACCTTTCTTTCTCTCCCAGGAGATACCTTTTCTTTGCCTTTGAGATCCAAGTAACTGCAGCACATAATACCTGACCACCTCAGTTGTCACCTGGTTTTTTATCTGTAGTCTTTCATTATTTTTCACAGGATGAATTTTCGTTAAGACAAAAATGCTTCTTTGTAAACCAGAGTAGGCACGCATGACATTCACATACCTTTTTTATTTGCTGTTTCAGCTTAAATTAGTAGTCTTTAAAAATGAAGAGCCTCCTTTCAGAAAAGCTGCCAGTTACCAGAACAGCAAAAATACAACAGACTTCTGAGAGATAAAAATTTATTTATCTGATCAGCATGTCATGATATGGTCACAACTCATACAGCTGACATTCTCATAGCCAAGAGGGATGTTTTTTCTTTTTAAAAATACATTTTTCTTTCCAGCAGGAAGGATTTTTTTTAAAAACAAACATTTCATACTAGGCAGGAATTAAAAACAATGGCTTTTTCAATATGACAACACAGCTGGTAAGCACTGGATCCCCCACCAGTGTCTTAATATTCAGATTTCAAGTTTTCCCTCCCACTCCCCGATTCTCCCCACCCCTCACAGAAAAACACCACACAAAAAAACAAGACAAAACCCAGAAGGGAAAAGAAGAGGTAGACGTCACTATAACCATGGCGCTGTTTTGGAAATTGTGCGAGATGTCTCACGATGCTCCAAGGAGTTCCTTTTCCCTTCGGCAGATGCTGCAGAACTGGGCCCCAGCAGTGAACTCAAGAGGCGACAGGAGCCAAGAGCCATTGCCAGTGAGAGGTGCCAGGGCCACAGAATGAATGGGGCTGTCCCACCTGGCACTGCTCTGCCCAGCTTAAAAACAGATCCCTCTTTAAAACTGTACGGATCTCGCAATGACGACAGCCTTGCTCCCAACAATGCTGGAGTCACGTCCTTCTGGGAGGCAAACCAGAGCCAAGGGGGCTCAGGTTCTGCTCTTGGCACGCCCTCAGCTCTCAGAAACAAATTTTAAGAAGACTCATTGCTACAGTGACTTGCAGAGGAACTCTGCAGCCTGGGCACCAGCACAGCTTCCAGCAGGTGCTGGAGTGAGAGCTGCAGAAGCTGCTGTCCCCTCTCTCCCCTACTGCTCCACTCCTCCTCTTGCTACTTTGGGCACTGAAACATTGTCTGTGTCCTTCCTAAAAAACAATGTTATCTATCACAAAACAACACTGCAGCTGTACAGTGAACCAAAGCCTTATTTTACTGTTTGTTGTGTTTATGGTAAGCACAGTAAAGGTTGTGTATCCATTAGTTATAAGCACAATAAATACAACCATCAAAGAAAATCTTCTCATCTATTAAGGATCAGAAGCATATGAAATAGTCTTGAAAAAAATTGAAAAAAATCAACTCTGTTTTTGTCACAGCAAAAAAAACCCCCAACTCCTCCCTCCCACAAAAACAAAACAAAAAACCCAAACAAAACCAAAACAGCCCAGGGAAAAGAAAGAGAAATGCTGCTTCTGGTATCTGTCTACATTTCTGAAAGACATCTTGGCTGCTGGGAAGATTTTATTAAAAAAAAAATCCAATGAAATAAATTCAGCAAAATAATTCCAAACATGACCAGTTCCTTTGCAAAACCACTGACAATCACTCCAGGCTTCCACATCCATTTTATCACACAAAACAAAAATGCAGGTAACAGAGACGGGAAGGAGAAAACTGGAGGTGAAGATAATTGATATTACAAAAAAACCCTGTTCACCATACAATATGAACAGCATGGTCCAGTAATTTTAAGAAACTAACTCATTTTAATAGGACAGTTGTTCAGTGAATAATTACTTCATTATCTCATGATAAAATAAAAGGTCTAACTTTAAAATGCATAGAATTCTTCCAGTGACCTCTTCTATCGCAGCCAGGCAGTCCACAGCTCTTACAGAGAAAGTAGAGCTGCTCAGAAGCATTTCTAATATATGCAGACATTTTAAACCAGAGTATGGTTTCCATTTTGCTCTTCTCATTGTTGCTCTGTATTTTTTAAAAGAAGTGTAAAAACTATCAAATATGCAATTTTGCAAAATAACCCTTTATTTCATATGGCTCCATTATTTCCAAAAAATACAGAACCCCAGATGTAAAATTATTTTGTGTGATTGTATCAGATCACCACAAAATCTCCAGCTGACTGTCAAGAGAATGCATCCAACCCTGGGCTCGTCATTTGGAAATCCCAGTTTTAGGTACCTTTGGTCCCAAAATTTATGTCAAGGCAAAGCGGAGCAGTTGAATCCTGTCACACACAGTGATCGGTATCTGTTATTATCTTGTACAAACAGGTGAGAAAAGTTAACAGCACTTTATGGCAGTGTCACACAAAGAAAAGTTACATCATCTGCAAACCAAGTGAACAATGAACAGTACCACAGTGAATGCTTTATTTTTACTGCAAGAAGATGCACCTTATTTGTGACGCTGGGGGAGGAGGGAGAGAGAACCTTTTAATTTTCCAGGACAGCAAAGTAAACTGAAATCTCACTTTTCAACATCTGGTGACAGTCACTTTAAAAAAAAGGCGGGGAAAAAAAAAAAAAGGAAGAAACAGAGACACCGTGGTTGCAAGACTCAACAGAACCACACGTGGAANTCATCATGGGATTCACAGGGCAGCAAAGCTAAACCGTGAGGACTGACACAACTTCAACTGTAACAACTTCTTTATGAACAATTAAATGTAGAAACGTGGAGATGCTCTGTGGGCAACCCTGGCAAAGAACCATCTTTATTCTTATCATTCTTATTATTCGCAATGCACTCAAATTGCTCTGTTCTCTCTTCTGTGTGCAACAGCTTTCAGTTAGAATTTTTTCTGTGAATTTTTCATTTTTGATAATTTTACACATCTTTCCACTATTTTTCCCCTAATATAAATTCAATGTGATATTAATTTGTGATCAACTGTATGGTTCATTAACATCAAAACACATTCTGAACTCTCCAGAGGAGGCAACCCATGGATGGTGCAGCAAAATGCCCACCACATCCAGAACTGCAGCCAACTGCCAGAAGGTAGACCCAAACTGCAGCCGACAGGATTTCGTGTTTCACAGACTCGCCTGATAAGCTCCAGATAGTCTGGATCAGCATGGTATTTTTAGCACTGAATTTCCTACATATTGTATCCATTTTATGTTTTTCCCTTCAAAGCAAAACTTCTTTTATCCAATTTATTCTCTCTCATGAAACAGCATCCAGGATCATGCTGGGAGGGTCCTCTGGAGTTGCTTTCCAATGGTTTTATTCCGATGTCACCCACATCAACTCGGCCGTACGGAGCCGCAGTGCCAGGTGCTCTTCACATTTCCCAGTGCAGGCAAGAGAGAAGCCTGGGACCTGACAGTATTCCCTCACCCTACTGAAACAACAACCAGTGCTTGGAAACAAACCACTGTGCTGTAAGAACTACAGAGGAACAAAGTGAAAATGAACAGGACCAGATCCATCAGACACTCATCTGAAACATTACTGCGCAGTGCTAACTTCTTGAGGCAGCATGTGAACACTTGACTGCAACCCACTAGGAAAAGAAAATAACAATACTGCATTTGACAAAACAAGATGCTCTTACATGGAATTCACAGGGTCTAGAAAGAACAATCTCCTGATGTGAGTAGCTGCTGTGCAATCTGCTTATATAAACTTCCCTTTTTGCATCAGTCCAGTCTGTCCTAGCTCAAAATAAAATGAGCTGTACTCTAGGCATCTCTGTGGTTCTGATCAAACTACATGGGGGAGGACAGCAGTGAGTAGCTTGCCACCTGCCTTTTGCATTTGTAAAGAGTCAGTCCCATGGGCAGCAGAAACAAGCACTTACACATAACAGTGCTGGGCTGCCCCAACACTCCCCTGTCAAACAGCAGATTAAATACATTCATTCCATCAGCTGAACTTCAGCAAGAGCAACATGAAACAACAAAAACTCCATGGACTCCTTCCCTATCATGGCATACCTACCTCTTTTTATGGTTACACCAGAATTCAGGTGCAGACATGGTATTTATAAACAGCATCTTGCCTCAAACATGAAGCTATTGGCAACCACCGTCTTTGCCTCCAGCCTCCTGTGGAGTCAGGGAGGGAGCACACACTTCAGGGGACCTTACTGTGGTGTGTCACTTTGCATCCATCCCCACTGAGCAACCACTGCTGCATGGGGAGGGGCAGGGATGGCATATTTGACAAGGTATTTTTCCACAAAGCCAGGGAAATTGGCACTGTCTCGTGTTTTGGTATGCTCTTTGCTCCCCCCCTCCCCAAAAGGGAACACTGGCAAGGTTTTGTATTCTGCACATCACCTCCTGTGATTCATGTAGCAGCAGAGGGAGACAGAAGGGGAATCAATATTGCTAGCTCAGAGCCAAAACTACTGAGGGCTTACTTTGTTCTCAACAAAATTACTCTGTAGAAGGCAGTATGCCAACATCTGAAGTTCTGGCTATCCTGCCTGTATTTAGAGAGATTAGTTTTATTTTAGGAACAGTTCTCGCAAATCTGTGCATAATCACATAAACACAATGCCAACCAGACCTGCCAGAAGTAAGGCTGTACATCACAGACATCCTTTCAAAAGGATCCTGCATTACACATCTGAAAGTGTCTTCTGTTCCCATCTGCCCTTCAGTTCAACCCATCCTTCTTCCAATAAGATTTTAGCAGTAAGATTTTAGTGGTGAGCTAATTAATACTGCCCTCCATGTAGTTATTCAGAATATTTACCATACTTATTTTTTCAGTAGTATCTTCCTACAGATTTGTGATAGCAATTACACCTATTTTTTTTCTTTTTACGAAACTAGTTTTTCTTCTATTACTCCTTAGCAAAACATTAAGATGGTTGGCATTGAATTTTTTAAACTCTCCCACAAGTATATTTAGCACTGTTGCAACTAGCAGGGAGAAAAAGGCCTCTATAAACCACTCCAAGGTCACCTTGGTTGGACTGCAGTATACAAAATACAAAGGTGGCTAAAAATCACCAGCAGCACCAGCAGACCTTCAGAAACAGCTAGAATTGCTCTGCCTTCCAACATGTGACAAACAAAGCTTCCCTCTGTTCCCTAAGTTTTATGTCCTTCCTTCACTGACATTTCACCTTTGAAAGTGCATTTTCAAAACTGATGATGAGGGTTGAGCTGCATTCTGAACAAAAAGAGAATTTAACCGTGTGACTTTGTATTTTCCAAGTTTCCCTATAACACGAGACACTGGCAGCACATGGAACTTGGAGAGCTGATGATGGCAAGACCACAGCAGGGATGGGCTGATTCATCCCACGTGGACAACTTTTAACCACACTGTGATGCTGCAATGCTTGTTTGAGGAGCAGTTCCTCACAGGACAGACCTGACACGGGATCTTATTTGGGTGTTGGGTTTAGATCAATGTGTCTGGTACAACAACTGCTGACTGCATAGCCACAAAGACACCTCCACCAGCTCTGTCGAAGATCTCTGACTCCAGCACAATGAGCTGCAATAAAGTACACGTTGTGCAAATGAGGAATCTCTACCACACCAATGCTGTATACACTACTGAAGAGACAAGTTGCTGAATTTTCTGAGCTCTAACTACAATGCCAAGAAATACTTGTGGTGACAAAGCTTTCTTGTCACAGACATTCTTCTACGGTGGTTGTACGATTGCACCTTTTGTCCAAATGCTGAATTTGCTTAAGTGTGGGTGTGAGTATACATTTTTAAAAATACAGACAATTCTTAAAATAATACATCATCAGGTCACTATGTTACTGATCTTCACTTTTAGTGGAGTTTAAAATTCCCCCAAAGAGGGGTAAAAGTCCATCCAGTATTTTCCTTTACTCTTGAATATTCACATTTGCACATACAACATGATATTCATTTGCAAGAGCCTGGATTCCCATTGTGTCCTCAGGTCCCATTCCACTTTTAAAATAGGCAATGGTACAAATACTGAAAGAGGCAGTACCACATCCCTCCAGACAAAAATGCAAATGATTGTATGGCAACCAGCCACAGGTTACTGAGGGTCATCTCCCGAGAAATTGCTTTTGTCTGACCCTGGGGTGGTGGAAAAGCTCCTGCAAGAGAAAATAAAACACATTTAATGCTTTGCACAGGAATTGCAACCTAAATGCACAATTCTTTACCACCACTGCTTGTCCCAGCAATGGTGCCCACACACAATTATCTGGGTACTGCTCTGTGCTCTAATGCTGTCAAATTCATGAAAGATCCTCCAGAAGCCTTCAAGAAAACACATCCCTAACCATAATTAATAAGAACAATCTTAATTTCCTCATAAAATTTAAGCATAAGCCTGAAAGCATTCCTTAGAAGCTGCTATCACTGTTACTCAGCCAAGCAAGTTATGTGTTATTTCTGAAGTTCTGTTAGTATTGTCATGATCAAATTCAACAGATTCCATATTAAACTCCACAGCTGTTTGGTGATGATACTGTATATTGTGAAAAAGCAACACACATACATTCTTGAGGTTCCTCCTGAAGATGTAAATACACACACACACTTTCTTTAAAGAAGAGTTTCCACATACTGTTTCAACAGTCAGTCATATTGACTAAGGAAACATTATAATTTGCCATGGGGTTTTCCAGAAATTCTTTACTGAAATCCTTCCTTAGATGGGAAAGATTGGAGGAGATTCAACTGACAATAAAATCTGGTTTTTCCATACTTCAACTTTTTCTGAATTGCAACACTAAATTAAATGGGCCTGAACACATCAGAGCTTTATGATCATAAGCAAACTATTTGCATATATTTACATCAGCATATTAAATCATCTGTGTTACACTGTACTGAGATGCACAAAGACTTGATGACACGAAGCACTTTTGCTGTTAATCCTGAACAGGGGATATATAAAACTCTGAATATTCCAGAGAAGATGATATACTTGCTGCAGCATTATGGAGTCTCAGCTTCTCTCAGAAGAACACTAAATTAATGATTCAAACACTAAAGATGCAGCAATGCCAATTTTTAATCTTAGGAACCACATAATTTGGGCAATTAGATACTATCAGCAGCTTATCTCTGTGCTTCACATTTGCAATCACTGGAGGAACTGCAATCAAGCATTTGAGACAAAGCTTTTCTTCCTGCATGAATGCTCTTAATTTAAAATAAAAAACAACAACAAAAAAAAGCCAAAAAACCCCCAAACACAAAGCAAACAAAGAAAAAGCCTAAAAACACCCTTGATGAGCTCCATCCACCTCTCCCTGATAGGTATTTCACACTTGGGCAGATTTGCAACATCATTATTCCCCAGTAACTCACAGCTAAGCTTCTATCTGTCCACTCTATGCTGGATTTGTTCTTCCACGGTCTATTTATTTTTCTGTACCAACACTGACCTCTGGTTTAAACACCTTTCCTTTTTCCCTGGTTGGTACAGAGAGCTGTCTCTTTCCTCCCTTCCCTTTCCCAGCTGAGACAAGCCAAGTACTTCTAGTTGTCCTTCACAGAAACGACTCCCCCTTAACCTTGGCTCCCATTATCTGTCTCTCTTCCCAGTACAATCTGTATTCCTTGACAGGGATAATGGACCTGTAGGCAGCATTTCCAGATGAGGTTTCAGATCTGGTACAACAGAGTGTCTCCATAGCATTAGGGATGCCATTCCTTACTTTTTTTGTCACCTCACAGCACTTGGCTTCTGAGCACAGGGAATGTGGAGCACAATGGCTTCAGTACACCATCACTCATTTCCACCTGCTCCTAGTCTATGGTTGGGTTTTTTCCTTAATTGGTCCCCGAGTGTTTTTGTCCTGCTAAATGCAATCTCACTTGTGTTACTGTGGGCCCCAAGGTTATCTTGCTGAAGAGTTCAGAGAAATCAAGAACTTGCTGATACAAGTTTTCCACTAGCTGTCTAAAACAGGAGTCTGTTACCTACAGCTATTAACTTGAAATGGTTTTAATTTTATAAATGAAATGCATAAAATGCACCTGTAAAAAATTATGGGATAGTTTCAGGTCAAATTTTAGGCATACTTTTCTTTTGGTTTGATTTCCAGAGGTCTAATATAACAGGTTTTCCCTAGGTGATTTAATTTCTTGACACTTAAGAATACAGCAAAATGGAGAAATGTGCTCTGGGCTTTGTTTCTTTCTCTTCCCCAATAAAAATAAGCCAAGAAAATGTATTCTTACTAGTGATACTGTCAATGCAAACTTTTGAAGTTTCATGGAGCATTAGATGTTACTCCAGCTTTATGAAGTAAACTTTATTAAGAGAGAGAATTTCCTATGCAGTGTGTATTGTAAAATAATATAATGATGATAACAATAATTAATAATAGTAGAAACAGCCCTAAGTCTTAAAACCACACCCACTTGTGACCATGTACCAGGTGAGTGCAAGGCTGGCTCTTGAGCTGCCTCAGGAATTCCTCTCACAGTCAACCTCAGGACCTTTCCAAAGGGTTTCCAAAAACTGTAGCAGCACTTTTTCAATAGGCCAACTAAAGCAATGCCAGCAAGTTCTTAAAAAGTATAAATGGCAGGAACTTTAAATTATGCTAATTTATGCCTAATAAGGTCCTATGTCACAGCATTTACATTTAAAACATGTCTTTATTAATTCATACTGATTGCACTGGCAAATTATTACCAATTATGCTATTTTGGAAGTGCATTTTAATGAATAAATCTGATTATATTAATTATACTCTCAGAAATTCTGGACTAGTTAGATTTTCTGGGTATGACTTATTTCAATAGCATAACCAATGTCACAAAACCAAGAATTCTTTACAATCTATTTGCTACACTTGTATTTTTAAAGATATTCACAAATTTATTTGTCTAATAAAATCCAATATATGCATCTGGATGTGATTTATGTCGCAGAGTCTGAACTTTGCCATCAATGATGGCTGAGTGACAGTAACATTTCATAAAACAAAATACAACTCTGGGTTGTTAAAGAATTCTATTAATCTCTTTAAGCACTTGGATTGATAAATTAAGCCCTCAAAACTGAATTAAGGCAGCCTTTGCAATAAATCATCTCATAGAAGAAGCATCTTCATTTAACAGTCACCCAGGAATACTGAACTCAGCTGATTTGAGACACTGAACACTTCCCATCAACAGCTGTGACACAGGGGGCTCCAGAGACTGTGTGCCATGTAATTCTCACAGGCCCTTCCAACCATACTGTCAATCATGGATCTTTGTCACGAAATCTCACAGCACCATGTCTCACAGCTGAACTGTGTTGTTACTGTTTTGACAGCTTCCAAACACTATCCTAATTCTAATGTTGCCCAGGTAAATTACCTTTCCTAGATAATTCTTTAATCATACTTTTTGCCACATAAAAAGCAGTAATAATAGCAATAATTGTATCTCCTGTACCCATGTGAAGAATGCTTACACATTCTTAAAACATTTTGAGATCCTTGTAAGCAAAGTCATTAGCAAAGCACAGTTCTCTTTGCCAGGAATCATCCTACCTGTTTCATAGAAATGTGTCAAGAGGTCCTCCTTTTCAATGAACCGTTGATACAGCCAGTTTGTGAGGGCTTCAGGCTCTGCAGGTACATCTTTCACTGGAAAAATCCTGTCAAAGAAACAAGCACAAATTAAGCCTAGCAAACGTATTCTGCATGTGGAGAACAAAACTCTTCTGTCCCAGCACACCACGAAACAGAGAGAACCAGACTTTTGTATAAATCTAACTGCATGATTTGGATTCTCTCCAACTCACAGATCACAGAGGCATTAAGGATACAAGAGTGGGAAATGCCAGGCTGCCATCTAGAACCACACAGAAAGACACTGGCATCAGCCTCCATCAAATGCTGTACTACAGTTTTTGATAAAAGCTACTAAGGCACTGGTTTGTTTTTCTTTTAAATAGAGTAACACCAGAGTATATTACTCTCCCTAAAAAGGATACAAACTAAGGAGGAATGAAAGAATTAAAAAAATGAGAAAGTTCTTTCACAGCTTTGAAGAAACAATTCAGCAGGCAGAAGCCACATAATGACATCACGAAGCAGCAATAGCTCTTCCACATCCTAGAAAACAAGCCCTCTGTGCTTTTCAAAGGATGCTGGCAGCTTTGTCTGAAATTTCCAAGGCACGTTTTACACTGAAAACTGACCCTGTACTCAAATACTCCTGCTCTGTTTTAAAAACACCAATGGAAGAATTGCTAGTGTTTTGGTGCTTCTGTGCTGAATATCAGGTCTGCTTAGAAAAACAGACACTCAGGGCAGCACACCCTGAAACTCCCAAATAACCCACCATACCTCACTGGATTATTTTCAAAATAGAATTTCCAATCTTACAGTAACTGTGAAACCTCCTCAGCAGACCCTCAGTGCCTTTTGATATATTCAAGAACTTACACATCCACTGTGCAGTATGTACTGGCAGGCCAATGCAGAAGAGACTTGCTAAACCCTAAATCCAGGCTAATCTGAAAAATTCACACTCTGAAAAGCAAGGCCTTTACTGTAGGTTTCACCTTCCAGGTGAGCTCCCACTTAGCCTCTCATTTGCACCATGCTTCTATTTTCATTAGTGGATTTTTGTTTCATTTGCAACACACTCTTAACTGATCATACTGCAAAGAATTGGAAGTAACACCATAATCATCTGGGCAGTCTCTGGACAGATACAGGAATGTCAGAATAAGAAAATAAGGCACTTCTGAAAAATGCTTTTGTTGCTGTTACAGTTTTCAACATATTTGCCAGCTTTGTTCATTTGTCATTTCTCCTTCCTCCTTTCAGTTTGATGCATGGAAAAATAAGCTGTAAGTGGGGGAGTCAAGCAGCAAAGCACTGTTCTAAGGAGTGAACTACAAATCACAGTGCTTTGGCACACAGAGACAACTTCAATATAAGGAGATAAACAACTTTCTGTACACACTATGGTATCAACATGAACCCAGCTACCTCTGTAGCCTTTGGAGTAATTCTACCTACATCTTCCTCGCACTGTGGAGTTCTCTGTGCTCCAGTAAAGCCAGTCTTGGTAACCAGAAATTAGCAACTGTTACCTCAGAAAAAACAGAGTTTGAAGGAAAGTCTTTGGCCAAAGACAAATGTTATGAAATGGTACTTCAGTAAGCAGCTCAAGTTTTCAGTCTGCATATTAAGAACAAAGACAAACTATAAAGAACTATTTTATCTTGAAGCCCAGATGCTGTACAGCAGGTTAAAATTAAACCACGTAGCAGCAAGTAAAAAACACACCCACAGGGCAAGGACCATTTTGTTGAGGGCAGAACACTGAGAAAGACTGACTCTGTGTCCCCAAACACAACCAAGCTGCCAAGCACTATTTTTACTCTCTTCTGCCTATCTGCTGTGAAGAGATAAAAGGCTCAGCAACTGAATATTGTGTTTCACAGAGTATTTTTGAAGGACAGATGCTTGCTTACGCAGGTTTTAAGAGGGTTCAGAACTAAGAGAACGTGTGTTGCCTCAGGACAGAAGTGTAGGGTTACCTGGCTTCACATGCAGTCTCTGTTGTAGACTGCAAGATATTCTTCACCTCTGCCTTCACTTCTCCCTGACCTAAATGGGTAACAGCTCTTTTTTGTCAAGAACATTCCTCCTGGTCTGAAAACATCACAGGATCTTGCCAGATCCCTGTTAGAAACAATTTCTGAGCTGGCACTTTAATGGAGCAGTGAAGTGAAGCACAGGTGATGCCAGCACTGTGAGAGACTAATGGAATGCTGCACACCACTTCCCTGCTTGAATCCATCCAGGCTCTTGTGTGGATCAATAACACTGCCAGAATGCTTGGATCTCTGGATATAAACTCTGCTGCTTAGAAGCCTGAGAAGCACTGCTACACCCAGTTTGAACAAATATTAACAGAGTGAAAAACAACTGCCAATAATGCTGCACTGGCTGCCACAACTTAGCAATGGTAAGTGCTAGTGTATTTAGAAGCATTTTCAAAAGTATTTTTAGATTATCCAGAGTTATTTTTACCAGCAGAACATTCTTACTAATGACTGATCTAAATTAGAGATTAAATATTTAAAAAAAAATCCCCAAACTCTGGAAAGAAGCCCTTTCTCTACTCGATAAGGCAAAGCTAAACCTCCCTATATTTAAACTAAACATACTGCTAATGCCATGGTTCTGTGCCCATCAGATGGCTCAGATGGCATCTGTGTTTTACAAGAACACTCTCTTGAAGGAGACTGGGTTCAGGAAGGGGAGTGAGCAAGTCTGCTGTTACAAAACTCTCCACACAGGCAATCCAAAACAACAGCAGAAAGCCATTACTCCAACAGGAGCAGGATCATCTCCAGCCACTGGATGCTGACATCTGCCAGGTCCAGTGTTGAAAGATGCAGGAAACAGCTCCTTGTTTTCACTGAGATATGTAAACAAGTGTCCCTGTAGTCAGCCATGAGCATCACCTTGGCTCTACCCCCACCTCTGGGTATGTGGCATCAGGAATGCCATTAGAAGCAAACAGTTTGCTCATCTCCTCAGGAAAATAAAATATCATCACACAGAACTGCCAAGGCAAGGAATAAGGTCAGCATGTAACATCTGAAGCTCCTGGAGTCTCTGCAGCACTTGGATCTTTCTAGCTTTGGGGCAAAACTAACCGCACATTGCATTAAAGTAAGAGCATCTTTGTTCCTAGTGTGGCAAACAAGGATTTAACAGGACTGGATAAGAACTTGACCAGAAAATTCAAGCAGAATGGAAATACCTTTTTTTGCTTCACATCACAGGAACAGCTGATTTTCTGTCCCCAGGAAAAATGGGGAAGGGGCTAAAAGCAGTGGCAGCACAGGCTGCACCCTGGTAAGTGCAAAGTGGTGGTGGAAATAAAGACACATTTCAGCAGGAATCCATGAAGAATCATTTTCCAGTAATGAAGCATTATCCTCCAGCTGGAGGTGCTACTGGCAGCTGCGAGGTGACAACAGCTGCAGGACACTTTGGGTACCTGACTGAGGGACAGTGACTTCTTAAACCACTGCACAGATTTGTGTCCATGTCCCAGACCACATTATAGCAGAATAAATGACAGTCCAGGAAAAAGGAAAGGATTTTTAAAAACAGGAGACATAACTGCCAAAGACATGCTGGCACATGTGAGAAATAGTGGAGAAATAGCTACTGATAGGCTGTTTCTCAGAAGACACCAAAGAATTTTCAGAAATATGGCATATTTAGAAACATTTTTCTCTTTTAAGTGGTCCTTATTGGAGAAACAACCTCTGATTCTCTATTTAAATTCTGAAGTTCATGGCTACCACTTTAAATACTTACTGTCTTTTATCACCTGTCCTACCCTGAATTGAAGTTCTGTATTACTTACTACTCCATAGAAGGCATGACATTATTTTGCTGCTTCAATGGCTCTAAATAAATCCAGGACAGTGGAGGCTGTTGGTAGATGTCAGGCACGACCAAAAATAAGTTACTTGCGTAAAAAAGAGCACTAAAATACTCTGCCAAACGGGATGCCCTTCTGCAACATTCATTCAGCAACCACAATGCATTTCATCTTATTTATAGCTCGGAGCCTGGCTTATTTCAATAAATCTGTATCAATGCAGACACAAAAATAGCACTTCCTCAGCAGCTGAAAGCTTGTTCCAGCAGCAGCACAGCACATTAGCTGGTGCTGGGAAGAAAGATGACAGAGCTGGGAGCAGCCTGGGTGGCACTTCCGTGCACGGCCACCCCTGCGTCAGAGCTGACTCTGACGTCAGGGCTGCTGCACCACAGTCACTGTCACACTGCCCAAAAGTGGGATGTGAGCATCCAAGGGCATCACCCTGCAAGGAAACTAAGGCAAAAATCCCAGCCTCACACCATTCCTGATGGAGGGGATGCTAAGCACTGAGCCAACTTCACAGCCAGGGTGTTTTATATTTGCAAGTCTCAGGTTTTGCCGACAGAACTGCAGCACTCGAGAAATTACTGCTGGAGAAATTTGGTGATCAGCTAAGAAACACCAAGCCAATCAGACTAAACAAGTGCCTGGTATAAAAAGAAAAGAAATAAACCCCAAACTCGACTCATGGCACAGAAATGGTGGGAGCTGAGAACAGCAGCCAGTCCATGGCCTTGCTACATGGACACCAAACCACTCAGCTTATTTCTGCTGAGTGGAATTGTAGTGAGCCTGGATTTACAGTCAACACACACCACACAATGGCCTAAGCATAAACCTAAACCATTTGAGAAGAGCAAACAAACCTTTCCAACAGACTCATTACAAGGCAGGTCTTACAGTGATGCCTCTCGTTTGACATGCCTTGCAGCAGATGGATTGACATCTCCCACAAAAATCCCAGTGCCATTTGGCCTGGAGGAAGTTAATTAGATATTTTCCTTGAGTATTATAGTTCAGAGAGCAAACTGAGTTTTGCAACACTTTCCATTAAGTTCTGAGACAAGTCAGTCAGGGTCAAAAAGCTATTCAATAGATGGGAAAAGTTCTCACACCTTGTGTTTGTAGATCCAAACTTGGTAATTGTTCTTTTTTCTAGGGAAGTTTCTTTTGACATTCTGAGGAAAAATCAGGCCACAGCATAGCCTAATTATGAACTTGTGAAAATTGTGTCACTTGTACTGAAAATTGAAGTTTGAAAAGCAAGGTTCAACTCATTATCAAAATTGAGCTTTCAAAAAATGGTTAGTGGATTAAACCAAGCCTTCTCTGCCATTTCCTTTAGCTAGAAAAGCACCTAAAAATGATAACATAATGCTCCTTGCTGTGTTCACTTCTGTTGCTCCCAGGGCAGGATAAAAAAGAAATAATCCTGCAGCAAAGGCCCAGGCTATGAGGAAAGGAAACCACCAGATTTGAAAGTCTGTAAGGCAGAAAAGAGACAGGTGGTGATGAAGGGGCACAGCAGAAGGGACTGACTGAGCCACCAGAACAAAAGCAGCTCTGCAGTCTCTTCTGCTCCAGTTTGAGTGGCACAGAAAATGTTCCTTTTTTCCTCACTGCTGTCATACATCAATACCTTGCTCTGGACTACTCTTAAAGGGGAATAAGCATGTTTAAACCCTGATTCTTCTTTCATGCAGCACAGATGGCATCTGGACAAAACTATCTGCTTTTTCCAAAGGGGTGCTTTTTTTCCCCCCTATAACTCAGTTAAAAGAAATGATATGTGAAACTGTTGTGCCCTCTTCCCAGTTATTTAAAAATTACCCTTACAATTTATTTCAAATCTTATCTCCCAAGACATTCCAAATTACCAAAAAATGAGCCAGATTTTACTGCACTAAATGCAGGAGAAGTGAGGTATAATACCAATGCAGACAGACTTGATGTACGTTTAAAGAAATTTGTTCAGAGGACACCCATGTGCCAACCTGCCCCCACCTCACAGTGTAGGGACCATGTGCCTCAGGCACTGCCAGGACTGGAAGTCAGGCAAGCTCCCCCCAAACCCAAGAGACTCTGGTCTCATTTCGGAGCCATCACACCCTGTGCTCGGCCAGGGCGAGCTGCTGAGTGACTTTCCATTTGGGACACACTTCAACTGCTTTTACAGGGTCAGCTGTGACAAACAGAGGTTGTTAAAAACATACATAAAGTAGTCAAACAGAGGCTCGCCCCTGTCTAAACCAGTGACTTAGACCCTCTGGAAGAAGGTAACAAACTTACACCCAAAAATAAATAAATTCAAATATTTTTCTTAGAATTTCAGTACTACCAGAACTTAAACATTCAAGTTCAATGCAAAAAAGGTTACATCATATTTATGCTTGTGATCAAAAACTGGTCTAAATATACATTTAGAAGCAGGAAATCAATTTGACTTACGTTAACCTACTGTTGTTTTTAAAGAAAGTATTTTTGGAAATACTTTTCAGAAGAATTCTAAATACTTTCAACTAGCAATTATCTCAGAGATCTGAGAGAGCACTAAGGTGACCTGAATAAAGTACAATAGATATAATGCTATCTTATATAAATTAGGGTGTGAGTATGTTCACCTTCAGGGCAACTTGGAAGGCAGCTTTCTATAAAAAGTAAGGACAGATTTAAACAGGGCTGTGGAAAGGAGCTCCAGTGAGCAACTTGTACTCTGCATCAGACAACACTGACACAGCAGTGATGATGGAGAAGGTCATTCCCACCTAAACTGCCACCCAGGGGATCCACACTAGGATACTTGAAAGCTTTCTGTAAAAGTCTAAAAGCTCTCCAAATCATCAAGAGGGAGTAAGACAAAACAATGTGATTTTGGGATAAAATGCAACAGCTTCTTTAGTACAGGAAAAGTGTTAAAATAGTCCTGGAGATTTCAGACTTGCAATTCACTGTAAACTAAAGGAAAATACAACTTCTCCCTCCACCAGTTTAGGTCTTGAGACAAAGAACTGCTGAGGAGAAAAGTTTTAATAGTCTCCCATCCTAGCTGTCAATGAGAGTTGCAACTTTTTCCAGTTGCTTTGCTCAACTACTTAAAAGTATTCTTTGAGTGAAAAAGCCGGCATTTGTCAGAAAGTTAAATATAAATTTTATTAGGAAATCTATTTATTTAACAACAGTGATTTTTAATTAGTTTTCATTACTAAAGAACAAAATTTTAGAAATTCAGGTTGGGTTTACCAGCACCTTACCACTTAAGTAAAAAAGATGACCTAGCTCTCAGATATATTCCCCACAACTCTATTGAGCCACAGGACATTAATCCAAAACTTAAATGTCTGTCCTAAGATACAGAACAGTCACTGAAAATTTTTTTAAAAATATTGTGTTTAAATAATATGAGTTGCCACCTGTGTGAGACACAAAAAACCCACTCCCAGTGCTACTGATTTCCCCTATCCTGAAATGGCATAACTGATCTGTGAATACACTGAATTTTGTTCAGTGTAGGAGGAGCAGGTTTATTTCCTACCTGTAATGTACATGTGTCACTGTTGGTTGTCGATAGCCAAGAATCCAGGTTTGGATGTCTATAGGTTCAGCTTTGGGATATGCAATGGTTGTATCTATCACCCACTGGAGGCCTTTGGATTTGCTCTCTAGGAACAAAAAGAAAATTCCACGTCACTTATTCGAGAGTTATTCAATTTTTATATTACTTCATGAGGTATGAGGCACAAACTAGACCATCAAAAATCAAATCCAGATTTCATTACAGAGCACAGAAAAACTTACAGACTTCAGCTAGACCTAGATTTTATTTCATGGTTATTTCTGTTGTTCTTAGATACCGTAGTACATGGAACAGAACAAGTTCACTCATCAGGTTTGAGTACAGTCACAGGACATCTTGGCCCCAAGGTCAGGTGCTTCCCCCCATTCACTAAAAGATAAAATCCCAAAACAAACATCCAAGCTTCTTGGTCTGCACTTCAAGCACATTTACACCTGGGCCTTTCTAAAAGATCACTGATGGAGCAGCAGCCATGCAGACTCCGCAAAGTTTCTTAAAAATGTGAGTTGCAGGATGAAGAGGAAAAACACCACTCTCAGGGTAAGAAGCAAGGAACAGAAGCTGGTCAGTTTTCACAGTGGGGAAGATACTGTACCCACAAGGTTCCAGGGTAGGCTGACACCAGTGCATGTTCATATGCTGCTCAGCTCACTTAGAAACTGAGAAAAGGATCAGAGGAGGTGAAAATATTCACTATTAAGATGAGTCAAGAGAATCAAATCTTGTAAGATCCCTTCCAACTCAGAATATTCCACGACTATAGAACAACCTATAAAATCTGAATATAGGTTACAACCAGCAACAGTCCAGGTATAAATCAACCTAGCCATGACCCCTCTCTGGCATGTCTTCAATTCACAGGTTTGCTAAGAGGGAGAGCAGCAGATCTGTAGAGCAAACCAAGGAGAAGAGCACATTGCCAAGATGGCACTTTGAGTTTAACCTGTCAATTTTCTCTCTGTTCTGGAGCTGTTTTGCGTTTGCGGTCACATTATGCCCAGGCCAGCAGAGTAATGCTCACTTACTGCTTGAGACACCAGCACAACAATATGCTCACACCACACCAGGCAGATCTTCAAGGATTTAAAAAGCTGACTATCAGAAACAGCCACCCATGGGCAAGAGCATGTAAGAAGTGTTAGCTTTTAGTACAAAGTACAATACTCTTCAAGCCTGCAGCTGAGAGAGCTACAAAAGAAATGTAACAGAGGTTGACAAGAACACTGTCAGCACCAAGAATATGTACAGGGATTGACTGTTCACCATCCTTCCCAATACAAGAACAGACACTCAAAATTCAGCCAAGAGGAAAAGTTTTCATTGCAAACAGAAAAATGATTCTTTGTGCAAGGGTGGGGGGAAAAACCCAATCTCTTGCTAAAGGACAACAAAGATGCCAAGAGCTGGGATCAAGAGGAAACTAAGTAAGTACATGGAGGGTTAACTAACCAGGCAGCAACCCCCACCTGGCTTGGGAAACCCATCACACAGGAAACTGTCAGAAGCTTGCAGAGTATGTGGGAGAAGTATGATGCTTGTTTGCTGTGTTCACACTCTTCCTCTATAATCCACCTGGAGTCATGGACAAGACGTTGGGCTAGACAGATGTGTGGCCTTGCCCAGAGTGGCCACTCTAATTTTACAGAAGATCTACCACACACCTGAAGAAATCTGCAGCACTCAGTCTGAGCAGCACCCTGAAGGCCACAGTTACTGACTCCAGCTAGAATGAACATGCAAGGACTGGTGTGCGAGTTTCTACCTGCATTTAATTTCATTTAGTTTGCATTTAATTTAATTAAGTGTGAAAAGAAAATTACAGCAATGCTATCACATGTATCTATCAATTACTTTAACAAGCAGACAGGGTTTTCTTGGTGTCTGCTCATCAGTGGAGTTGTGCTGCTTCATTACAAACGCACTACTCCAACAGGGCTAGACAGCATTTCCTAAAATTTAGATTATGAGTTCTTAGCAGCATGAAACATGCTATTCCAAAACCTGGGCCAGGGCAAGCTGCATAGGTCAAGCTGAAACATTCAGTGTTACCTTCTGGAAATTCAGTATTTTAAACCCCTGACAGACACGTGAAATGAGAACTGGAGGCTGCAGGCTTGCCAGCATCATGACAGAGTGCTTGTCAAGTCTCTCTTAAGAAAAGCACTAACTACAAAGTGCTTCATTTTAAAAGTAGCAATGAATCAGAGAAGAGCCAATATGAAATTAATATTACATCAACAGAAGTATTAATTTAGAAATAGATTTTGAAACAAAGTCATTCAAGTTATTATTTTCCCAGACGTAAAGCAAGAATGGATAAAAACAAGTAAATTGCCAAAGTTAAATTGCCTAAGTGAGTAAGCAACAAAGATCATTAATTGCAATTAAAAAGTGCCAGATGAATATGGGCACATTTTCTTATTATTTACAGTAAAGTGTTTCAAAATAATTTATTCAATATTTAGCTGTATTTAAAGCTGCTCTTTCAGTGGCTAATGGTTTGCACTTGATTAAGGGAAAACTCCTGCAGTTCTCTGCTGTGCTGCTTTCCTACCTTCTGCTTTTGTGCAGAGAGCTGCTGCAGCACTGGATTCCTCAGTCCAGCTCCAAACTCACCTCCAGCCCTTTTCAGGGCAGGGTGCGGAAAACAATACAGACAGCCCACCAGAAACCCCAGGCCAGGAAAAAAAGAATTCTGACAGTCACATCATCCTCTACAGACCTCCTTTTAGAGCAAGCAGGTGTTAGTGCAGCTACCTCCACGTGCTCTCAAATCACAGTATTTGTGCATGCTCTGGTTTAAAATAAGCCTTACATAATCATCCAAGATATTTGACTGCCAAAAAAACCTACATCACCAAGGATTTAGGAAAATTAATTTTGAAATACATCTTGCTACCTTTTTTTTGGGAGGGTTATACGGTGTTGCAACCTGCTCACAAACAAATATATTTTAAAGCCAGGGAGCTCTGACAGATCCTGAAACTGGAAAAGAAACTGAGAACGGCACAAAAGACAAAGGATGCTGCTTTCAGATTAAGCAGACCTTTGGCCAAGAAGAAACCCTATTATTCTTTAAACGGAGCACATAGGAGCTCAAACCAAAGACTGATGCATTAGTTATAACATGATGTGAATCTCAGGTCTGGCATTTGTAGCTGAGAAATCAGGGAGCTGCACATACCTGTGCTCAAGAACTCCTCTCACCCAGCTTGGCTTGGCCAACTCAGCCACACCTTTCTGACAGCCAAACTCTTCCAACTTCCTACCTACCATTAAAAGACACTCTAATCTTTCATTTCTAGTACCTGCTGAAAGATTGAGCAGCCTGACTGTCAGAGACTCCAGCAGCACAAGTGCTGCAGAGGCTGTACTTGAGCTGATCTCTCCAAGCACTAGTTTTTCTTCTGCAGTATCAGTCTGCTTGCCACTTCCAGCACAAAGGTGGAAGATACAGATTTCTCAAACTGCTTGAAAATGTTAACTGATTCTGGTAAAATATCACATAAACCTTCTGAACATGCCCACAGGCACCTGCCCTACACAACAGCACCCAAACCAGGCGCCTTAGTGTGAATGGTACCTACTTATGAGTGCTAAGACAAAACCAAACAATCACATGGAACAGCAGTTTTCTGGCCTAGACAAAAAAAAAAAAAAAAAATTTAAACTGCTTCCTAACTTGTTTGTTGTTTGGGGTTTTGGGTTCTTTTCCAAATCATCAGCAGAGGCAAATCTTCACAACTATTTTCTTCACTGTGGATTCAGTGATATTAAGTTGTTCCCTATTTACTCAAGAAGCAACTCATCCTCAGAGTCTTCAAGGCACTCGAGCTGTCATCCTCTGAAGTCCTTTCACTGCAGATACTTGACAGTCTACAATCACAAACTGATGGGGGTTCAGACCTTCTCTTCATGCCCTCTTTGTCCTCCCTGTGGTTGCTATTTCCTGGGGTCATCTCACGCTAAATGCCAGATCAGACAAGGTACAGAACCCCTCAAACCCACCAGCAGATTGTCAGTGTTTGCCACTGAGAAAAAGAACAAACATAGACAGATTTCAGCAGGAAAGCTTGCCTCCAACCAAACTCTGGATGATATCACACTGCCAGACTGGATTCAGAGTGAGAAAGAATGCACCAGCCAGGTGTGGACCTGAGGGCTGCAGCTTGCATTTGAAAAAGAAATTATTTGCCAGCACTCACGAGTATTCAGGTGTGGTTTCCTGAACACTTGCACCACTCTGAATGCAGCCAAAGAGGCTGTTGGCTCTCCCTGCACAGCAATCTGTTCTCGTAACTTGTCCTTCTGTGATCAACTGGATCACTGACCCCAGAATTAACGTTTTTCTCCAAAGACTAACTCTCAGACTGAACATCTTACTCATCATTCCAAATCTTGACACAACAAACCACCTGGAATGAAACAAGAAGCCTTTTTTCAGGGGGAAGAAAAAACAACCATAAAACCTTTCTCACATGTTATTCAAGTCATATTCCTTATAGCAGTGAATCAAAAAGTTTGATTTTTTAAAAAAATCAATTATGAAGTTCAACGTACAACCCTGCAGAAGTGAAAATTTAATTTTTCTGAGAAACAGCACCAGAACTGAATGTACTCTGCTGCATTTGAAAACAGCAAGGTAAGATTTCAGTATGGCTCTAACTACGTTTATAGCAACCTCTTACCAGAAAAAAAAATTGCTGCATGGTAAAATAAAACAGAATTTAAAAAAACCCAAAAAAACACTAGAGCAAGTTTGATCAAAAATAAGCTCTAGAATGTGCATCTTTGAGGAACAATAGCTCCAAACTCTCTGAATTATCAGCTTTTGGCATTCAGAATATTTTGATAGTTCTAAAACTCATAAAAGCAATTCTTACCAATTGAGGAAACAGTGTAATTGCAACCATGTCGAAGAGTAAGTACTATGCTAAAAAAAATTAAAAAAACTGTAAAATACCCCTGCAAACACACACCTGGGTCACTACAGGGTTAGGGTGATGATGGCTATTCAGCAAGAATTTTTTTACTGCCCGTATTTCTTTTCTGCACTAAAACCACCTTCTGGATGCAGGTGCTGGCAGCAGTGCTGGCCCTTCTGGAGGCTTTCATCAGACACCAGAAGTACCTTAAACTCTCTTTTCAGGGACAGACACCATTTAGCTACACTCCTTACATTATTTAGCTTCAACAGTGGTCATGCCGTCAAATGATTCTACTGCCTTTCCTATGTTTTTCCATCCTTCTATTAATTTACGAATACAATTGCATAATTTTGTTAAATTAAGCAAAAGTTTCAAAAGACAGCAAAAGCAATAAGCGTTTCAGTAACTTAATTTAGTATTTACCAGCAATAAGTTAAAATTCACTCTGATGAAGGCTGGTACTTCGGTTTTTAAATATGAAAGAAAACTGTAAAGAGGAAAAAATTAAGACAATAGAGGCTGCTTGTCCTGAAAAAGCCACTGATAAAGAACTGATCAGTTTAAGTACAAGAATTATCAAACAGTATTAATCATCTAGCTCAGGGACATTTGTTCTTTCTGTCTCTTTACAGAGGAAGAATCAGCTACTAAACTGTGGGAAGTTCATTACCAGTATAAAAATAAACTGAAAAGCAAATTGGATATTAAGAATACTGGTATCATACTTAAGACTAATGAATTTTTGGGAAGATTACTGAACCTTGCACTTCTCAACATAAACCCACCTCTACCAAAGGGATGCCATAAATCAGATTAGAGGCCTTATAGCAGAACAGATGATGCAGCACTGAGCTACAATTAGCCCAATTCTTGAACTATGACTTGAAGGCCACAGCTTCAGTGACATGTGACATACAAAAGCCAGCTGGGCTCATGAGCTGGGGCCTGACACAATCAAACAACTGTATCTGACTTGGTTTGTGTCAAACTGTGATAACAGCATATTAAGGACAAACCATCTTTTATTATAGTTGCCTTTGTCATCTTTTCTTCTTTCACCCAGTTTTACACATCACTCCAGCTGAGAAAGTAGAATGGTATCAAATTTACAACGGTATAAAAGCTACAAGGATCATTTAAAATGAATTAAGTACTAATAAAATGACAGCAGTCAAGAACAGAACTGTGTATCATGACTCAACATTAAAATAGCTACCCAGGAAACTCAACAGGAAGGGGACATAATTTTTGATGAGGAGAACTCTTTCAATCTATAAACCAATTTAACTAGAATCATGTGGGAGAGGAAAGTGAATTCCCATGAGTATCAATAAACCTTGGTGGAAACAAAAAGACAGGGAGAATAATAAATTAAAGAGTAGAAAGCTTATTATAGTAGGCTGAATAATGTGGCAACCCAGGACTTCAGGAACATTGTTAAGACAGTATAGAGCACAAGACGTGCTGCAGATGAAAAATGTGTCCAGTAAACCATGAAGTTCAAGTGTGATGCTTCTGATAAAGAAACCACTTCCCAAGCAAAGGGGCAGAGTTATGATGTACAAAAGGTTTACAGGCAGTCTCTATGCAAGCCACTGGCAAAACCTTTACTCTATGCACTACATCCACAGCTCAACAATGGTCACCTGAACAGGAGGGAAGCTTGATTTCACTGACATGGGTTTTTCATGTGATTTAAAAAAGGGAAAAGATAGAAGGCATTAAAAGTAATGATATTCACTAACTTTGCTAGTCTTTTAACTTTATAATATAACCATAGCAATTTATACAACTATATTTCATTCAACTGAACAAACATTTTCTGACATGGCAAGAGACCAATAAAAGCATTTAGAAAGCAACAGATTAGAGGAAGAATCTTTTATACAAGATACAAATCAAGAACTAATATTCCATACGTCTCTGAAAGGCAAGTTTTACAATGCTAGAAATATTTTTGTGAGCTTAAAAGAAGAGAGGACATGAAATAACAGTGTCACTATGTATCCAATACTACTTTTTCCTAGCATATAAAACTTATTTTCACTTTTCTTTCTCATCCTTTTTAGTACATTTTCAAGTCCATTACTATGAAAGAGTGACAGCTAAACCCACGCATTTCATTCCTACTTTTTGCCCAATTATCTTTCCTTGAATAGGATGGACAATATGGTTCCGTTTTATTTCTGACAGAATTCCTTTCTTTTAGTACCCAGTTAGTCAACTACTATCAAAAGCTCATTTCTCTAGAGTCTGAATGAGGCGACTCAAAGATGGGAAAGAAAAAAAAAAAGGCAGGTTTGATGTTCAGCTAAATTGATAGTAACCTAAGAATAGGAAAATATAAAATTGGTATTTGACAAGCACTTTTGGTCTCCCTCCAAAACCAGACAACTTTAATTATATTTGGGGAACTTCTCCATACCTTTTTGAGACGGCAAGAAATAGAGCAGGAATAGGCCAAACTTCTCTCCTCAAAAAACCCCAAACATGTTAATAAGGACTGGAGTATTCAGTTTCTCTCTTTTAAATCTAAAATGTTTTATGACAAGAGCTTTCTTCAGCCTTTCTTTTCTGAATGTAGCCTAACAGGAAACACTCTGATGCTTTCCACAGCTTGACTTTTCAGCTCATCTTAAATTCTACCTTCACTTCTGCAAGAACATCATCTCAACTTATTTCCTATGTTGACAAGAATAACTTCAAAACTAAAAATCTGGAAACAATTTCTGTACAAGGGTTCTTGCTAACCCTGAGATTTGAACTTCAGACAGAAAATAATCCAAAGTCCTCTGCATATGTGGCTTCATTAGTAAGGATCTTTGTTCCAAATTGCTAAATGATTATCAAAATTTGGCTGTGGAAACACCACCACCACCCATCAGTAAGAAACTACCACAACCCCCCAATCCATTGTTTCTACAATAAGTAACAGAAATCCACAAGGAAGTTAAGAAAGACCTAGCCCTGCTCTTGAATAAGCCAGTAAGTTGATTTTAAAAACTGAGAGACTAAAGCACCACGTCCCATAACTACAGGCATTATTTATATCCCAGCTATACTCTCCCCTATAGCCCAGACATCCCAGAACAATAATGCTGCAGGAATATTCTAATTCTCTTGTAACTCTTCTGACAAGACAGCCAAAACAATCCTCCAAATCTAGTGATCAGTGACAGCAACAATGGGGACATACAACACAAAGATCTGTACAGAACAGAAGAACTCGAACTCAGTGGAAAATAGTTCAGGAAGAGGAATAAAGTATACAGCAGTGGATGCAAAGAAACTTTTAATGCCTGGAATAAAAATATGAACATAGCTAGCATATTCCAGAAATGCTTTTACTATAGCTCCATGCTGTCACAAACCAGTGCAAACCATCTATCTTGCCAAAAGGAGTAGATCACCTTCTAGCTCACTCTGGGTGCCTATTGCAGTATCTGCGTCACCCATTGTGCAAGCCAAGCCAAACTCTCACGCAGCCATACCACAGACTAAGTCACATTAAAACTAAGGTGTTTTTTTGGGTCTCAACATCAAAAATAAAGTTAGTAGAACTAAAACTAATTAGGAAAACATTTATATAAAAGACATTATAAATGTATTTGATATTTGAAGAGACCAGTTCTACACAGTGTTTTTCTTGACTCAGATCTTTGATATTTAATTTGCTTCATACCCATAGAAGTGAAGTGATCTTTACCTTTTCTCACAGCATCTCCACCTGATGGAGTTCCATTTTCTTGCGGCGCTACAAGCGTTTTCAGAATCACTTGTGTTGCCCCAAGTCTTGGCAGGGTGACATGTTTAAGAAAAGGCAAATTGTTTTTCTTGGCAAATGCCTGGCTTGTTTCTCTTCTTTTCCTAAGAAAGCCACCCTCTGGAAATAAAACAATCCATTTCCGACTGCGGCTCCAGTAATATTTTTCTAGATGATCTTTGAGTAACACAAGCTGCTGGTCACGGTGTGCTTTCCCCTGTAAGGATAAAACATTATCTAAATAAAATGATTGCTTCAAAGAGATAACACCAGACACAATTATTGTATTTCTATCTTTTCTCTCTGTTCAGAGATAAAAATAAGCCCCTGAGACAATCAAAAGCTATGTTCTCCTGGGAATGCCTACTGGACCATGCCTCAGCTGGGTCACCACAGCAGAACCATAGAGCTCACTCAGATCTGCACTGCCTCACTGAGTCACTCACTTCTCCTCTTTGGTGCATTGGGACAACTTCTTCACTTAAGAACGGTAAGATACATCCTTAATCATTGCAGAAATATCTTCGGGAACAATCTTTCCTCTTCCCATCTCTGCATGCACTGAGCTACCCAACTTTCCAGAGGAATCTCTTTACATTAATTAGCATTTTTAAGTGCTCCAAAGTGACTTTGTCAAATCACTCAAAAGACACAGGAGGGCAAAATTGAAGCTCTCCTCAGCAGAGGTGATTTTAACCTGAAATGTCAACAAAAATGCCACAAACAGTGCACTGTCTGGTGGTTAGTTGGGTTTTTTCAGTCACAGGAAGAAAGAGGGAAAGAGCTGTGTTGAATGAAAGGCTGTATTTTAGTAAAGGTGAGTTTTGTGAAAGTGCTTCTCCTACGTTTAAGTCTCACCATTGCAATTCACTTCCAACTTACCACATCAGAGGGAAGGAAAAGGCTCTGCTTGCTCATAGTAACACAATTATAAAGCAATATAGAAGTCCTCAGTTGAGCCCGTCCTTTCTTACCAGATCACAGAACTCCAGGATAGCAGAGTAGTTAAAAAAAGAGCAGTGAAAAATAACCATCCAAATATTACTAGAGCTTTTCTGGAGTTAGGCAAAGGACTATTACTCACTCACTTGAAGTATTTTGCCACACCCAAAGGCTAACGGCTTAGAAACATTTTATTTTCAATTGGCTTCTCTTTAGACTCACAGTGATATCACTGTATCTGTGATGCTATGTCAGCCATTTTACAAAAATGAGGAAAAGCCTTAGTTTTTGCAGCTCAGTGATGGTTTGGTTTTGTGATTGAAATTGCAACCCCACAGTCAGAAATCATACCTTTCAAGGTGACAGCCCTCAAAATGTGCATATTGTAAATTCTACCTATTAGAACAGATTTAAATTTTACAAAGCATTGAACCCTGTTCCTTCCATCCATCTTCTCACAATACACTGTTGTGTGCCTCTAGAGAGCTTTATCTAATTTTGCCTGAGGTTTTCTAACTATACCTCTAGTGTTAGTGAGAAATCTTACTTCAGCTGTGTACTGCTGTGATTAGGTATTTATTTAATTCTGAGTAAATTAACTTCTTCTCTTCAGTGTGAAAATTCATTAATTCTCTCTGTCTCTCCACACTTTTATGTCCACACAAAGGAATAAGGAGAAGAAAGAAACATGTATGATGGATATTTCAGTTCACATAACTGGAAACAGACTCATGCTTTTCATCAGCCTCCTGAGTTTCTACTTTGAGAGCATAGTTTGATCAACAGCCACCAAAAAACCAAAAAACCCTACCCAAAACGGTATGAAAAAATCTGAGAGTCTCACTCATTAATATTTGAGATGCTGAGCTCAACAGACATTCTTTCCTAATGCTGAAATAATAATTAACCTTCAAGAATCAATTAATTACTATTTACACAGGTCCATCACCACCTTAATTCGATTCACTATTATGTGATCATCAAAAGGGACAGTCCTGCCTTTCCTCATTTGAAACTCTGCAGCCAGAACAGTGACCTAACCAGACAGACTCTCTGCATGGCTTCAAGGTCACTAAAGAAAGATGAGAGGTGTGCTCAGAAACAGAGATTGAAAGAACTGCCCATGTATTTTTCTTGTACACCTCTCTCCTAATAGGGTTCCCTTCACAATTGGATTCTATAATCATTTGTATGTATGCAAATAGTAAAAACAGCTTGGAAAATAAAGCAGCTTCAGAACAAAGACCTCCCCAAATATACACTTTACAGCATAGCTATTTCATCATGCAAACCAATCAGGAGGTGATAAGTAACTCCCATATCATATAAGGATAAATCAAAGCACTGTTATGTGTTTCCATTTACCTGTCTTATAAAGAAGTCTCCATGGATTAGAGACACAATTCCAAAGTTTGTATACTTAAAAATATGATCCATCAGCCACATCATCTGACGGACAACCTGAAAAGTAAAAATAAATTTTAAAAATGAGTGAATTATCAAGTGCAGAGAATTATGAATAATGTATATACCGGTCACATTTTTGCCACTCTTACAACAGCAATAACGCTAGCAAATAAATAGAATAAGGTCCTTTATGCCCAAAATATAAAGCAACACAGGTGCTATGCCTCTCCCTTGAGAGTAGGATTAAATAGCTGCCTTTTTGTTATGTAATATAGGGTTCTACAATATTAGCCACGCCAGAGCAGCTACATGTATGCCTGGGAATTTAATCAAATCCTGCTGCTTGTCCCAGTCAATCAGCACAGTGGGAAGGCAAAAACAGAGGTTGAGCCGATCGATTCACTTGACCATCACTTCTCACAGGACAGTGAGGGCAGCTACTTTACCTGTTCAGTCCTTTGAGATTTAAAATAAGAGAATTACTCCCAACAAAGTAAACAAGAGAAGGCAAAAGCTTCTTTTCTCACAAGGTCTTCTTCCTCTATGTCTCCTACATGTAGTTTTTGAGAGGGGTAGGAAGTGGTTCTCCGAAACTGGAAAATCCAGGCTCTCTTACATGCTCCCAATGATAGCCTAGGCTGCCTTTTCCCTGTTATGAAGCCACATCACAACTGATCCAAGTTCAGTGAACCTGAAGTCATGGAAGACGGTACTCTTCCATTTACCACTATCAAAAAAGAATATGAAGGACTGTGACATTTCTCTGGTGGTCAGATGATCATTCAAGCATCTTCTGCTCTGCATCTTTCTCACGCACTTTGAGGCAAACACAAAAGCAGCCTAAAAAATAAAGATAACATGCTAGTGTCCCTTCCTGTCTACCAGTGGTATTCCTTATTAGATGCTACACATCCAAAGGACCAAAGGCACATTACATATTTGTGAGTGACAAAAGAAAAATTAGTTCCTAGATACAATTCCTTACTTGAGGCTAATATTGGTGAAATCGTTTATCCTACAGCTATCTCCAGGCCTGTGTTAAATAAAAGCGAGGCTCTTAAAGCCAAATTCCCCTCTGCAGACATTAACATTCTTTCCATTTCAGTAAATTAAAAAGCTTTATCGTAAAAAACAAGAAAGGAAAGGTGTGCCCTAAGGACAAGAGCTAAAAAAAGCATCACTCAGAGGTGTTACTGCTCTTCATGGCACTACAGTGAGCTCATGCCCACACATCACCCAAAGGTGACAGGCTGGTGTAGGGAACCACAATCTTTGATAAAAACACCAACAAAATTTCACTAATGATGATTTAGCCTGCAGGAGTACTCAGGCCTGCCAGTGTTCATCTACTGCTTTGGCATTTTGACAACTATTGTTCTACTGTATCAAGAAGTTGTTAAACCAACATAATCTATTTTACTGGAGGAGATAAGCAAGCGTAATACTTAGCTTTGCTGGAAAGAAAATGTGTCTTTTGAGGAGTTAACACTGGTCCCAGATGTTCTTTGGTAGTCCTGGATGAGGAACTCTTGTCCAGCAGTTCTACTGCTTCTCCCCTACCATGCTATTTGGTACTGTCATTTTCTTTAGATAATGCTAGATTTATCCTGCAAGCTGATCACTGCTCTTCAGTGTGAAGTCCATCTCACCTTGTTTTAGGTGACACAGGGCTTCTAACCAGCATCCCTGAGCTTCCTCAGTCTTTCTGAGGATGATGAGATTTTGTCATAAGTGTGGTAAGTGTAACATGCAAATTATAACTAAGACACGCACAGTCTGCTGTTTGTGGGCTACAAAGACACAAACCTCAGAGCCCAGTGATCATAAATCTGCCTGTAAGCCCAGGCAATGGTAAGAAGTACAGAGATAAAGTATTTTTGTGTATGAATATATATACATACTAACATAGCAAATCAAAAAAGCAGTTCAAAGAATAGGACACAGTTATCTTGTCTGCAATCAAAAGGCAAACGAGATTAATGGATATTCATTGTTTTCTGCTACCAAGGGCAGAATAGAGGACACTGCAGAATTTTGTTGATAACTCTTCTATGTAGTGACTCCTCTATTTAGTATCCTCAAGAACGAAACAACACTTATGAGACAAGCCTCTTAGCACTTGCACTTCAAGGAGGTTTAAACAAAGACATTCAGAAGTGTTTTGAACACAAATTCATAGCTGTTGATGGCTTCCAAGAATTTTTGGATGCTACTTCAGGTCCTCTTTCCTTCATGCTTCCTGGTAAAGTATGTTCAGAAGCTAGAAAAAACTTTTACCAACTATATTTAAAAAAATTTAGGTGCCTCCTATTCACAGGCCCACTTACACTTCAGTCTCCACAGATTTTGTAACAAAGCAACCTGGACAGACTGACTTGCATCTTTCATGCACCTCTAACTTTAACAATGAAACCTGAGAAAGCACAACTTGAAATCTGCACACAAACCACTGCCAGCTCCATCTCTGCCTCCACTGCACCCTTCCTGGCATTGCTTTCTGTGCAAAATCAAAAAAACCCCACATTTATCAGTCCTAATCCAGTCAGAAAGCAGTAATGGCAGCATTTTAACCTACTTCTTTTTGTTAAACACATAACCTTCAATATTTATGAGACCACAACTTACTGATTTTTTTTTAAGTCTTACTTTCACAAAGAAGTTGGAACAATTTCTCAAACTTTTATTAAAGTATAATAAGGTCACTGCTGGTTCACCTGAAACTTTGCTGTTTGGCTTATATTATGGTACAATGTATTAATCAAACAATGCCAATCAAGTCCTTCCACAAAAATTCTGATTTTTAGCTAAAGTTCCATTTCTCTAGTAAGAGATCATTTTTTTCTTATTCATGGTAAGTGAATCTAAAAACCCAGAAATATATCAGCACATGTATTTTATCTTACTGCTTCGTGAGATTAAATTTACTTAGAACAGACTAAAATACTAGAATACTAGAATAATAAAATACTAGAAAAAAACACCATCATGGTTCCTGGCACCACCCCTGGGAAACACTGTCAAGTTGCAAGACTGTCTCATGAGTTTTCCTCATAGAAAAATCCAGATCTTTAAATTGAACACTTCTGATGTCTAAAATGAACATTTCATTAAAGCAGCATTAAACTCTATGTGCTTGCTGATTACATCTGGTTTTGGGCTGTACTGGCTGACAAAAGCAAGAAAAAGAAGTTCTGGGCTGGCACAAGCTTAATCCTCCTCAACAAAAAAAAAAAATTTTGAAAATGAGAATCTTGCTGACAGATGAGTATCAAGCTTGTGAAGGACTCCATGTTAAGTTTAAACTGGATTTAAGGGAAGCTGACTAATTAAAGCATTTGCATACTGTATAATGATTACTTCTGGACAGGTAGGTTTACTTTTTTTCCTTCAGTACTTTCACAGTCACACTAAGTAAAGACAATTCTCTTTAGAAATAAGGAGCATGCTATTTAAAAGCACCTGACCCAGCAAGTTCTAGCAAAGACAAACTATCCTGGTCTCACTCATTATTTTCAGTCACTTGTACCACTTATGCTATATTTTAAGTATGTATTGAAGCTCATATTGTTTTATTTCTTTATTAGCTAAAAACATCGAAGCCATACTAAGCTCTGGACATATACATTCCAAGAGCAATGACTGCAACCACTTAAGGTAAAAAATAGTGACTTTAGGGATTTTCTGCTTTTCTGAAAACATGCAAACCTAAAAATTTCCATGGTGAAGATTATTTGTAATCTCAATGCCTTCCTCCATTTTTAGCATCTCCTACATTCACTGCAACTTACTCTGTCTTGACAAACATTTAAACTATGAGGCCAAATGGGATAAACATGACTTAGATTTATATCTATAAACTAGAGGTCAAGATCATATGCCAAATGTATCCACAGGACTACACCCTCACAGTCATATCTTTACCACAAGACTGTCCTATGTACAATTTTGGTGAAGGGAATTAAAGAATTTATTCTGTCATTCTACTTATTTGGGTACAGGACAGAATACTGTATATACCCAATTCCTTCCATTCCAAAAGAAATGAAAGCAATCAAAAGTACTTTTAAAACAGCCTGCTCTAAGCTAGAGTAGAAAGAAACAAAGAAAAGTCTTTGCTCCATCTTGAGTAGCATTTTCATCCTTTGTGAGGCTGGGCTGTTTACAAGGTTTTTTTACTTTTTTTTTAAATCAGCTTTGCTGTCATAAGCAAGTTCTTGAAAACTTTCTAAAAGATGGTAAATCACTGATAAAGGTAAGTAACTACATTAATTTCCACCAAGAAAAACAGTGCCAGTTACAAATTGTGCAGATGTAACAAAAAGCAGTTCTTGTTTCCTTGTTTCTTCAGGGTATGATCCAGGAAGCAACACTAAGACACTTGAAGAAAGAAGACAACACTAAGACAGATACAGCTGATGCATTTGTTCAGCTTGACAGGTATGCCTCCCACCCTTTGTAGCCTAATCATGCACACATGCTCTTCTTCCTGATTTGTACATAAATTTCATCTCCTGTTTAGATCTTGTACTCTGTTTTCCACCTCACAGAGAGGAATTTTCTGAACAGCAATGCATGAAACAATTAACATTAGTTACACTTCTCACCAAGAAATGCTTAAGGGCTTGTGAAACAAGAGCTCAAGCAATTCTGACCTTAGCTAGGTAGTTCAACTTTGGCATGCCCTCACTCCTACCAAAATCCCATATAAGCTTGCTCTAACTTGGAGAAAAATTCCATGCTGGAATAAAGTCATAATCAAGAAGCTAGACCTGTGTTAATCTGAGCAAACTTGGCTTGAGTTGCACAAGGGCATGAGGTGAGAGGAAAAAGTTGAGTACATGAGGAGCTCTGCTTCCCTCTGTGTTAACCTTGACTGGAGGCACAATGACTCAGTTCACACCTGACCTTCTCCAAAGACAACCTGCAGGGTCTATACCTGCTCCAAGCTACTGGCTTGGACCAAATCCAAACAAACAGCTCCCTGCTGAGCTGATCTGGTGGGTGAACACCCCAAAGTGAGCATGAGGGCCACAGAGGGATGAGAGCAGCCCCGAGGGAGCACAGCACACACAGCAGCCACCCCCTGCCCCGGATGCAGCCTACCGTGCCTTTATCCTGAAGGCACATCATCAGAGTGCAGACGTCACCCGTCGCTTGGTGGTTCACCAGCACCATGGCTTCATCTTCTGACACTGCTTTAACATCATCACCCCATTCCACTACTATTAAAAAAAAAAAAAAAAAAAGAAATTTAACAATGAGCACATGGAAATTTTTCTATCAACAAAAGAAAGCAAAACGACCCCACACCCAGACTATAATCATAAAGAAACCAACATGCTACATGTCAATTTAAATTGGCACATAGCATAAGGCAGGAATATTAGCAAGACCGTTTTTCCAAGCAGGGGTATCCAGCTTAGTTTGAAATTGCATGCGTAGAATAAGAACAAAACAAAAATACCAGAACATGTGCACAGAGATTGATCTTTTTGTGTCATCACACCATTCTATATTTAGAGTCTGAAAATTATATAAGCTTTTTGACCCAGCTTTCATATTCATCCATCTCACCTCATTAGATTAAAAAGAAAATTATATTGTCAACAGTGCGTTGTGCTGCCTGGGCTTGTTTGTTTTTTTTAAACTTAACAAGTTTTTTCTTTTCTACACTCACTATTATTATTCTACTCCAGTAAAAGGAAAGCAAAAAAATCTGTATTTGGATCACTAGGTTTAAAATGCTACATTAAACAAACTCATTCATTCAAATCTAAATGAGTTAGCTATAGGCAAGGCAGTGGGTTCAGAAAATGCTGCTCAGATGACAGAATCTATTAGTCAATATTTTGTAGACCAGAGACCAGATGCTCCAGTGGCAAGAATGATATCAAAAGGAAGATACAGTTATCATCCAACACTAACTGACTATCAAAACCATGCTGAGATAAGGAAGAGGGGTTAAAATTGATAGTTCCATTGTCATGAAGTAACTAAGTGGAGAAAGAGAAGACTGCCTCCCAAAGAACACAGGATGGGAAACTAGGAAATGTGTGTTGTAAACTGAAGACCAGAACATGTCTAATACTGCTATTGGGCAAAGAGACAAGTGAGTAAAGTCTTTCTTCAGTGAGAGGGATGGACACTGCAGTGCAGGGTAAAGGGAAAGGATGGACAGGCAGAGGAGCTCTAAGAAGTTCCAAAAGAAAAATAAGATGCATGTAGGATATAACTTTTTCTGTGTTTGTTCCATACCTAAAGTGGTTCCTACTGGCTATCCTTTTCAGCTCTGACAACAAAGGAAATATTTCACCTGCACTACTGACTCTCTTGTACTGTTAGAAGTTCTTCAGGCAGTGAAAACCTCCCAGCACAGGCCAATTACTTTACTATCTGTCTTTTAATAGATGGTTTAACTGATGCAAAGGTAGTAGGCTACGCATTGAAGACAAGATGCAGTAACCCATGCATAGCTTCTCTGTCCCTGAAGAAATGGAACAGCACCACACTTTTGAAAACTACCACTTTGTTACTTTCTAACAGCTCCAAAATTAGTACTGAATTGAGACCTGAATACAAAATAAAAAAATAAAATGCTGTATTTGGTCACAAGCAGATAAAATCAGACTAGAGATTTGACAGTGAAGAGGACTACTCATTCCATAATGTTCAATCTTCTTTCCTTTCCCTGGGACAGCTAAGCACAGATCTTTCCTGATTTTTCTCACCATGAACTTGGAAGATCCCCTTTATCCCTCCTCCCCACTATGTGCAAATTCCCTGTGATGTCCTCTCTAACTCCATGAAAGCTGGAAAATGCTTGGCCATGGCAGTCATAGTTGACTGCGCACCTTCCTTACCATGTATTTCACATGTATCGCTATGGCAGCATCCCACAGAGCAAGAAACTAAGATGAAATGAGAATTGTTTTAAAGGGAAGTGAATCAAACACAAACCAACTTTGAAATCATTACTTCAGTGTTTCTATTAAGCAGCCAATATACAATGGTCTTACTGAACTGTGGCTTTCTAAAAGTAATAAAAACTAAGTACTAAATATATCAAATATCTACAAAATCACATTTCTCACAAGTAGCTAATTGTTTCCAAATAAAACTGTTTTATTTTTAGATCACTCAGAGAAAATAAATGCATTCATTTACTACAGGTATTTCCCTGGAACACAGCAATTTAATACTAATAATTTAAATTGTAGTTTAAAATGAAGCTCTTAAAAAACGATTCAGAGATCTAACTTTACAATGGATTAAAATAAAGGTCATGACTGAAAAATACAAGCCATGAGATGCAGCATACAATTGAAAATAACTAAAGAGGAGAACTTATGAAGCTTAATTTGCTATAAAAAGTACACTTTTAACATACTAGGTGAAGACTAATGTCTGACTTCAAAACTTTCAGATAGACGCAGTCAAAGAAATACAGGGAAAAAAACCTTCTCTCATTACCCATTTTACCTATTGTTGTTAAATGCAAGAGGGTATAAAACAAACAAGCAACTCACAATGCACTAACAGGTTTCATCTGGGAAGTAAGGAAAAGGTGGACTCTGTGATGCCACTCCAAATGCAAGGTGAAGAAAAATGGAATTTTATTTAATTCTTCAACTGATTTACTCCACTGATTTTACCTATTAACCAGCCAGGCTAACATCTCAACTTCTGCAACTCAGCTGAGAGGTAGTGGGGTTATTAAATCCCAGTGCATCAGATGGCTCTCCTCTCTCCTCTTCCCCCTCTGTCATCCCTCCTCAGGCAATCATGCTGTCTCTTGTGCTTAATAACGCTTTACGGCCAATTGATTGACCTGATTATCAGGGAGAGAAGAATCACTTGGTGCAAGTCCTTCATAGAGCATTTCTGGATTGAAAAGAAAACTGCAAACCACAAAAGTGTGCAGAAAAACCACTGCCATTACTACAGTTTTTTAAGGAGAAAAAACCAAACCCTCAAGTCTCTAAAATTGTAAGTTCCCAGTGTCCCTTTAAATTCAGTGAGGGAAATAAATGCTTACCTTCAATTCTCTCCCCACACAAAAGAGAACCTTTTGCTTTAAGAAATACTTGCACTATTACATTCCTCCACTGCAGCTGGAAACACTGAAATCAAAACCTCAGCTGCATGGCAGCAGAACCAACAACACTGCTTTGCTCCACTGTAGGAAGACAAAAAACAGCTCAAAGACAAATACTTGTCACTTGGGTGCCTGAGATCCAGCAAACTTTCCTCCACAGTTTCTTTCTACTGCCAGGGCACATTTTTTAAAGACAGCAGTTCTGTGTCTAAAGCTTGACAATAGTTAGATTTCTGCAAATGCAGTGTAACATAGTAAAATAACATAAAAGGAGGAAAGAGCAGGAAATCATTTCAATGTGGCAAGACAGAAGTGACTTTGCCGTAAGAGAGACCTCACTTGTGACTTCAGGTTGTGAGCAAAAGGCTTCACCAGAAAAGGATGAAAACAAGTTTACTTGCAATTACATGAGCCCCAAGACAGAAATATTTATCCTTCCCTCATAAAAAGAAGTCCAAGATGTAGAACATCAAGAAAATATTTCACCTGATGAGCTGTAGACTTAGTCTTTTACAAGCGAATCCTTATAGAGCTTAAAGAAGAGAACAAAAGTAATAATTTTTTCCATATTTTTACTGAACTATTACTAGCTATTGAGAGTTCTCAGAAGGCTTGGCTACGTTATAGTCATGTCCTTAATGTAACTGCTTGCATGCAAGTGATGCTATGAATAAACATTCAAGCACTTCCATTACACTATGTCACTAGGCTGAGCAAAGGACAACTAACCTAACTAAAAATTCAGACTTATTTTATAATTTTGAATATACCTGGAAGAATGGCAGTCTACTGATCCGTGCAAGTGCCAGAAATTAAAATGAACAATTTCATTTTGCATACAGTATTTTAAAACTTTAAAAATGCTCTGAAATTTTCAGCATCTCTTCTTTATTATAGTCAGTAGTTTCACTACAGTGTGTGCCCTAAGAATTGGCATAGATCTCCTTGGCCTCATAACAACGTAAGTCCTAATTTATTATTTCAAAAGGCACCGAGTTTTAAAAGACTGACATTTTATGGCAAGGTCAGGGAAGTGACCTTAAGCATTCTAATCACAACTATTGAAACACAAATCACCTAAAAGTTACAGTAAATGTAAACATGTAATTGGTTTGGATATCCACTTTATTTCCTATTTAGACTTGAGTCCACATAAGATTCACAACTTTTTCTAGAAATGGGGAGAAGTTAAGAACTTCCACTCCAGAACTTTCCACAGAACCACAGAATGGGTAAGGTTGGAAGGCACCACAGTGGCTCGTGCAGTCCAACCTCCCTGCTCAAGCAGGGCCATCCCAGAGCACAGGGCACAGGACTGTGTCCAGACGGTTCTTGAATATTTCCAGTGAGAGAGACTCCACACGCTCTCTGGGCAATCTGTTCCCGTGCTTGGTCAGTGCACGGTAAAGAAGTTCTTCCTCATATTCAGGCGGAATTCCCTGTGCATCAGTTTCTGCACATTGTCCTTGTCCTATTGCCCAGCATCAGTGAGCAGAGCCTGGTCCATCCTCTGACATCTCCCTTCAGAAACCTAAGTAGACTGAGGGCCCCTCTCAGTCACCTCTCTCATCTTTTCCCCCTAAGAGAGATGGCTCCAGCCCCTGCATCATCTTTGCAGAATTCCACTGGACCAGCTCCAGTAGTTCCATGTCTCTGTTGTACTGAGGAGCCCAGAACTGTACACAGCACTCCAGATGTGGCCTCACTAGAGCAGAACTGCGGGGCAGGATCACCTCCCCTGACCTGCTGGCAATGCTCTTCCTAATGCACCCCAGGACACCTTCTTGGCACAAGGGCACTGCTGGCTCAAGGACAGCTTTTTGTCCACCACGACCTCCAGGTCATTCTTGGCAGAGCTGCTTTCCAGCAGGTCAGCTCCCAAGCTGTGCTGCTGGTGCACAGGGTTATTTCTCCCCAGGTACAGGATCCTGCCTTTTCAGACCCATCCTTAGTTTATTTTCTCTTCTCATCACTTGCATCCATGTCACAAGACTTCATGAAAACTTGTTCCAAGTAGCTGCAGAATGGCAACTCTTAGAACTGGATAGAATCACCTTTAGTTGATTGCCTGGAAACCTCCAGCAACAAATAAACAGCATTATTGAGAAACAGCCTTCCTCAAAAGCCACCCTGCTATCTAGCAGAAAGAATGCCATTGTTAGGTATTCAGCAGTGACTAATGCCTGACAACCAGGTTTCTATGTTTTAAACATTTCCCCTCTTACTCAAGCATTTATGTCTGGCAAGTTGCAATTCTGCTTTACTGTTATTCACAAATGACTCGTCAAAGCATGTTTCAACTGGAGTAACCATGTACAGTTGTTCAAGTCATTTGTCTCTCCTTAACAGATGGGACTCTTCAATAGCTGGCCTTCCAGAACCCCAAAACTGATGCCAGAGGTTAAATACTATTTAGATGTTTTTTACGCTTCACATAAAGGTTAAGGTATTTATCCCTGGGAACTGGCTGTCTACAGTGAAAAAAAGGAAAACAAACAATGGACTAAGCTAATTATCCTACAGTTAGTCCTTTACACTTACTAAGCATTTATTTTAGGGTCAGAAGGTATTTAAAAACACCTACATAAAATCAGACATGTACTACAGGAAAGAGAAAAATATCCCACCCATTCCTTCCAAAATTTCTACTGCCAAGGAAGACTTCATATCTTGTTTTTAATAACACACAAGAGGTACAGATGATGAATAAAATTACAGCACAAAAAAGGACGGAAAGCACATACATACAATATCACATCTCATCAAACATGGCTTCACTTAACATACTGTCCTTCTTCTATTAAAGAATGTACCCTTCCTAACAGAAGTATTGTTGATTTCAAGGCTATCACAATATTCGTATCTTTAGGTTGTAAACATGTAATTTCAAACCAAATTTTGCTAACAAAAAGAGCATCCTTTACAGATAACTTGATTCAGAATTTTATGATGGTAAACTGTCTGCACTGACAATTTTTCCCTTTATTTCCATGAAGAAAAGCACTTGAAATAGAAAATTCAGAGTAAGAGCAGCAGCTGGGGAAGGGAAGGCTGCAAACGAAGGGAGGTTATTACTACAATACATGGTAATAAGGCAAGGCTAATTTTAAGATGTCCCAGTCGCCATCTTTTATTGCTATCAACCATTTTGCACACCTCTACACTTCCTTGTACAAAACAACACAAATTTCTTTTTGCTCTCAGTTCTTCGCTTCTATTCCCTCCCTCTGCAGTTTAAAGTCAGATCTGCTCTGTGGACAAGGGCACTTTAGTAGTCACAATATTTATCCCCTAAGTCAACCCACCCTCTTACTTCAATTAACCAACAGTCCAAAGTGTTAAAAACAGGAGACAATTACAACAGAGACACCCTGGCTCCATCACCTTTCTAACCAACCCAAGAACCCTGTTTTTCCTAAAGCTCAGCAGTTCCTTTTGGAAATAGGCTCTAGCAATGACTGCTTTTGAACACTGACTTAATTTTCCTGGAGTGCATGTTCAAGGCCTCATGGGTACAGCTTACTTGAGTTCTATAATTCACTGGCACAAGAGATGATGCTTGTGGCTGAAGAGAGAGGGCTCCTTTTACCCATATGTGAATGAGAATCAATAAAACAAAACCTTAGCTCACCTTCAAGGAACCAAACTTCTTCCACTGACTTAAGCAATACCATTTCAAGAGCTCCAGCATTTCGCAGTTGTATTAGGCAAGCAGTTCATACAATGAAGAAACGTTTAAAATTAACAGATACTGTCAGAATACACAAGCTATGACCACAGCAGATATTTAAGGAAGAGTCCCAATGTAACTTAAGTATTACAAGAACATGTCTTGCACTGGACACACCCTCCACATTTTCTGGAGGTCTCAGTTATTTTATGCTGCTCGCACAACTCTGCTTGACACGTAGAGGCACCCAAGTCCCACTGCTCATAGTTTTGATCACCCAAATTGAAAGCCCAGCTGTAGATGGTGGTTCCTGCTCCCAAGGAGTAGTACAAGTCACAGTGTTTGTAGCCACACAGGTAAATGAGAACTGTGAGATGTGAAGATTGCCACTGATGTCAGCTTTCATGACTACAGTGGTAATGAATTGCAGCAGCTGAGAAGGAACCCCACTGTGTGTCTTGCTGCTTCTATTCTTAGAAAAGCAACTGCAAGACTGAAGAAGGAGATGGAGTGCTGAAATCCTTTTGAAATACCTCACACTCATGAGTCAGAGCACTCGCAGGAGTGAGCTGAACAGCACATTCCTCCCCAGTGACAGATAAAATACATTAACCACCCAGAAGAACATCAATGCATTCATGAACTGATATCCTAATGCTCTAATACCTTACATACTGCAGATGTTATAATGACCAGCAGAAAAAACAAGGTAGTTTGAAGTCTAGAAGGAGAAGCAAAACAATGGGGTAGTCTGGCAAGCTTTTCTCACTATTAAAAAATATTTCAAAATAAAAAATCAGCACAAGTAAAGGTTATTAAGGGATACTGCAATCAAATTATCAGGCCTAAAAGTCGAAAATCATCCTGACAAGTTTTAAAGTATGCATACTAGTTAGAAGTATGCACACTGTCACCAAGGTCCTAAAAAGACAGGTGAACCTGAGCCAAGAGTAAATACACTTCAGATTCACTGCCACCAATTCAGTTTATGTGCAAAGCTGACAACCTGTAACATTCTGGTCATGTCCAGTTACAGTGTGGAAATATATAAGTCAATCTATGTTCAAAAATGTCAATTTCCCCAGCATGAAATAGACTCAATTTACAGGACTGTCTTTAAGATTACCATAACCCAAAAAAATGATGTAAGCTAAACATGAACTTTTGCCTTTTCTTGGTCAAAAGCCTCTAAACACTGGGGATGACCAAAAAGTTGTAACGCCATAAGTGACAGAAGCAAAGAATCATATTTCCATAAAACAAACATCAAAGAGATCCTGAATAGAAGGACCTCATCTAAGTTGTTACATAGGGCAAAGACAAGATTTGCAGCTTACTAAGACTGCACAATGGAAGGAAACCTCATTTGACAATCACTGACCACAAGACCTATCATATGAAAAAAAAGTCCCATGGAATTTTGGTCCAGAAATGTTTTCTTCCTCCTAAAAGAGAGAGTATGGATTTGAAAATTTGAAGAGACAACCAAGACACACACTTTTTTTTTTTTACCAATCTGCACTTTGTGATTCAAGTCCAAGGTCAGAGGCAGTGACAGAAACACCACAGACTCTCATCACAGAGGTCAGCACTTGCTTAACTAGACCTGCTGCCAGACAAGGGTGTAGGTCCTGTATTTTGGTCTCTTTGTCCACAGGAATAATGTTTACAAGTGAAAAAGGATTCTCACCAATTAAGTACATGACTTTAAATACTGAATCCACATAATACTTTTCCATTGTTTTACAATGCGAGATTCAAATTTTCAGGGTTTCACCCATTAACACTGATGTCTACTTTTAACAAGAGGCAGATTTGATGTCAGACTACCCTAAGCTGATATCTTGGGAGTATTTTTCAGTGTATTGTACATTGAAACTACAGTAATTTAACTATGGTTACAATGCAAAACATATCCTAATCTCAAAGAAAACTGTTATCTCTAAGACTGCTTTATGAAAAGCAGCCTGGCTTTTCTAGAACTAAAAAGAAAAGTTACTTTGAAAACAGCAATTCTGGTATACAACACCACTACAACATTTCCAGCATGCTTTTTTGCAAAAGGTGAAGTACTACAGAAGAGCACGAGAGGAGGGAAGAGTGTTGGTTTTCTCTGGAAAAAAACCCCAAACACATACCAGTGTTGCTGGGTAAGGAAAATATGCTACTAATACAAAGCTCCCTATTAGTGTTACCCTTATCACCCTTTCAAGCAAATAACAGTTGGCTGAGGCTCTGCATTTTTAATCACTTGATCCCACCAGGTTGCTACAGTACTTTACCCATACTCATCTGCCCCATCAGTAAGCAAGCAGGAACAGAGCTGACAAACAGGTCTGACTCAGTAAACACTAACAGGCAGGAATAAAAGTGCTACGGTGCTTTCGTCTTTATTTTCCTTTTAAAAACTACTGTTATCTTCTAAAAAATACCCATCTGCTGCATGAGCTGGAGAACTTGTTCCCTCCTGGATTCAAGTCAGAAAACACCATATGACTTCACGTTCAGTATATAAAGTGAGGGGAAGAGGGAAGAAGCAGGATGCTTGGAGTGATGGTGCTTGTCTTCCCAAGCAAACAGTTGTGTGATGGAGCCCTGCTTTCCCAGGGATGGCTGAAAACCTGCCTGCCATGGGGAAGTAGAGAAAGACTTCCTTGTTATGCTTTGCTTGTGTGCCCAGCTTTTGTTTTCCCTATTAAACTGCCTTTGCTTCAACCCATGGGTTTTCTCACTTTCACTTTCAATTCTCTGCCGGATCCTGCTGGTGGAAGACCGACCCAGCAGCTGTGTGGGGCCTGGGGGGTGGCTGGGGTTAAACCACAACAAAGTGCCACTGAGATGATGAAGGGACCAGAACATCTTTGATATGAGGAGAGACTGAGGGAGCTGGGACTGTTTAGCCTGAAGAAAAAAGGCTTCAGAAGGAAAATTGTACCCATGTGTCAGTTCCTGATGGGGGCACAGAAAGAGGTGTAAAGATGACTTAGCCAGACTCTTCCCTGCAGTGTCCAGTGACAGGTTGAGAGGTAATAGGAACAAATAAAAAAATAAAGGATATTCCACTTCAACACAAGGCAAAAAAAAAACAAAACAAAAAACCATCAAAAAAACCCAAACCCAGCAACCAAACCACCAAAATATTTTACTATAGTAAGTTTCCAGGTTGCACAATGAGGTTGTGAAATGCCCATCCTTGGAGCGGTTCAAACCCTGACACGACATGAACCTGTGCAACCTGTTCTAAATGACCTTGCTTTGAGCCAGGGGGTCAGCTGTATGATCCTCAGAAGTCCTTTCCAACCGAAACACTCAGCCTGACACCAGAAGGAAAAACACAATGTTAACAGAACTCTCTGTTAGTGGATATGTACAGCTACAACAAAACCTACAACTTCATCCTGCAGCATGAGAGGGAACAGCTTTCACAATAGCAAAGCACATCCTGCACATAAAAACCGACAACATTTTTCTGTCTTACTGCTGCAGAACTGCAGCAAAGACAAATCTGAAAGATAGTTCAAATCTTAATATGAAAGAAGCAGAGTATGATTCATCTGGGATCATTAAACTCAGGGAAGAAAAGTGGGACCAACCTCAGAAGCTTGAGTCAACAATGCATTTTCACCAGAATAAGCCATCGTGTTCACTGCTAGGAAGTCTTGATGTCTTCATCTGGAGATCTTCATTTAAATATTTTTATCTCTAGCTATATCATGGAAAAGTGAACTTCTCTATTGAGACTGTTTTTTCTGCATGACAACACGTGTAAGCAGCGAGATTGAAACCAAGTTACTTTAAGTTACTTGAACACCAAGGTAATAAAATTACTACTTAATTCTCAGATACAACTAGTGACACCTACTCAAACACAAAATTTAGAGTAGTAACAAGTAAACAAAAAAACTCCAGCATGTAAAGTGGGAGGGCCCCAATTATCTCCCTTATTATCTTTATTCAAGATATTCATCTAAAATAGTTACATAAGTTGCTCTTATACTTGAGAAGCAGAGGAGAGTCACTGCAACATCATGGGACAATCTGTGCTGGTGAAAAAAAAACCAAACTAGAAGGGGCAAGCCAGCACAATCAGGGCTATCAGAAGATGGCATGATGGGGCAGCAAGCACCAGTCAAACCAGGATGAATCCTTACAGAACTGTGGTTGGCTACGCTGGAAGACCTGCTGGGCAAGTCTGGTTGGCCCAACAAGAAAAGCATAACTAGTACGAGTCTCCCAGGTTACCTTGCTGTGAATTTCTCTTTCAAACAAGCTTGTCAGGCATGTTGTGGTCTCCAAAGCAGCAAGTGTAGAGTTTTGTTCTTTCAAAGAACATGTTTTGAACATGCTAAAAACCTGCAACCTCCACACTCTTCCTTTGTAAGTTTACGTACAAGAGAAAGTTAAACATCCTTAGTACAAAATTTTTCTAGCCATGTGTCAGAGATGACAGAGCCACTATTCAGGCAGAGACAGGGTGACAGCTGTTTAATTTTTAGTGGGCTTTGGAATTGTTTGGGGAAAGTAAATCAAAGAAAATATTTTCTCCCTAAGAAAGCAGTTCTGAAAGCACACCCTTCGTCACAGTTAAAGTACTGCATCCTAGCAATAACCTGAGCTGTCTTTGCAGAATCAACTGACTAGACAGCAGAAATTACCCAGAGGCAGTACCAAAAACTGCAATACCATTACTACAGTTTCCTTTTGAGTCACTAGCAATGGTATGCACTACTAATTTAATCCTGCTGCTTGTCTGCCCAGATGTGAAACTCCCTGTGATGCCAAAAAGACTCATTCATTAAGGTACTTCACTTGCCTCAACTGTTAAGGTGGCTGAAAAAGTACACCTAACACATCATCCAGCCTTAAAAAGCTAATAGATACAGGACTAAAGCAGTCAGATGAAACGCTGTCAGGTTCCAGGGGAGACAGTGCCCAGAAAAGAGAGATTTTCGGCCCTAGAGTAAAGGGATACATTTCAGATTGTGTCATCAATACCAAAAAACAGTATATCCAAACCAAAAGGATGAAAAATCGCATTAGGATAATGGTCTACACAGAACAAACGACTTGTGAAATTGCAAGCCTGTTTCCTCCAGACAGAGACCTCCCTCTTTCAAAGTGGGGGAAAGGCTGAAATCTGCTTTTCAGCCTCAGCTGCTCACTCTAAGAATCCTGATGTGAACTGGTCAGCCTAGAACAAGCTGGCCAAAACTAATAATCATACAGGATCACATCACACAGGAACACAGCACTCCCACAGCTCCCATTCAACTGATCAGCTGCTTCTGCAGAGGTGCACGCTGCAGGACTCTGTTAGGGATCAAATTTTCTTCTTTATGCGACAGAAATAGGGCCTGCACTTTGTAGTCCAGAATAATATAAATAATGAGGAAACTGGACAAAGACTCACTGAAAAAAAATGCACTGGCAAGGCAAAAGCAAGGCTTTAAATAAATAATTGGGAAAAATCTGAAATGCTGTTTCAAGAAGAAAATAAAACATGAGCAGAGTCTGATGGCTATAAAGAAATAAAGATAAGAATCATCTATTACCATAGATAGGTAAACAGGTGTATGCAATCCACACTTGATTTTTCTGCTTTTGAAGTGGACAGATTCGAGTCCTGATTGCTCCGGGGAGCAAAACGTAAGACTTGAAGGAATTTATTATAGAAATTTAAAGTATATTCACTGATAACTGTTGAGGTGCTCAAAATCAAATCTTGATAAAAGACTGCACAAAATTTTCATTGTTACTTAAGAGGGAGCAAGCTCTACCACTACAAAGTTCTGCAAAAATTGCTGGTTTACTCTTCAGAGGAAAAGAAGTTGAGGTATTTCAAAAACCACAGTTCCAGACATACTGAAAATTCTGCTCTCACTTAATCTAGATCCTCTAGTCAGCCCAGTTGAAAGCAGGGCTTTAAAGAGCAAATTAACTGGTGGCAGATAGCAATGAACCTGCCCAGGAAGACATGGCCATTTCCTCTCCTTTTAAGATTTGCAGATTGCAAGCTTCCAATATAATAACAAGGAATCCAGGGCATCTTGAAGCTTTTCAGATGTTTTTCCCAAAAAACACAGCTGTAGAAATGACATGACATATGCAGCAATTTTCCAACAAATATCCCAAGGCCATGCTACACCAAGTCTTTCTGGGGACAGCAAAAGAACTCAGCCAAGTTTAGTTATTACATAGTGCATGAGGGACTGGAGAGGGTGGTCAGCAATGAAAAGACACTAATTGTAAGACTCACTCACATCTTTCGTTGAAAGTTTTAAGTTACTGAATGATTTGGGACCACAGACTTTTCAGAACACTACACAAGAGGCTCTTTGAGGTAAACGGCATGCAGAATGCAGAAAACTGTCACTGGGTTGCAAGAAGAGAGAAAGCAATTTCTCATAGGAAACTGATAAAACACAGCTATTCTAGAGCACTTTTTAAACGTAATAGTTAGAAAGGTAACTCATCAAGGGTTTTTGGAAACTCTGAAGTGCCATGAAAATCTCTTAAGTGCCTTGAGGTTTATGAAATATGGGAAACCAGAAAACTGCAATCAGACTGGAAGTGAGCAAATGTTGCTTTTTCTTTATATGAGATGTGGAACTTGCCTGAAACTCCAAGTGAGAGTTTGCACTCATCTCTTCCTACATACAAACCCTAATTAACAGCATGGTGTAAAGGCCTGATCAGCCCCCAAGCATTCAACTGCTCCACTGGGACCAGGTGCAGGCAAGGTTGCAGCAAGAGGGTACACATCAAGAAAAGCTGCCAGAGTGACAACAGTTAACAACTAAGACTGTGTTTTTCAAAATAGAAGCTACGTTAAAAAAAACCTAATTACACTACTAAGCAAGGAAACCATTTTCTCAGTGTTCAAATCAACTGGGCTCAGAAAAACATGGCACTTCATCTATCCTTTAAATAAGTCATATTGATTAAATACAAATAAACAAAATCAGATCTTAATCTGCTTTTCCCCCTCAGGGAAGCAAACTGCATGACTTTAATCACTGGCTGAAAGTCCAAGTCAAGAAAACAACATTATTACTGGAAGTCAAGATTCTAACTGTGGTAAGACCACCCCTATATCCCAGCTCTGATCACTACCTTGTCTTCACCTAAACCAAGATGACACCTTGTAGTTACCTCTTCATATTCTTCAGTTCTTGCCTAAGTTACCACAACAAGACATGATGATGTCTTGTTATACAGCTGATGTTTTTCAGCCCAGCTCATTGTCCAGCACTAATAATCACCACACAAAAGTAATGCCAGATGTATTTGGAAAACCCTTTACTTTTAGATGACCTTGGTTAAATAGCCTACATGGGAAAGGCAAAAGGCCCTTCTGTGCATTTATTTGTTGTCTCCTTACAGTGACCTCAGAACTGAGGAGCTTGTCTTCACTTGAAGGACACTGACCATTTAAATCTTTTCAACTTAGTCAGATCTGGACAGACAAAACACTCCTGAGTGCCTGAATGATCACAAGAACACCGAGAACGCGGATGTAGCGTAATCTGAAAATCAATATCCTCCAGCCATAAAACTGGCTGCTAATCAACAGCTGCAGCATTACTCTCTTCTCCACCCACACACCCCTGTGCCATCCTCCAGAGCCAGTGGGATAGCGTGGCCATATACCACAGAACACACCCACGCACTGGACATTCTCAAGCTGCAGCATGGAGGGGGACACTTAAAAATGAAAGGCCTGCAAAGAATCCAAAAAATAACTGGATACAGATGCAAGAAAGAAGGATAAACCTTTTAAGAGAAGCTTTAAATGTTTCCACCACTATGTTTCAAGGACTTTAAAAAACTTCTCATCCATGCTAAAAATAAGTCTTTACAACAAGGAAGTTATAACATGAACAAGAACTGTGAAAACACTGTCCCCAGGATTTGTTAGACATCAGGTTAATTTTTTCTGTATAATGGATTTTATAAAGGGGAAACGATGTTCAGTTACCACAAATATAATGAAATAACTTAATCATAACCAAGTAGAAGCTAATGATGCAAATACTATAGGAATTTGCTATTATATCTTAGTTTTGTGTTTCTGTTTATGCAAATTCTATTATTAAAACAAGAGGCCACAGTAAATTTGAAAAGCATGCTGAAATGTCTATGACACCAGTTCTAGCTGGGAACTTAAGTATTACTTTTGTTGGTATGACACAACCAATGATTCAAGAGAACAAAACCTCTTATTAAATTTGCCCCAGGTTATCCTATACCAGTTCAGCAACTTTTAAGAATTAAGTGTGTGGCCAGGTTTCAGGTTGACAGTAAGTAGAAGCCCATCATAACATCCGAAGTAATACTTTTAATGGCATAGTCAGGCTATCACAAATTAAGTAATTAGCAGTAAAAAACAGCCTCTCTCATTATATTATTCTAGCTGATGTACATCAAAGCAGCAGCAGAAAGTTTACTGTTCCTAATTTTACAAAAAGTATAGCTCTCCGGCATCTATTACAATTACAAAACAAAAAATCCCTTACATCTGCTGACAACTGCAAGAAGTACCCTGGATTTGTGACCAACAGACACTACTTGGAATTTCAGCAGTACTTTTTACTAAGATAAGATGGTCACTCTCTAGAAACAAATTTATTCAAACATTCTGAGTGGATGATTCCAATACCTATCATTCATCCTCAGGGCACAGACCAGTATTGAATGCACCTTTCAATGAAATATCCAGACTCAAATTGTGAAATATGTTGCTGTAATTGAGGATTCTCTTTCTCCCTCTCTTTTCACTCCTTACATTAAAAAAAAAATTCCATAGCTCAAAAACCCCCAAATTCTATAGATTTGGAACAAATGGTGGTAATGACAGCAGAAAAATGTTGGGGAACAAAAAAAGAAGAACAGACTTCAGAGTACTTCAATTAAAAACTACTTCAGTGCAGAGCAGTTTCTCTGGAGAGCTCCCATAAAGGGGTTGAACAAATGAGTTGTGAAAGAGACTGTGGAAATGGGCTTCTCCATTTAAAATATAGAAGGATGCCACAAATGAAAGAAGATATGATGACTCTCAAACTTCTACTTTACAATTAAATGATTAATTTGAATACTCGTTAGTCTGTGGGTAGCAATGGGCACTGTAGGCACTTTAAATGCAACTTGTTATGATCTGTGGCTACTAGTGCCTCGGCTTACTCGGCTCCTGAAACTCTTGCCAAAAGTCTTACAAATGGCTTTTTCTTCAAACAAAAATAAAACAAGGAAAAAAAAAATTAGGCTACAGAAGTGTAGCACTCCCACAAAGTAAGGGCTTTGGTTAATACCATTCAAACACTGAATTCTACCGATCCAACCAAATCCTCCATACTTTGCTCATAGCAGCTCAGATCAAACTCAGTGAGTGACCAGACAGCCAGATTTACCACACAGTTCTTGCAAAGTACCAGGAAAGGGTGGTAATGGGACTGGAAAAGAAGGGAGGAGGCCACCTGCTAGGGTTCCTTCCCACAGCAGCCACCCAAAATAACCCTTTGCCTTCCTACACTGATGCGCAGTGACACCACTTGTGCTTACATGAACTCAGCTCTGCATTTTAGCTTTTAAAGTTCAGGAGGATGTTAAAACAAATCACAGAATGTAAGCAATAAGGGAAAAAAGGGGTATGTTCCAGTATTTTCTCCCTGTCAAGGAGAGGAGGAACAGAAGTGCTCTTCCAGCCTGCAGAAATCTCGTCTAACTCCAGAAGCCCAACACAGGCATCAAATGATCTTGAGTGTTTCGAGACGTGTTAACCAAGACAACAGAATAACCTGGGCGAAGACCTGGCTGTTGTCCCATTCCCTTCCTCTGTTACTACATTAGAAGACCAAAGTACTAGGTTTGATAATACAAATGGAAGAGTTCCAAATACAAAAAATATTCATCTGTTCAATTTCATGTCATTCACTCCAGGCAAGAGGTTTAACAGACACTTATATTAACCATGCCTGCATCTGGAAACATTTTTACAAATGTAAACTGAACCTCAGAGGTCCTTCATTCTCTATTAATGTATACACAGACTATGTTCTATTTATTTCCAAGTAATGCTGTTGACAGGAGCAACAACTGAATTTCATGCCAGAGAAAACCACAGGAAATAAAAATGGGTAAGAAAGAAGAATGCATTTGGAAAGCAAACTGGCAGCTATCAGAGTTGGAGATTTGCCAGGCCATCTAGATATATTTATGCATATCAAAATAGGACAGGTTCAGGTATAAAACTCAAGAGGCTACACTTCTAATGTGATGCCTTCAAGAGTGGTGCAACAGTGGTACAGAAGCCTTCTTGACAGACTCTCATGCTGCTTACAACCCACACCATTGCTCTCTCCCAGGTTTTCCCAAATATACTCAAATATACCTGGACCTTCATGTTTGCACATGTCCCTGGGTCAGATTCACAACTGATTTTTTCTTTTCCTCTGACCTGCCTACAGTAATCTGAGCATCACTGCTCTTTCTTGAGAGTCTGATGTGGTTTTAAGAGGAAAATTAACAATATCCTAGCCAAAATTGGGATGGAGTTTCAGTCAGGTTGATGTCCTTCCTGTTCTCTTTTTAGGAGGCTACATGAACTTCTGTTTCATATAGAGCAGAAGGTGTTAAAAGCTCAATATATTAAGTTCTTTTACCTTTTTCCAGTTAGCTTTTTTTTCCTAATATTAAGCGTAAAGAGTTTGCTGCAGATGCCCTTTGGATCTAAAAGCCTATGATAAGCAAGGTGCACTAAACCCCATAGGAGAGGATGCTGCTTCCAGCACCATCTGCCACAGCCAGGTTAATGTGTTGCTCCAGAAGCAGATGTAACAGATGATGATTTCCCAAAAACCCACTGTCTAACCTCCTTCTCCCCCACAGGATGGACAAGATATGCTGGCACTGTGGCAAACCCTGAATCACTGATGCACTGTTTGAACAAGCAGCACACGTCAAACAAGACATACAATGGCTGAGTGTGCAGGCACTACCCTCAGCTGAGGCACAAACGTGGGTCTCTCTCCTCCCCTCAGCTGTCAATTTTCACAAACTCGTGAGAACACAATTATGCTTGAAATCAGAACCATCTGGTCAATTGCAGACAGATTTGCAAGTAAGCAAATCAAAAGTGTGGGAGAGGTGAGAGAAAGAGTAGCTGTTAAACAAGTAGCTTAATCTCATCAGGAAACTCTACTTAAACATGGTCACATTGATCTACATGAGTAATAAATGCCCAAGTCATAAAATTACATTAAAATGGTGTTTGATGGCCCACCTTAAACACCACACTCAAACATAACTGATGCTTAAATTAACCAAAAGTATGTGTTCTTAATATTGACAGGGTTTTTTCTCCTCCAGTTCTGCCAAGCAAACATAGACACTGTGGGCTTTCACAGAAACTCCACATGCTTATAACTACGGGATGCTAGAAAACGAATTAAACTAAATGTTAAAAGAAGTTAGACAAAATTCTACCTTTTGCCACCAAAAAAACCCCAAATCCACAAGCACTCACACCACTGTCCTAAAGAGTCAACTTTCCTGAACCCATGTCCTCCCAAACAGCAGCAGTTCTGCCCCTTGCTCTTAGAACACCATTTCTATTTTTAGTCCCACATAAGTGAGAAGCAGTAATAAAGCTATTAAACTTTCCTCTCCTCCTTTACTTAAATTACAAAACCAAGGTGAGTCTCTAAGCTATGAACTATTAAACTCCTTAAAAAGGGACAATTCCTTACCCTTTAAAACTGTAACATTTAAACAAGAAGTTTTACGGTTATGTTGTATGAATCAAAAGAAGTAACACCATAAGCATTATCTGGTAAAGCGTTTGTGAAAAGGTATAATGGAAGTATTTAAGAAAAAAATTAAACATAACCTCCAGGTACTGCTGTCTTATTAAATCTCATAGACTTGCAATGTTCTACCTTTTAATGGGGACACTAAAAATTCCCTTCTCCTTCTCAGAGAGTCAAGGAGATTGAAGTTTTTTTTATTCTGCCCAGGAAACAGAATCACTGAGTTGTCCAATTTGGTTCTACTTTGAGTTTAGCTGTGAGTAAAATGGTTCTGGTTTGATTTCAGTCTACACTAGTGAGGCTGATGACCTTCTTAGAGAGGTCTTAATTCTTCAATAGCTTTAGAACAACTGAGACAAAACTACTGCACTGTGAAGGTGAGCCACTGGTATTTTTTTAATATTATTCTCCATTCTGTTCTTTACATATTTTGTAACAGAAGGTATAGTTGTTCATTGGGACAAAATTTTCCCTAAACTCTCCATCATGATACTCATCTATTTCCTAAACTGCCACTTTACTTAAACGTTTATTTCTTTATATTGTTCTACACCAAACAACTTCTGCATTGTGTTGGCTACTCATGCAGCTTAAGTACTTTTGAAGGTTTCTACAACTGTCTCTGTAGCTGACAAATTCAAATAGTACACGTACAAAACTTTAGAGAAACCCCATTGCTGAGCTTGCACCAGAACCACTGGGCTCCTTATTTCTTTGTGAACTAGTTTTCAGTTTATCCTAGTCCTTTGTTCTCACCTTAAGCTTAGTTTTCTTCTCTAAAAGAATTTGGCAGAAGGAACTTTTCCAGTCTAAACAACTGGAAAACCAGTTCAGAAAATAGTAAGAAAAGATGAAGAAGTCTACTTCAGTAGCATTCACATACTAAAGCCCTATCCTGCATAGGACTGCTCTTTTGAATTGAGGACATAAGCAGTAGTTTAAAAAATACACTAAAGCTAGCACTGCCACCAGAAGATGCATTTCCTTCCTCTTTCTCTTTGCTGTTTGTACCCACCTTCTCTCACCACACCCATAAAAGGAACTGGGTTAGGGACTGTGTCTTCTACCTCAACCAGAAAAAAAAGGAGTGGATGGGTAGTTTCAGCATGAGCCAGCGTTGGCTGTGGTCCAGATCACCTCAAATAATTAAATACCTGCCCAATAAAACTGAAGCAGTGGTAGGATGAGTCTGAAAGGCTGGGACTGGCTTTCTTCTGTGGCATTCCCTGCTTGAAATGCTTTGTAGGGGGAGAGGAAAAACACCAAACAGCCTCATACACAGAACCCCTCACCCGTGTCATGGAATATTTTTGGGAATGCAAACGTATTAGCTTTATTTTTTTCAGTAAGTGCACACACAAGTGGCTGGACTATTATCTGAGCTGTGCTGGCTGCAAGAGCAGTGCAATTCTGTGCCTATGCAATCATGCATTTGACATGTCATCCCCAGCATCAGAGTTTACAGCCCACTGCAACAAACACGAGCAGATTACATATCTTGGAGCTGTACTTTGGCTCAGTTCATACTGGGGAGTTACGCCCCTAAGATTATATTCCATAAAGGATTTACTAACCACCCTATCTAATTAAGGTTGCATAACTCTTCTATTTTTCAGCATGTGCCAAACTAACCTTTGGCAAAAGTTTTCTGTCCCTCTCACACAACAGAAAAAGAGAAAGTGATGTATTCTGTTCATCTGTTTGAGCCTCATTCTAAAAAAGTAATTTCCCAGAACAAAACTTCAGGGAAAATAAATCTTCTTCTCCACAGTAAACATTCTTTTTTTTTTTTCCCCAGCTTTTTCAAAAATCTCTAAAACTTCCAGGCTTTAGAACAGTTACATTAAATGAGAGTGAGAAATGGCACCTTTGACACAAAGGCATAATCTCTGACACGCTCCAATACACACGATGACACTGTTCAAGTGCAAAAAAAAATTTAATTCCAAAGAATTCGTGGACGAAGTGTTTAACTCCCTAATATTTTCCTTGTCCAAATCAGAGCTGGACAAAAGTTTTCCTGTAATTATTTCACATGGTTCCTAAAAGCCTACCATCAAGGAAAAGAACAGGAAAAGGTAAAGAGAACAGAGACACATCTCTCAGGTATTTTCAGTCATATCCCTTCAGTAATAAAGGAAGAAGAAAGAAGATTAATGTGAATAGATATGCTAAAAACAAAGGCCCAGATGAACTCAGGGGGATAAAAACACATGCTAAAAATAGCAAACTCAGCTATAAGGAGGAATAGGACCCAGAATTCCTAAAACTTCATTTTCCTTTGGCTGTGAGCATATGAGCTAACTTAGAAGCATTCCACAGCCATTGCTGGACTCAAAATTATAGAATCACACCTTTCTGCGTATGTACTCAGCAGTAATTTCATCTTTACTATGCTTTGGTAGGCTTGCAATAGTTCTTGTATTATACAGAGTAGGTGGAACAGAGACTAACCTGCTCTAAAACACAAAAAAAAAAAGAAAAAAGAAAAAAGCAAAGAAAAATAAAAAAATACTTAAATAGCAGCAAACAACAAAAACAATAGTGTGTGCTTTTACTCTAAGCTTTGTGCCAGGGGGCAGCAGCTTTCTGAAAAAAAACCAAGCCCACTCAGAGAATATTTCATTATCTAATCTTTTGGAAGGACCCTTTACAGTGGAATGACACAACAGAAAAATTAATTATAAGCTTTACTGCTTTTGACACATTAGATTACACTTGTTGGCATTAGATGAAATACAAAGAAGTATGGTAACTACAACTCGTGTCCCTAAAAGGAGATATGGAGATTGCCTGATGTGATTTTTCATGCCACTAGAAAAGGACAAGGGTCTTTGTACAGCACTCTTTACAGACACATGACATGCACCAAGAAGTTGACACCAAGTTCACTGCACACCTTCCCTCCTGTTACGCAAAGCTGCAATGGGCCTTTGCCCTGAGGCCACGGTGGAAACAGCTCCAAGGTCCCCAACTCATTCAACTCTGAACTTTTCTTGTCAAGACAGCTCAAAAGGTAAACACAAACTTCCTCTCACAAGCAGCAAAATAAACCCAAAGATTCCTGCTTGATCTACACATAACCTACACATCAGGGAAAGCTTCATTTAAGTCAGAGATTGCCTAGAAACTCAACGCACGCCCACTGCATAAACCAGAAGTTTATGAGCGGTACATTGCTACCCAAATCTACTGAGTCACGTGAGGTATTTCTGCACATTCTAAGAAAACCTTAACAAGAACAATCTTCCTTCTCCATTTCACACACTGCCTGACCTCAAAAACAGAAGTTGTTTCCCCATGCCTCTCCCTGCCCAGTCCCCAGAGTAGTGACCAGACCCAAAAGCAAAATACTGTCAGTGAAAAATCACACTGTAGGAACTGAGGAGAGTAGAACCAATGGCAGGGTTAGAAGCATAGATAGGTCTCCTGAAATAACACTGCCTGCCTTATATGGGACAAAAAATTTACTGTATCTCATCTGCTGCCCTTCAGCTTCTGTTGCACTTCCTGCCAGAGGAGAGGGGCCAACCTGTCACAAGACGCAGCACAGACAGCAAATGTTGTCTGCACCAAGGAAGTGTTGTCACAGCAACTCCACCTGCATCTTTTACAGGAAGACTTGTCTGGAAGACAAAAATATTTGCATTCTTAGAAGACTGGAGGAACTAAGGCTGTTGACTGATAAAACAGAAACAAGATTTTGCATTAGGAGAAAAAAAAATATGACTGCTGAAAAAATTGTAGAGTGGTCACATCTTAATCACATGTATAAATCAGCCAATAAAAGCTAAATCACTTGGGAGGAAAGGAGATAGGGACAATTAAAAATCAAAATCTCAATCTCAGCTTTTCTTCACTTGGCTGAACAGGTAAGGAAAGGGAAATTCTCCTCACTTGACAAAACCTGACAATTCTTACAGACACTCTTTAAAATTAGTCACCATCCTGGCTGACACAGAACAGTAACGCCACAGGATTGGTTCACTTTTAATTAAGCACTGCATCATTATACCAGCGAGCACAGTCACAGTACTAGGAGCTTTTAGTGTGTGGCACTAAGTGTATTACTCTCTTCCACCTGCCCACAGCCCACTGACCTATCCAACACTACTGGAACACTCTGTGTTGAAACACAAGGTTTTGCCAAGGTGTCCTCTTTGCTGCCGGAGTATGAAATACTCCAGGCAAAGCTCTGAAGAAACTCCCTCCCCAGGGGCACACAGGCCTGCAGGGCCCACGGCCTCTCTCCCCTGGTGCCAACAGAGGAGCTGATAGTTGCTGCAGCCAGAGGACACTCACCCTCTGCCAGCCCCCAGCGCAGGCTGGGCACAAGCACAGCTCCCTACAGCGGGATGGAGCCGCCTGGAGCACAGTGGAGCAGAACACCAGCACCCTGAGCATCAGGACTGCACTGCCAGCTGATTACTCTCCTGTCCTAGAGACTCCTAATTGCAATACTGCAACAACACCACCACAGGCTCCCACCGACTCCTGCACTGACAGAGAGGCAACAGAACAGTTTGTCGATGTGTAATTAATTAACCAAGCTTCTCTCTGGCAGTCCTATTTTTGGTGATTTTATTAGGTACATGCATATTACACTTAGTCTGCAACACCAGACCAAAGAAGATGAAATCTGTAAGACTGCTTTAAAACTAGTTTTGTAGGTGAGCAAAAGGTCATCAGAAATTCAGCACCACAGATACGCTCCATCTCCCTCCCATCTACTGCACTATTTAGTGCTATCTGGTGCACTCATATATTAAATGACAAATTATAGTACGGGGAAAAAGGTACTTGCCAACAAAGGATCAAGCACTCTTGAGTTTGCTTTTTTTAGAATGCATCTTCCGACAAATGCAGGAAAACATTCAGAAGTATTATTCAAAGGTGCCTTTCAAATCACACTAATATGCAGATTCCAAGTGCCTGGCTGAACAGCTCCTACAAGAGCAATGCATTTATTTTTAAAAAGCCTTTAAAAAAGGAGATTTAGAGGAGTTATAAGAAGGCCTTTCTGAAATCATAGAAAAATAAAATAACATTGTTAGACTGTCTGTACACTTCTCATAAAAAGATACTCAGTTTTCATTTTCGTAAGAAACCCTACGGAGCTCAAGAGAACAACTGAGATATTTATCATACTCTGCCCTTTAAAAATCAAAGTAAACCAATTATGCACAAGTTCTCTCTCATACTTGCATCTTAAGAAGAAAAAGATTAGGGAGAGGACAGTGACCTTTACAGTTGCTCTTCCCAGTCCTTTATTTTGCTTGTCCAATCATATGCTATCTCTTTACATAATAGCAAGTGCATCTGCAAACAGAAACACATTTATCAAAAAGCACACATTAGAGCTATTGATATAGACACAGATCAGGCAATTTCTGTAATAAATCCTCTATGATCCTAACAAAAACCCCCAGGTTTAGACAGGGGTGAGGAAGAAAAGGGCAGACATAGTTCAGGAGTTCTTCCTCAGCTCTTCCAGCTATATTCAATAAAATATACCAACAATTATGCAACAGCAGCAAAGCCCAGAAGGATAAGCTAGCACTCACCATACTCTCTTCATTTGGTGTCAAGCTTTCTCCTACACATTACACACAAATTACAGGAGGAAAAAAAGTCCGCCCTGAATCTATTCTGCAAGGCTGAGTTTAAATCCCTAATTACAAATGATTTATGTCGCTTCTTACCCAAGAAATGACCCAAGTTTGCAAAGGGAAAAAATAAACCAACTAAAGAACTAAAACATACTTGCAACACAACTGAAGGAGACCACTTCCTCCAATTAAAAGATAAGTAAACTTATTTATCTGGGTACTGTCTTAAAGACAAAAAAATCAACACAAAAACCCCTTCCTCAACTACTCTGCTACTCAAAAGAAAAAACTTTAATCTTCTCAATGAGCCCATGCATACCCACTATCTTGTATTTACTTTTGCAAAGATAGAACATACTGAAGCCTACCTTTGACTTAGTTTTTTGGAATTTAAAACAGAAGAATTCCGGAGCAACGTCTCTTTTAGACGCACCACTGCAAGTCTTGGACACCAACTCCAATAAAGCAGTATTCCAGTTCTGAGTTAAGTCATGTCATACTGTACAAAAAACAGGGGACCTAGTGGAAGTTTTTATAAATCTATTAATCTGAAAAAAGACACACAGATTACCCTGTCTGCATACGTTGAAGCCAGAATGATACACTTTCCAGGTTTGTTCTGCAAGCGGTAGTGAGCACTGATGAGGTTAAAGAAAGGACAAAGAAATAAGCTGCTCTTGCTAATTCATAGCTTTCAGTATAAAATATGTTAACATCTTCAGGTCAAATTGAATGCATTTAAACTAAACTTTCATACAAGCATTTGCTCAAAATCCTCCCCAAAAGCCATGCTTCATAGTGAAAAGCAAAAAGAAGGGCCTCCTTTCCCGTACTCCATCCCATAAAACACTTCTGCATAGCAGTTTGTAAACACTTCAAACAAACATACTACGACATTTCAAGACTGTAAAACAAATTATTTCAAATTGTCAAGTTACATCAGCAACACCAACCAACAGATGCTTCAGGAAGATCCTAGGATATGCAGATCATGCTAAGACCACCTTCCAAGCAATAGGCAAAAGAAACCACACAGTTCTGCAGTCAGCAGTAAAACCACCCTGAGGAAATGGCTTTCAAAAATTGTCATGGGACAATGAATTTTAACCAGCACATTCAGTACACACAGTGAATTCTCGGGGTCATGAGCTGTATGACTTTAACATCACCATCATGTTCATAAACTTTCCCATTTCCAATTAATAATACACAAGACACCTTGAAAGTCAATCCTCCCTTCTGGAAGGCCTTTCTTCTTTACGACATAAAGCAGACTTTTACAAGTGTACCTGCCACTGCAAACACTATGTGGACTTCTTTTAATGAGCAAACATATAAAAAGGTTCTTAAACAGCATATCTGGAGAAGCTCGAGCTGTACCAGGCAAGGCAGTTGTGAAGCAGTGCAACGTTGCAACAGTTCTGGCCCGACAGATCAGAGTCTAGCTTGCTGCTGCTGCTGCTGCCACCATCTCCTTAGGAAGAACGGGAAGCTCACCTAGAGTATCCATAGAAACTTTGTGCATCTCGGAAAGGCACACAACAGGTACCAAAAGCCACACTGGCACTGAGGCGTCAGCTCTCGTTGCCTAACAAGACTCCGTCTGGGTCAACACTGACTTTCTGACTAATCAGGAGTCTGACCAGACTCCAGAGCTGAGTGCTGCCATTCCTTGTTTTTCTTGTTTACACAAGACCTGCAGATGCAGCCTGGGCAGAAGAGAAGGAAAGAATTTTAGGTGGGCTGCTCATACTTTGCACTCACTAGATTTATTTCTTCCCTTTCCAAAGCACATACAAAGAACTGATGGCTGTTTTTTTGCACAAAGTGCAGTAGCCAGGATGAAAATCAGTGCATTCGAGGACAAGACCAGAGCCTTCCTTAATAATTCAATTCAGTCCATCACCTTGATGAGTCTATGAATACTAAACGAGCAAAAACAAGTTCAGTAATAACCACAAAGCAAGCATGCAGAGGGAAAAACCCTACAGATACTGTAATTAGCTCTGCTAACAGTAAATGAAGAGTCATACAGTTGAGAAATATTCCATACCACTACTTGAATGAAAAAGGTTCCCTCTGTTTCCCTCCATTCTGAAACGGCAGAAAAGACAGTCGCTGTTGCAAGGAACAGAAGACCTACTCTTATGACAAGAACTTTGTGTCAAACTTCTTAGCCTCTTCTCCTGATATTTCTAAGGGGAGACAATTTAGAGATGCACTCACTTAATATAAGAAAAGTTTAGTTCTACCAGCCCCATGCATAGTACCAACCACCTCTCTTTTGAAGAGATGTATCTTTTTCAAGTAACGCTAAAATAACGTGACCAAGATACTAACAAGAAGCAATTTTTACTAGGACAAAATACTGACTGCAAAATAGTTAAAACATATAAAGTTTCCAGCTGTGATTTAAAAAATGTTTCAGTATGCAGCATCTCAACACACATCTGTGTAAGACATCTGAAAGAAGAACATCCTGCGTATCTACTACATTCAGATATTCCCCTATACATTCCCTTATGAAAACAGTCTTTTAACATATTAGTATGTTTTAAATTAATAAGACATTCTTACCTGTGTATCCTGCCCACCAGCCCCAGGAAGCCACCATAGCTAAAAGCCATTTAAATAACACTCCTTCGATATACCAGAAGCTTTTACTGTCCAAAATTCGGAGAGGCTGCAGCACAATTAAATACAAGACGTAGGACGGAATAGCAACCAGGTTATTGGCGACCATAAAAGCGAACCTGAGGAGTGCTTTCAGGCAGATATAGCCCACCCTCTGGGCCTGCTCTAGAGTCACGGCCATGCTCTTCACAGCGGAGGGCGCGGGACCGTCCTGCGGGCAGAGGGAGCACAAGGTGGCACAGGTAGCGCTCCCCGAGAGGGCGAGGTGCGGGTGTCCACCAGCCCGGCCCCAGCCCCGGCCCCAGCCCGCTCCCGCCCCGGTGACTCACCGGGCGGGCAGCGACCCAGCCAGCCCCGGGGGCACGAAGGCTCCGGCGCGACCCTCCGGCCGGCGCCGCCTCCGTGCCCGGGCTCCGG
>VXBB01019261.1:608641-653936 GCA_013399915.1 Illadopsis cleaveri
GACCGCCCGGGAGCGGGGCTGGCGCTACAGCGAGCGCCGCCCCCGCCGGGCAGCGCTCGGCCCCCCGGTCTCACACCGACAGACAGACAGATAGACGGACTCACAGAGACCCTGGACGGATGGCGGAGCGTTGCCGTCCCCGCCGCAGCGCATCCCGGGCCGGCCCGCGGACACCCGCGCTCCGCGGAGGGGGCACGGGCAGGGTCTGCCCCAGGGCTTCTGCTCCAGTCCCGGAGCCCGGCGGGGCGACAGCGGGGCGAGCGGGGGAATGGCCTGAAGTTGTGTCAAGGGAGGTTTAAGATGGATATCAGGAAAAAGTTTTTCTCGCAGAGGGTGGTTGGGCACTGGCACAGGCTCCCCAGGACAGAGGTCACAGCACCGAGCCTGGCAGAGCTCAGGAAGCGTGTGGACAATGCTCTCAGGGACAGGGCGGGACTCCTGGGGGTGTCTGTCCTGTGCAGGGCCGGGCGTTTGATGCGATGACCCCTGTGCATGGCATGTAACTCTGGTTCCGTGAGCAGGGAACAGCAGCATGGCTTGCCCCACGACTCCCCCTCGCCCTTGTTTTTGGGTTAAAGTCGGGCAGTCGGGTAAGGTGGAAGAGGACGCTGCCACAGATTCCCTCAGCCCCACCAGAAAAGACCCTGTGGGCCCAGACAGCAACACTGCATTTTGTCTTGTCCTTGTAGTCGTAAGTCCCTTGTGAGTGCTTTTTATAGATCAACTTCTCCAGTTTTTCTTCCTTCTCTCTCGTCCCTCCCCAGCAGCCACAAACAACATCCACCAGCAGCTGAGGGGAGAGACTTTACAGCCCCATCCAGAGAACCTGCACCTTTACAAAACCACTCCAGGGTGAGGATTTTTTGCCTTCTGTGTAACTGCGTTGTCCCTTGTGGCAGTACAGTACTGTTTCCTCTTGTCTGTTCACTGTGCCTGTCAGACACAGGTCTGCTCCTGTCTTCTCGGTAAGCCCTGAAGTGGCGATGGAGGAGCACGGTCAGACCTCCTGCAGCCCTCTCTGGCCTGACCAGGCTATTCCCTCAGCTTACTTGAAGTGGTAAGACACACTGAGCAGAATGGCTTTGCAAGTGATTTTAACTCTGCTTGCATTCTTAAGGAAGAGCAGCCGCTGAAACCACCTTAACAAGGAGACGTGCTAGAAGGTCTTTTGAACTGAAAGAAGAAAAAAACCCTTCAAATTGTAATATGTGGACTGAAAAGCATATCAGTTTCACATACTAACCGTGCCATGTGTAAAGCTAGTCTACCGTTTCCTAGACAATGAGGCTTCAGAGATGACTGTGCCATCAACAAAATTAAATCCCAACCTCCATTCCAGGAAGCAAACAAAGTTGTTATTGCAGATAAATTTAATTTGAGAACTTAAAAATGCAAACAACCAAATAATACCATCATGTTCTATTTGAGCACAACAAAACAACACTAAACTTCTGACCTTTTTGACAAAAAGGACACATCTTGCATAAGTGTTTCCAAGTTTGGGCGTTTTTTTGCCTGTGCTATTTTTATTCCTAGGTTAAACCTGACAGTTGTTCTCAGTAATCATTATGCAGTCAGCTTGAGCTGTTCTGAAGTGCTACCAGCATCAGTAGAAATTGAGTTTTATGTTGGTTTGGGGTTTTTTTTCCATATATCTCATGCAAACAACTCTGGGTATACTCTTGAAGTTATTCTCAGCAAAATTTTGCTCCAAAATTCTCAGGTAGAAAAAGGACATTTTTTTAGGCCATAATTAAGGATACATTTTTAATTTTTACATCCAACAGCAAAATGAAGCTTAGTTTATGTATCATTCCGAGATGAAAAAATATTAATTATAATGAATTTTTAGAAAATTTTATATGTCTTCATTTTATTCACACTGCACAGTTTGGAATACTATTCTGAAATCTGATGCAACCAATGAGGGACTGCAGAAATGATGTTAGACAAGTAATGAATTAGGCAATTTATCCTGCAGAAAAGAATTGCACATGGGGAAGCAGCCGTACAAAGCATTCATTCTTTGTCAGTGACTGCCTTAGATCTTAGGAAGCTGTGGTTTAGCATTCTGCTGAATGAGCTCGTAGCAAAGACCCACCCCTATTCCTCATTTCCTGGCCTTCCCATGGACAACCCAGCTCCTAGGAGGCATGCACAATGAAATAACCCTACTGCTCTTGACAAGCCAGCTGTGCCACCCAGTCTGAGCCTCTGAAGAATCCTTTCTAGTACAAAGTTACATGTGTGCCATTACTGCAAACAAAAAGAAGGTGACAACTAAAAGCAAGTTTTTTTTATTAGGTCAATAACTCAGAAGCCCAGAAGTATCAGAAGTGATTTTTGGTTTCGATTTTAAGAAAATGAATTCCAATTTCTGGAAGCCATTCCTCAATCTCTGAGCTTCATGAGCTTTCATTAGATACAGTTTGTCTTTTTACTACTATAAATGCAAAAGAAGGGGCAAAGTATTAATATAAGCAGCCCTCACTTTTTGGCCTTGTTAATAATTCTTCCAAAGTTTACATGTTTCTTGACTGAATACCTCCCCTATAACTTTCCAGCCTCACAGAAATACTGACAGGGATGTCACTATTGATCATCCTAAAAATATACTTAAATGTGCTTATTAACTGGTAGCTACAGATATGAACATTGGTAAAATTAGGTGATTAACCAATGTCAATGATTGCTGGAGCTGATAAATAAATACTGGAGTTGTGTCCCACTTACCTTCCTAAAAACCTACAGACCAAAACCACAGAAGAAGGTTAGGCTTATTCCTGCCAGTAGGCAGGGAAAGCATGTTAGAGGTGTGAATGTGACATAGTAATAAACAAACATCTATTATGTTTGGTTACTTTATCCTAGAGAGTGCACAGGTTACTGCACAGGCTGGATCTGAACTCTGGATCTGGCGGCAGGATTCCAGTCACGCGTCAGTCGTAAACTCCTCGAAAGCCTTTGAAGAAGGTAATATTTCTCATGCCTGGGTACACTTGCAGCAGTGATTAAGCTGCTGTCATTGTCACACTCTGCCCTTCAGTGGCACACCTTTGCATCCCAGCTTTGCTGCAGCATTAGAGCTGCCTGCGAGCGTAGCTGCGAGGAGGGAATGCAGCGCAGACATCCCAGCAGTCCACGAGGCACAGCCATAATGGAATCCGGGCTTGGAGCTGTAAACACCAGCTAGCTGAAGGATTGTTTCTGGAGTTAGGAAACAGCAAGTTTTGGAATGCTTTTGAACCTCAGTCTGGGTCAAAGATTGGCAAATCAAAAGCTGCTCATTTGTCACGACCAGATTCAATCAGCTCTCCCTCCTTGCTTTTGTTGGAGCAAACTGAAGCTGCAAGTGCCATATGGAGAAAAAAGGGTTAGGAGGATGCACTCCTTTCCTGATGACAGTAACAACAAAATGGCCTTTACAAATTATTATCATACAGACAGCAAGGACAAGAAAGTAAATTTTCTGAGAAATCTCAGAAATTCTACAGAGCAGAAAACAACTACTGCTTCCAGCCTCTCAGAAAAAAACAACTAGCTACTTGGGGAATTATATAACATTTTATTTTAAAAAAGAGCATGATAGAAAACATGAAAGTAGACTAAACTGCCATGAGGAACTACAGAGGTGTAGTGTACGTGCACAGCCCAGGCTGCTGGAAGATGCATAATATGAAATAGGGAGTATACTCAGGGGAGCATAAATACAGAAAGCATCTCAAGTGAATTAAGTAGTTAGCATTGGATTTGAAAAAGTCACAGTTTAAAGAAGCATCAAGAACCTATGTTTTCTATAATCTGCAATAAAGTAAGAGGGAAAAAAGATAAACCCAAAACAAAATGGAGGAAGATTTACAATCTGGACAAAATAAATTACATTTAACCTTCAATTCTGAGCTGCTTTACAGTGTCAAATACCCTGGTGTGAAGGATTTTTGCATTACTGTCTTCAGAACATTGAACATTTTCATTACAACAGTTAAACCTTCCAAAATACTCTGTAACAGTAGCTTCTACTGCAGCCTCTGTAAGAGAGGCAAAACCACTTCCATTCTCTGAGTAAATTCTTAAATTTAAAGGGCAGTATCAGTTACTCCATCTCCACGAGCTGCACATCAGGAGGAACCTGTGCTTGTCATAGTCCTTCAAACTTCAGTGGGAAGCTGATCTCATGTTCTTTCCTGTAGTCATCCAGCAGCAGACATGCTTTAAAAAAGATCTATTTTCAGTAATCTTTCAGACACACAAGTTCCTTTTGAAGGCTCACCTTCATTTATCACACACAAAACGTAAAACCCAGGCCACTTGCCTTTTGTCATTTCTCTCCAGGAAGTAAATGTTATCAGCCTATTTGACCTTTTGGTCAAAGATACTTTTATTTGCACTTCAATTCTTGTAAGGACACTTCAGGGTAACATGAAGCAGAAGTTAAAATGGAAGTAAATTGTGGCATTGACTTTAACACCTGTTACATTCTTCAATTTATGTAAAAAGGCTGTAACTGAGCTGAATCTCAGCCCCTTGACAAGTTCCCTTCTCTTGCTTGCACCTCCATATCCCTCCACCAAGATCAGGCAGCTGCAGCTTTGCCAGTTCCCTTGGCTTTAGCACACAGAATTGTCATTTTTGCTCATTTTCTCTAATATTTAAACCCTTGCATGAAAGGCTACGTTTTTTCATGTTAAAAGAATTATAGGCCTCAGAGAAAACGTCACAAGCATGACCAAAAATTTCAGGCTCATGATAAATGCACACTTGCTTTCTCCCTTCTATTAGCTTGAATTGACATCAGATCTTAAGCAGTGCTTGTTTAACAAGACTGCAGGATGCAAAATTATGGTCTTGAGTTGTTTTAGGGCCATTTTTTTATCACTAGTGTAAGAGAGACTAAATAAAATGTATTTTTTCCTGAGTGAATAAAAAGTAGCATTGAAGTAGCAGCATTTGACCTGAAGTGAGTTTTGGTTGTTGATGCTGTTTGGTTTGGGGTTTTTTTAACCAGGAATCATTAAATATGATGCAAGTTGGATTGTTACATAGCTCTTTAACTTAATATTTCATTCTAAAATTTTTGTAAGCCTAAATGAGACCAAGTAAACATTTTATAACCAGGCATTATTGCATTTGTAATTTTGCCCAAGGGAATTTTATACAGTTAGACACAGACAGAAGAAGAAACTCTGGCTCCAGTGAGTCAACTCCAGTGCAATGCTTGAAACTCTATCCAAAATAAAGTAAATAATGAAGTTTGGCACACAGCTTCTGGGGTGTTCTCAGAGCAAACCAAGGCACAGCCAAGGAGGTCATGCAACATGGAAGACACAGCTACACAGAATCAGGATACAAAAAAATATCAGTGTACAAAAATACTGGGGAAGAGAGAGGACAGCTCATGCCTAATGCTGGGGCTGGCTGTGGTCCCATCACTCCATCTACTAAGTCCTGCATCAAACTGGGCCTTTATGCAGTGAGACTGTCAAGATTCTGCATCCTTCCTGTTCTGCATTTCAGATGGAGCTCATCTGGTGGATTGCTGCTGCACTGTTTAATTGGCCAGCATAGTTGTGCCTTCTTTCTCTATGGGAAGGTATTTTTGTCCCATTTAATCTCTAACTTTATTTATCATGTGCTTTCCAATTGTTTGCTGAGTCCAAGGTGGCGTCAAAATAGATTTACTGGCTATGGTCACAAAAAGTGATAGTTCATAAACATTTTCAGGTGGAGATTATGTTCTAATATTTAGATGTACTCTGTTATTTAGGATTTGTCAAGGGTTTGTTTTTAACCATTTTTGGATGCATTTATTTCCTTTGTGGCACAAGAGCAGTGTAATAACCAGCATCTGTACTAGTGTCACCACGAGGCTCTAGGTATAAGCTACAGAGGGGAACAAAGCCATATGATGCCTCAGTAAAGGCCATCTTGATCTTCCAAAAGAATTTGGGTACATTAATAACTGAATGTATTTATTCTTTCTACAGCATAACAGAAGCAAATCAAGGAATTTTGGAGCTGGTTAAGAACAGTACAGTCATCTTGTTCGTGACCTTCACCATTTGTAAGACAGGCAAAACCCAGAATGTATCACTTTTGAACAACTTGCCAGCTAGTCAAGAGTAGCAGAAGGTGAGGCAGATGTAGCCATCGCTCCCTTTCTTCTACCAGCTGTATGCAAATTTCATCATTTTCCACTTAGGCAGAGTTTGTTAACCTTTACACAATGCCATGCTAGGATTTTCCATTTCATTCTGTTTTACATAAGATGAATGCACCATATTTATCATTTTTTGTGTTACCCTTGGGCCAGCATATGAGGAATACAAGGCCTCTTATTGCAGCTACATGTTCTGTAACTTGTATGCAGACCTGGTAAGGTTAGTCATAATGTATTTCACAGTTGGCCAAATCAATATAATCTTTAAAACCAGAGAGGTTGTTCCTGCTATTACAATGTCTTTTCATACCGTAATAAAGTCTCCATACCAACCCCTGTAATTGTGAGCTGAATAATTCAGGTGTTTTGAGGTGTCTGATTTCTCATTAAAGCTAAAGTGAAGTCTTTGACAGAGGCCTCTTATTAAAGATGGGAAACAGATACAGCACAATGCAACCAGGTGGTCAGTGAGCAACACTTCCATTTGCTGCTGTATGGAATGTGCTTCTGCCATGCTCCAGGTGTCAGTCAATGGGCAGCTGACATAGAGCACAACAAAGCTGGGTTCTTATCTCAGTTACACCAGTGTTTTCTTCACCCCCTTGACTCTACTGTCACCAAGGTAGCATTTGAGCTGAAAGTTTGCTTTTGATTTTTGTGGCATCTTGTTTTGTGTTGGTTTGTTGACTTTTTTGAAAGAAATGAGCTCTAGAATTACTCCAACTGATTAATCTTTAACCTCTTTGTTAGCTTGGTTATGAAATCTTTTATCCATAATATTGACTTAATTCAATCCCATCTACAGAATCTTATTATTTCAGGCAATGATAAGATGCTGATTATATATAAGCTTGCACTTTGCAGGATTTTTTTGTAAGCCCATTAAGTTTGCATAAGGAAGCATGGTACAAACACAGAGATGAAGCCAACCCATCTTTAGGCAGATGGGACTCCTAACATTTTCTAGTTATCACACTGTTTTGTGATTAGCCATTTTAAAAAAATATATATATAGAAAAAACAGGAATTTGACTGCCCTGAATTAATCGCTAATATTTTTCTCCATCTGTACTGGCAAACTAAGCAGTACACTGTATGATCCTGATGAAAAAGTTCCTATGTTGCATAAAGATCAGATGAAGCTCTTATTTTCTTTCAAGTTCACTTCAAGTAAACGTTTACCAGACTGACCTACTTGGGTTTTGGTAGACTCTTAACACCAAGTCAGTGTTTGTAGATCAAACCATAAATACAGGAGAACTAAATAAATACTTATCACTGTTATTAAATGTGATTATCACTCTTAAATTCCTAGTGAACAGCTTCTTACAAAACTGAAGAGTTATTCACACCACTTTATCCTTCTTATGTTTGTTGAATTCTATATCGTTACAATCTAAAATTAATATTGATGTTTCAGGAAAGTGGTGATTTTCGAGTTGAAAAAGTAAGTAAAGAGTCCAACGTAACAACGATAGCTGCCTTTGTGGGGGACTCTGTCCATGTACTGAATTCCAGTGATTCCAAACAGCACTGGTCAAAGTGCAAAGATCCATCCTATTTGAGCTGAATGAAGACCTGAGGACAAACAGGTCTGATCCAAGGTCCACTGTGCATTTCCAGAAGCAGGTACTGTAAAATAAATACCATCATTGAAATCTGATCAGGACAGAGATCTATTAAAAAACTCCTCATCTTCTCTCCCCCAGTTTAGCACAGCATGCAGCCTCCTTCTCCTATGATGCCATATGCAGCTTTGCAACTGTTTTGCTGAGCTTCCTCAAGACTATGTTTATCTTGGTTACCCAAAGAAGGTCATAAAGACATCCATGTTGCAAGCTGCTTATACAGTTTTTGCACAAGCTCAAGCTGACTGAAGAAATAATGCAAGACTGGGAAATCCAAAAGGAGAAGTCACACCATAATTTGCATTCAAGGTACCCACATCTTCTGCAGCCTTGCTACCTGGCTGAAAAACACTGTTGGTATCTTTCTGCTTAATGTAGAATACTGATGTCCACTGTTAACAGCAATTAATCATTTCTTTGGGAAAGCTTCAGTTAAAGATACTGTTGGCACTGGTTAATGAGTAATCATTAAGGTAGACAACACTATCAGGCATTAAAAGGTATCATTTTGGGGTTTTGTTTGTTTTTTTGGGGGTTTTTTTGTGTGTGTTTTTTTTGTTTGTTTGGTTGGTTTTTTGTGGGGTTTTTTTGTTTTTGTTTTTTTTTGTTGTTGTTGTTGTTCTCCTGTAAAAAGGGAAAGATCATAGAATTACATTGGAAGGGACCTTAAAGATCATTTAGTCCAACCCATCTGCTCTGTGCAGGGACACCTTCCACTAGACCAGGTTGCTCAGATCCCCATCCAGCCTGGCCTTGAACACTCCCAGGGATGAGGCATCCGCAGCTTCTCTGGGCAACCTGTGCCAGTGCCTCACCACTCTCACAGTAAAGAATTTCCTCCCAATATCTAATCTAAACCTACTCTCAGATTGCATCCATAATCTCTTGTCCTGTCACTACATGCTCCTGTAAAAAGTTCCTCTCCATCTTTCTGGTAGGTTCCCTTCAGATACTGCAAGGCCACAGTTAGGTCTTAACTGAAGCCTTCTTTTTTCCATAGATGCAGGAGAAGGTTAAATTCCAAAAAAATCCTTATACATCTTGCCTGTAGTTTCATATGAAGTTTATCATCCTAAGCCAGGGGCAGGCCCAATGCGCTGGGAAGGAGAAGAGAGGAGGCACCACACCCTGTCCTATGGTTGACATCAACAATAAAGCCCCTTCCCACCCTCCCCACAGCCAATCCAAACAACTTTATCCCAATTTACACCAACCAACAGCACAGACTTAGGCAACATCAGTCAAAGAGGAATTTTCATTTAGATGACAGTAATGCTGCTACATATTCTTTTACCACAGACATCCAAGACCAGCTTCTTAAAGTCTGTGCCACAGCACCAACATGTTTGTAAGGGACAATTACTCCCTATTTTCATGTCACACAGTCAAGTGCTGCCCAAAAGCTCCATAGGTTGGCATGTGCAGTAAGAGCTGGAAATTGTTCTTCCTGAAATACCACAATTGTTTATCATTAGTGCTATTGATGCATTTCAACTTAATAAAATGTTGTAAAATCCATTACACCATTGTTAACTGTGGCTAAGAAAAGCAATCCTAATGGCATGGATGAATCCAGCCAGACCACAAGGGATTACATAGTTTGATTTCTTCAGCCTAAGTCTCATAACAAAAAGGCAGAAGGAAACTAAAGGAAGGTTTCAAAATTACACAGTTTCCTAATGATAGATATAACTGTAATACTATTTTTGTAATAGTATATATTTAGAAAAAAAATTATTGAAGAGAGTAAAAACACAACAGAAACTCCCTTTTGTCAAACAGACGTGATGCAAGTGGAACATAAATACCCTTTCAAACATCTGCTCAACTCTTACCCCTTTTTCTCCAAATAGAAATATCAGTAGTCCCAGTTTCACTGAACTCCTCTGGAGCCATACACCCCCTTGTTGGTCCAATGTGGCCCAGGCTGAGGCTGATTGACCTACCAGTATTTTATGCCTCATCTCACTCTGTCTTAAATGCAAGTTTCTCTAAGGTTCCAGTTTTCACATCCCTGCTGTACAGCCCCAAGGTTTCCAATGGAAGCTGGAGGTTCTAAGCAAGACACTCACCATGTTGTTCAGGTGGGGATCCATCCCCAGCTTTAGGGGTTGAAGAACTGCATTAAATGCAGTTTTGAGATTGATATATGAAGTCTCATTATTGGTAGAACTCAGATCTTTCTACTTGCTTCCACTTACAATTGTCAAGACTGACAGACATCAGTGGAAGCCACTATAATTAGATTTGGAGGGGGGGGGAGGAAGGAGAAGACGGAACAGGCTGATGTGTTGAGGTTCTGAAAAATTATCAAACAAGATGTGACTTGTGTTAATGCTGAATGATACATCACAGCAAATTCAGTATCATAGAACCATAACTGCTTATCACACTCAGCTGGGAGAATGGTGCACTGACTTAATTGAGGTCAAGAATTAATTGCATGTCTTTCAGATAACATTTCTAAATGGCAGCTTCTGTCTAAAGAGAAGACATTAATTCAAATCTTTTAGGCCAAACATTTACAGAGAAGCAGAAAGTCCCAGTCAGAGCAAGAATGTGAAAAAATAAGTAAAATGTTATCTTGTCATAAAATGTGTCTTGATTGGCAAACTGTAAGTGTGGATCAAAGCAGTAATATGCTAGAGAAAGAGCTAGATACAGCAGAGCGTAGGCTTGAGTATTTAACCTACTATTTAATGTTCTCTTCTCTGTACTTGTGTATTCCAAGGAATTTGCCTCCCAAACCCAGGCTTCCATCCTCTTTTCCACTGTTAATAATTAGTGATGACTGACTGAGTTAGATTCTTACCAAGGCAAAGCTACCAAAATGAACACAAAAATAAACAACAGCTGAAGAACAAATTATGTTGCATTTGTGACAGCTTGTTAGTAAAGGTTCTCAAGGTTGACTGGTGAAGAAACAGGATATACCACGGGGTGGTACTTGAATTCCAGACTATCTTGCTGCCTGAGATTACCAGCTGACAACCTAGAAGGGAGCAGCCCTGGCCAGGGCAATGTCTCAGACATGAGCATATCCAGGAGTATCTACCATGCCCAGTGATAAACTCTTTCCTTTCCTGAAGGCAGGGAGGAATGGAAGCAGAGGCTTGACACCCTCTAGTTCCACAGCAGCTATTGCTGTCTCAAGGTGGGGTGGAGGCCAGTAATTTGGAGTATGTAAATTATATTGGACATTCCACTCCCTACAACACACACTCTTATTGTGGTAACTTCTGTCTCCAAGAGGAGGTAGTATAGGAATTGTTACATTCCTTAAATATTGATCATCTCTCCCCTAAGGATGTGCTACACATGAAAAAACAAACAAACAACACTCCTAGCCAACCAACCCCAAACCTGAACCAACATCAGTCATTAGATGAGTGCACAAAAAACATTCCCTGGGCTCTGCTCTCCTACATGGCAGCAGCAGCATGCAGGACTGCGAGCAAGCACAAATTACACGTGTCCAAATCTACAGCAGAAAGGCTCACATGCCAGGGGAGGAATCTCTGCCATTCACTATGCCACCAGATACCTTCACACTTGCTCCTGGCCACTAAGTTTTCCCTGTGAAAGGTGGTCAAGGAAGGGAGCAGCCCTGACACAGAGGCTGCCACTGACTGTAAAGCAGCCAGGGTGATCTGTACTGCTGCCTCACCACACAGCATTGCCCAGCTCATTCTCTCCTCCTCCTCTCTGACAGAAACTCACAAGCATCACGACTTTTGCAAAGATAACTTCAGAGAGTTACAGAAAGCATCTCTAGGTACATTAGGAAGGACTGGGTGCAATCACTGCTGTGAAGGATGACCTGTTAGAAGCTGTGGATTATGTCTTGAGGAGATGGATGAAAAAGTGCAAGCTAGCAGCTGAATGATGACAGAACTGAGTAGAACGCACTTGTGAATTTGCAGAATCAAGGCAATAGATTTCAGGGAAAAAAGTTAATCAAGATTACTCAAATACACTATGTAATACACTCTGAAGAAGCCTTAAGCATTGCAGAAAGTCAGGAAGATTTGCAAATCACTACTGTAACCAACACACCCAGGAGCAGTCATTCTTCACCAGAGGAATATTTGCCAGAGGCCTTAGAAAACACCACTACTTGACTTTGTGATCAAAACAAAAAGATAAAAACATGGACTTGCAACTTTAGTCTTGCAGTGCTGCAGCTCAGAGATCAGCAGCTGCCAAAACCCTACAGTCTCTGGTCACCATCTTTAAAAACAGATGAAAAATGAAATATCCTTACAAAATAAATGGATTAACATTCTGTTCCAGTAGAAAAGCAATGGGTATCACAGAAGAACTCTCTGTACCCTTGTTCACAGCAGCTCTTCACGCTGTGAGCTGTGTTGCTGAGATCCTACCCAGCCTGTAACAGCTGATGGAGTTCACATCGAATTTCAGCTGAACTGTTATAAAAATCCTGCAGAGTTTCCACAGAAGGTCATCACAATGTATGCAAATGCATGATGAAAGGATATAAATGAACATACAAGATAAACAATATGAATTCCTGATTAAAAATAGTTCTGCTGAACCTAGGTATTATATAAACACCAAAGATGACTTTTTATAATCTGATCATGCTAGTCAGTGACTTCATTATGCAGGGAAACATGAGCTGGAATACTCAGATTTTTCAGTGCATTCTACAGTTTCACATATAGAGTCATTTGCATGCATTCAGTTCCAGGCAAAGTCCACTGCTAAGTACATCTGTTGTCTGCAAACAGAGCTCAACAGGGCTGCCGATATAAACACAAAAAAAGGGAATTTTGGATCTGTGATACAGTGCATGTAAAATCTAGCTATTGCTACCAGCTAGATTAAAAAGAATGCTCATGGACAAGGTTCTCATTTTAGCAATTCAGAAGTACTAATTCTGTTACATTAGACCTAATCATCAAGAACATTTAAATTAGTCTTTAATCAGTAGAGTTTCATTACTTAACATTGCTATTTGAGTGCATTTATTAAATGCACTGTTAGTATTTCCCCTCCTCAAAACTCAAATACCTCAAGATCTTTTTCAGATTCTCTTTTAGAATTCATCTTTAATCTTTGCTGTTACTGAAGTGTAAGTTTGTCCAGTTTCTCTTATCTTCCACCCTCCTTCAGAGTAGCAGTTGCTTACACATGCACAAATACTTTAAAGGCTTATATTCCTGAAGATACAAAGCTTTCATGCATCTCCAAAATACTTCAGTAAGTGGAATGTCCATGTAACTGCAGCTCCTTCTACTCCTAGGTAGCCAAAATGATTAAAGAAACTAATTGAATAATTAATCACAAGTAGCATTCTTTGTAATGACTGGATTCTTTTGCCATTGCCTGGATAACAGATAAATATTTTACTGTATCAGGTTGTATATCTTGCCAGGCTTGTAATTGAAGTGGCCTGGAAGTTTAATATTTTAGAGAGGCACAAATGAGTCATGGTCTCAACTGCCTGTGCTGAGCATGAATTATGCACCTCATTTTAACAGCAGTCCAACACAGAACTATGGCAGAGATCCTGTGCCCTGTGTCAACCCCACTACAGCATTACAGGGATTTGTTCTACATTAAAGGAAACTTTTGTCTACATTCTGTTTAGAAATTCAATTCCTGTGAATGGCTTGTGAACCCACGTAGACTGTTGAGTAATCAAATCACTGCTGAACAAATTATATCTCAGGCAGCACAGCTGTAGATTGCTGCTCTCTTGCTGGACAAAGTCCTTTCCACCTCTATCCTTCAGCTGTCAGCTTTTCATTATCAACAGCACAGCTAGAACTAGGCATGGGTACAAATGAATCACTGCTCAAACAGCTGAGCTGCTGTGACTAACCCAGGCTCCACAGTCTCTTTACAGCACTGGTCACAGTCTTCCTGAAGGAAAGATAAAGGACAAAATGTGGGGTTTTTTTATTTACATGTGATGCCAGTGTTTCTGTACTCTAGTGTACTAAGTAAATGTTATTACGTGTAATCATTTCTGTGAGCACAACTCGAGGATGCTAGGGGTTTTTTATCTCCTCCAAAGGGTGGAGATGAGGAAATAAAACAGGTGATAATTACAGTGATAATTTTTTAAATCGCTAATTTGTCATCAACTTTTATCAACTGCACAGTCACACAAGTCCGAGTCCCACCCACAGGATGGAGTGGCAGCCACTTGGCTTGTAAAACTGTTGTTAAATTCCTGTGCTGATAATCCTTTACTCCTTGAATGGCAAAATGTCAGGCACAGGCCAGCAAGGGTGGGCATTTGAAGGTCAAACCAAAACTAATTGAATTGCCTAACAATACTGTTGGAAGGACAGATTTTAATTTTTTTCAGAAGGACAGATTTTACTGAACATTTGGCTCTTTTAAATCTTATTTTTTTAAGCCACACTTCCTAGAGTCATATACTAAAAATAAAAAAGAGGAATGAGATTGGGCTAAACACGATTTATGGCTATCATGATTGTAGAGAAGCAGCTGGAAGTAAAAGCTCAAGAGATTAAAAGTGGCATTTTTCAAATTTATTCAGATTGCATAGCGGACTATTTGAGGTGGTCAATGCCAACTTCTCCCTGGGCTGCCTTGGAGCTGCTGGAAGTGGTCAAAGATTTACAGCAGGAAGAGAATGTCAAGCTCTCAGCAGTTTTTCATAGCAAAGAATATTTTCGTCTCTGCCAGAAGGAGATAAGTGGTCACATAGAGGTGAGAACTCACCAATCAGAAAAACCACATCAGAGGTGAGCAGGAGCTGACTTGGCAGTGGGTGTCTGAAACCAGCACAGCCTGTAAGTGCTGTTATTAGCCATGACTGGAAGGGCAGTGCCCAGAAAGCACAAAGAGCAGCAGAAAGGCACCTCTCAGGTGATTAGACAGGCATCACAGAGGGCTCTCCCATCTGTCTTCTCACAGCAAGAGCTCACTATATTTGTACTACAGAGCAGGCTTCACTGAAAATAAATTTTAAGTTCCATATCCTTCTGGGTAAGCTGTTTTCTGGTGAGGTAGTGTTGACACATAAATATATTCAGTGAATCATCAACATTCCCATCTGCCATTTAGTACATTCACATCACTAAAGGGTAGACTGAACAGGAGTACCTGATCTGCAACACTGGTTTTTGCTGAAAAAAAGGCTCAATTAAAAAAATTGATTAGTCAGCATGGCATTTAAAAATATCTTTTCTCAAAAGCATTAATTACCTTTCAGTTCTGCACTGGTTTTATTATCTTGCCAAACTGAACTACTGGAGGCACTGCAGCACAGTTAAGAGTCATGGGGGTTGTGTCCTCCTTTTTCCTATACAAAAAGAAAAAATATCCCTCCACAAAACAGAATAGTATTTTGTATGACCATAGTGAATTCCTAAAACTCTGAACAGCAAAACAAAGAATAAGGGGTTTGGGGGTTGTTGTTGTTATCTGGTTTTGTTTTGTTTTAAATAGGAAAACCAAGACATTTGGGTGCTTTTTTAAGGATCAGGCTGAAATACCAGAAATACAACTAAACATACAGCCTTCAAGCTGTTCTTCTGGTTCATCTTTATTGCCCCACTCTCCCAAAAATGAATTTAAGTGTTTATTTTTTGTTCTTGACCTAATTTACACATGCTAACAGATATACAAATCTCTCCAGTGGATCTATGATGCAGCTTCTACTACCCAGATGCAGTCAGGATTAATACTCTCAGAAATTCCTATCCAACTCACAAAGACTTGGTCCACACTAAAACCCTTACAACAGGAGAAACAAGAAAATCTCCTGCATCTTTCTCATGTGGCACAGAAGGCTGTCAGGCAAACCTTTTCCTCTGCAAGGGTAAAAATGCACATCAATTCACTACTGGAGTCAGACAGAGATGAAGGAAATAAACTATCAGAGTTTGTACATTAAGAGGATCAGCCCACGGCTTACATATATCAGCTTCACTGATAAGTAGCAATCATTAGCCTAACTAATTACAATTGCTTTTGCTCCTCCCTTGTGGAATGAGGGAAAGACCCTCTGAAGAGGTCAGACATCTTTTGTCAATTATTACAACTCCTGAAATTTCCTCTCTGTCTGAAGCAGGTGACCAGCTCTGAGAGGTCTCCATCCACTTCACTCAATGATCCGGTTTGGACACTGCCATTTGCACAGACCAGTTTCTGCAAATATGTACCCATGCAACTAGTGCCTGTGGATTTCAGGCTAAGAGATAAAAGCGTAGCTTTAGCCAAAATTCTTAAATGTTCATGTAGGAATATCACTGGTATAAAATGCAATACATGAAATCAGGCCTCTGCACACCTTGGGACTTTGTGAAACAAGGCCAGTCAGAAGCCATCATGTGAGCTGCTGCCCACATGCATTGCTGGCAAATCAGGACATATTCAAACATGCCTCACCTGCTGCAGAGCAGAGACTGCCACTCACACAGGCTTGGCCCCAGCCACTGCTCCAAAGGGCATTCCCTCCTTCCCTCCCTCCCTTCTGTCGCCTCACTCACCCCTGGGCCGTGACTCAGAACAGCCGGGAAGGCTGGGAGCTCCTGCAGTGCCCCCTCCAGCTGCCCATGCAGAAAAGGCACAGTTCAGATGCACATGAACACAGTTTCCTCCAGATTCCTGTTAAATACAGAAATACACTGCAGGGACACAGCCAGCCAGTCCAGCAGTTCACTGTTACTTCCAGGATACTCCACACATCTTGCCAGCACCTTTCTGGTACTGACTGCATTGACCAAGTCACTCTACAGTCAGACAAGACAAACCAGCTGAAAAAGCACTCAAGCCAATTTGAACTGTTTTAAGTGGACAAACTCATGATCTGATCCAAAGAGCAAAGTTGGAGTCAGGAGTAAGCACAAGAGTCCCTTTCCAGCACTACCACACACCTAGACCATGCCAAGTCAAGGATGAAACTGTACCCTGACGATTCAACCACCATGTTTGGCAGAGTCCATCCATCCACATCACACTCAGTTTATCCCAGTCTCTTCCAGCTCAACTGCTACTCCTTGGGTTTTCTCCATAGTTAGCTGTGTGTTAAGCACGGACAGCTCTTAATTTCACATTAACTGCATTCCTAAATTTAGAGCTTCTAGAAAGCAAGGAAGGGATCTACAAAATGGATTGCCAGCAAGACACAAACTGTTGAGCAAAGGTATTTTAAATCAGCCAACCCACACAAGTCTCTTATTTTATCCTGTCCTCCTTGGAGCTTTGTAGTCACCATTGATACCCATTAAAAAAACCTTCCAAACAATTGCTTTTAGTAATCAAAATTTTAAAAGGCTTCTGGAGAACTCCACAATCATATATGAGGGAAGGTGAATATAAGGCTCCTTATCTATAGGGAAAAGGATGATTTTTAAGACTGTGAAGTGGCTATGGCCTAAATTTTTTATTGAAACAATAAAACATTTTCAGTATCTCCTTGACTGCTCTACTGGGTCACTGGTTCAGCTCTGACAAAAAGAAAAATCAGCTTTTTACTATGGTTAGGTGTCCAGTAGACTGAAGTGTTTAAGGCATTGTTACAGGCTCTTTTGAACCTCAGAAAGACTTTTCTCTCAAAATTCACTGAACGCTGCTCTTACCTTATCTAAGATCCTTGGATCAGGAGGCTGAAGCTAAGTGCAAACTTCATTAACATACAACCAAGCTGTCCTTAATTTTGACAGCATCACTTGGAGGTGGGCAAGCAAGAGATAAAGACTTTATCCTAAAAGCAAATAAGAACACCAAAGAAATGCTTCCTATTTCTCAGCTGACAACCAGCAGGGTAGAGCAGCTTTCTGAAGTGCAGACCTGGGATGACTGAAATGCAGCAATCTGTGACTTCAGTAGTGAGTTTGAGCAGCTGCTGTTTGCCAGAGACACGTTCCTTGGAGTACAAACAACTCAGGAACTATCAGGGGTCACTAAGATAGGCTTGTTTCCTGGTGAAACAAAACAGCACCTGGCTCAAAGATTCACAGGGCGAGAGGGTAACTGCAACACTATACAATATGCCTTGCTAGAAAAGCATGTAACACTCGCTTTTCCTCTGATTTCAGTAAGCGTTTTTGTCTCAGTCACTCTCTGCTCAGGAAGTGAAAATGCCAAGGCTCTGGGCAAGTCTGCTTTTGCTTAGCATCTCAGGTTGTGTCCTTGGAGGCACCTGTGTGTATGAAGCAAGAGCAGCTCCCATAGTGCTGGACACAGAACTGCAGCAGTCAGGCAGAACTACCAGTTCTTGGGCTTTACTCAATTCAGAGCTGCTTTGAGAGCTGGCAGGGCTGGCTCCTAAGTTCCCCCCTTCTACCCTCTATTTTTCCCCCCTGCTGTCTTGGTTTGCAGAGTGCAGACACCTGAGTACACCTGCACTGCCACAAAAGGAACAGATTGTTCAGAGAAGATGCTGTTAGGAACTAAAAGGACATGTGTGTAAATATGCTGACCAAGGACACAGCAAACACTTTAGGCAAACAGAAAGACAACCAACCAGAAGAGAAATGAGGCTAATCTGAAGGCAAATGCCTCCATACTGTGTTGTATGAGATCTCTCTTTCTCTATATGCATACACACACACACTGAATGTCACTCAAAAGATATTTTAGGAATGCAGTAAAATTCCTTCAAATCCAATAAATTCTTTCAGTTAGTTGGTGGGGTTTTTAACTAAAGTTGTGGTATCAGTAAATAGAATAATTCCTAAAAGTTATGCATAATGTTTAAAAAAAAATTGAACTCGCCTCTAGACCTGTGCAATTCCCATACAGTTTCACAGGATTTAAGTCAAAATATATCCCCTATCAAATACAAAAACTTCAGCTATATGAAGGCATTTCAGTCCTTGGGTAAAATGAGGGCATATCCAAGGAAACAAAAAAATAGGAAAGGAAGTCTAAGATTCCATGAATACCCACGATGAGTGCAACTTTGGGAATCACTTCTGAAATACACTTGAATGACCTTAGCAGGAGATCACACTCCAGGGGAAGTGATCTCCCCCCACTCCCCCCACATTCCAGGGGAAGGTAGAATCTGACAGCGGACATTCCTTCCCTGCCCTGCACTCAGTTCCACATTGCCTGGAGCAAGGGATCAGCCAGGAATCCAGAAATGACACTTTCTGGTATGCCTGAGCACATGTTCACAGGAATGTGAGTAGCAAGTACTTCCGAGAGTAACTGGTTACACCATTCATGGAGAGAGAAGTCAGGTCAAATTATAGTGCCCAAACACCAAAAACTATTGTCTTAATGCTGAACTGCACATCTTATCAGCACCTCCAGTCATCTTCATTCAATCATCTCCTCCTGCTCAGCCCAACAATTTATCCAAGCTAGATGAAAGCATATCTCAATGATTAGGAACAGATCATGATGTAGATGTCTGCACAAGCCCTTCTTGTTGTTTGAGTTCGTAGCAGCTGTCTCAGAACCAATGTCTGGCCACTGAATATTTTCTTTCTTCTGCCAGTAAGTAAAACAGATCTGAATTGTCTCCCATTATCAGTGTGCAGCTATGCATAGTAATCAAGTTAGTGCTTTGTTTACTGAGAAACACTAAGGAGATTTAAGTTGGGTCCTTCTAAGAAGTGCCTTCCAAATTCTTTGTTGTGCATCTTCAAGTACAGGCACCAGAAACTGAATGCAGGACTCAAACAAGAATAACCTCCCTGCTTCCACTAATAGTCAAGGATCACATCCACTGCTGATAGCTCCAACAGCAGCTTTCTGTATATTGCTGTAACTTTGACACCCTTCCTCACTTCTCTTTAGGTATTCTGAGACATTGTTTGCCATAAAATCCATGATTTCTGTTTGACAAGTGTATTTCCCAGCATATTAGGAATAAAAATACACCATATTAGAAAACAAAACACACAGAAAAAATAACCTCATTACAAATCCAACAAAACATAGAACACTGTGCTTACATAAAAGGAGAATTTACTAATAAGTCCAGGGCCTTTCCTGATCAGCACAGACATATAACTAACCTGCAAATGAGTCAGTATGAGAAGCTCTTCAGAGTTTGTTAATGCAGGTATTTGTACAGTAAACCACCTTCCTATACAAGCTAATTTCCAATAAGCAGCAATTGCAATTTTCCTCCCCCTGCAATCTCCCACACCTAACATCCAGATTCTCAGGCTTCAATTATTATTTGCTTGGCTTTAAAACTGATACAAGTTCTTGGAGTTCTAGAGGCCTCTCAGATCAGGTGGGCAGACATGTTTAAAGAAGGAACACTTTTTTCAGCTGTAGTAGGGTTAATCTCACCAGCTCACAGACAATTCAGCCTCAGGCCAGAGCAGGGCTTTCCCTGGATAAGGCTGGGGTTTTTCTACTGGGCTTCTCATACGTTTAGCTGTGCACTCTGAGCATCACATGACTTACGAGAAAAGTTTGTTCCCCAGCATGGAAATGTCTTGTGATTTCTAAGTTGTTTTGGAATGGCACCATCAAAGGTTTCCACCAACACACCGGTCAATAACAGCAAGAAACACACATTCATTATGCAGGATAAAAAAAATTGTTTGACCTCTTAGTCTCTTCTTCTTTTTTTTTTTTTTCATTAAAATACAGAGGTTTTTGCGGTAAAGACTATGATCTATGGCTTCAATGAAAAAACCCAACTGACCACAAAGAGTTCAGATCCTTAGTCTGACAGAGAGCATACACAACAGCAGGTCAATCATCTCTTTCTGGACCATTTAACTAGACATAGTTAAATATCTATATGCACACACAGCTGCATATAGATATACACACACACCAAACTATAGGCATGGAACCACAAAAGTGGAACAGAATCCACCACTTTCCTCAGTCAGCTTGAAAGGCAGTGGCACTTTGTGTCTCCTGCTCAAAAAGAAAATCATTTAAGGATACTGCTCAACTTTTCACCAATTTTATGTCTTCTGTTTCAACCTTGCATCCCAATTATCTCTTCTAGTTAGGATTACAGCCTGACCAGGATACGACATCCGGCACCATCACTTCCAGTTTTTTTCTTTTTTTTCATAGTCTCAAACCAAGAGGAACTACTATGGGAAAACACAGCAAAAATTCTTCATCCTGCTATTCAAAAGAAGCCTCAGCTTACAGCAATTCATTATCATATTCTCTGCACTTGAAGCAAGCAAAACCTGTAAACTCCAGTCAGCTCTAGAATGAAATCAGATTGAAGAAATAACAGTGTCATGGGAATTTGCTGAGGAAATAACAATAAAAATTTCTGCTTCAAGGGGAGGGATTAACAAGCTCAAGTATGTAAGAAGTGCCATACTTCCTCCTCCTCACTCAAGTGGGTCCTGCTTTCCTGCAGTGATATTTGAGCAGAGACTATTTATGAAAACCAGGTGAAGGTCATGTTATGTGATCTACTGCCTGTGAGTATGGATACGGTTCAGCCTTTTATACCACAAAGGAAATGTGAAAATTATGTATTTTCAAAATTATGTATTTCCAGTGTATTTCCAAAATTATTCTGGATCCATTTCTAGAATTGGCAAAATTCTATTTCAAGTTATCTTGTAAAATTAACAATTAAGCTTCACAAGTTGATCAAAGAATATATAAGTGTACAAAGTTTTGGTATAAAGAACTCCTTTTAAAAAACAAAGCTGTTAACTTGCAAGTTGTCATTCATTTTAACTTCCCTCTTAAAAGAGCAAATAAAAAGAACCCCAAAAAATGAAAGGCTTCAGTAACACAGATGCATGAAAATTTAAAAACAACACAGTAATATCTTCCATATAATCTGAGAGACAATGATTATTCCCACCTGTAAAACTCTGCCTCTTCCAAGACTCCCCAGATAGCAACTCCTCAACCAGTCTCCTCCCTCTGCAGTGACTGGGTATCACAAGTGAACTGCAAGTTTTTTTATTTCAGCTGCATGCATTAAGTAGTGCTGATGAATTGTAATGACATACACACATCAGCCAAATACTGGAACTTGCTATTAAAATGTCAGAAAAAGAATCTCTGGATATTCCTGCCAATTCCTTCACATTAAAAGATAGACACTTGGTATTACACTCATTTCTGTATAACCAGCCTAAGTGAAGTGTTTCCTTATGTCCTGTAAGCACAACATTAGAACCTATGTCTGCTTCAAAAAACGTGGAAGTATCAGTCAACAAGCTCTTAGTGTCCCCTTCACTGTAGTTTGTGGAGCCTGCCTGAACAGGTTTGTAAACAGAAGTTAGAGATCAGGTAGAAGTTCTTACAGTAAGAGCACAACTCCAAATTGGAGCAGCTGCCTCTGCTGAATCGAGTTCAAATTTACCCCAGATGATTTCAAAAGCAACAAACTGGCATCTGAGACTTTCTCAGGAGAAGGTTATAATAAAAAGTCTTCCAAAAAATTTTTTTAAAAAAATAGTGTCCAAGAAAAACTGGAATACCAACTGAGCAGATGGAGTCACTCCTGGGAGTCAAAAGCGTGAGTACGCGGTTCTCTGCTGCTGCTGCTGGGATGGAGCCTGTCCTTGCTGCTGCTGCAGACGGACCTGCTGGGAGTATGGATCCTCAAGAGACTTTACAAAAATAGTTGTTTTAGGCCCGGTTTTCCAGACAATACCATTTGAATCTATCACAGAGGACTCCACTGTGATGTTGTGGGTGCCAAGGATCACAAAGTTTAGCAGGAACTGAGTGCTGAAGTAGTCGTTGTGTGGCTCCACCCTCTGCTCCATTTCATTGGTCATGTTGTCAATAGGAATCTGAGAACACAGATGGAAGGTTATAACACCATTTTACATAAACCTCCCAAAAATAAGTTTTCAGCTCTCCATTTGAAGGAGAGAGGAGAAAAAAAAGGAAAAATCTGTCCTCAATTCTCCTAAACCAATACATGTGCATACGTGAGACAGTTTGACAAGCTAAGAAGTCATCTTCTACCTGAGGTCCTGCTTTCCACAAAGTAATGTGAGTCTAACATCACACACGTCCTACTCCTGTACTTTTACAAGCCATTGACTTTCTCTAATTCCTCCTCAAAAAACCCCAAACAACAAAACAAACAAAAACCTGACCCCAAAATCCACCAAGAAACAGACCTTTCACTAAGTATCACGTTAGCAGAACCTAAACCTCAGGCATGCAATCTTTGATAAAAGTGTTGACTTAAATATAATGTACATCTCCTCAGATGCTATTTGATTTGGACAGTCTGTCCTCACAATTTCCACAAACAAAATAAAAGAACCTTAAAATGACTATAAAAAATTTCTAGAGACTATGTGGTAGAGAATAATCTATTCCTGGTTTGTTTTTTTTTTCCCTGTGGAGTTTTGTATGACATATAACTAGGGTGAGTTTTCCTCAGCTCAGGCAGATTCCTAATGACTTGTTCTGAACATCACAAAGCCTCTTTATTTGGAAGAAGAGCTGTTAAAAAACGGTATTGACATATTACAGACTTAAAAATCCCAGATCCCCTCCACACATTATGCTTGGCTCTGGCCCCCAGTGCTTGAATGTCAGCTGGCAGGAGTGAAGAGATTACAGAACCACCCATTCATCTCATCCTGGAAATTCTGCTACCCAGAGTCAAACAAAAGAATAGCAAAACACAGCAAAAAAGCTTTAGACTCCTCCTGACTCTATTCTATCCACACCTTATAGTCTTGTCCAGATTTGCTCTGCAGCACTGAGGAGACATTCAGACAGACGGATTGGATTTTACGGAAAAGGCCGGGCTTAGATCCGTGCTGAACCACTCCTTCCACCTTGAGGGCCAACTGCTGGTTGTTCTGTACTGCTATAGGCTCTGCTGGGTTCCTTGGAGATGGGGATAGAGCAAGCTGGAACACAAGCAAACAGATAAAAAAGTAATTATAAGCTTCCAGAAAAGCAAACAAAATTCAAGGATGAAAAAGGACACCTTCTTATAGAAAAATTTCCAAGGAGAGGTTGGGTAGGAAAATCAGCAAATGGAAACAGACGTTATCAGAGACTCATTGCTATATTAATTAATAAACATCATCAGCAATACCAGATATTATCTTTGTATCAGTTTCATTTACTTCATTTCTTCAAAAGATGTGGAAAAAAATCTTCCACAGCATAGCCACAAGTATATGAAGCTGAACAAACAAGCAAAATGCAGTAAGAGTAAATATTAAAAAACTTAAGGCTTTCACTTTTCCCAGAAAAAAGGAACACTTGAGTAAAACAAAAAAACACACAACCATAGTCATATGTGGTCATTCTGAGCTGATATATATGACAATTTTCTTCCAAGATAGTGAACATTGCTTTTTAAAGGAAAAGGACAAAAAACCAGAACAAATCTATAAAAGCTGCCCTCCCAGGACGAGAATTATTTAGCTTTGCAGACTCAGAATCCACAAAAATTCCAGCTACATTTTATCTTTAAGGCTTTGCAATCAAAGAACTGAATCCCACTTGCTTAAGTGACAGTCTAGTGGCTCAGAACAACCATACACACGTTATTCAAGTTATTCCTAAGAGATTAACCTAAATGCTATTTGAGTTATGTATTTTCACTAAAATTCTCAAGCTTTGTGCCTACAGTGGGGCTTTTCTCATGAAAGGCTCTGTAAAGAGAAATTTGAAGTCCTATTTGAGCAGTACATACCTTAATACTTGTAGACTGTAGCTTTTGGAAAAAGTACCTTTGAAATGAAAGGGGCACCTTCAACAAGGCAATGACAGCATTGCACAGACAAGCTGTATGCTGCAAGAAACAAGAGCCAAAACAATTGAGAAAAAATAACATTCGTGACACAGGAAAAAGACATGTAGCTGAGGTACTGAAACAGCAGGAATTTCCATTTTAAGTCCAAAAATATATTAATACAGTCATAGAAGTACAGCCACTAAGATGACAGTGACTACATTCAGCCTCTTTGTTTATGCTCTGCCTCTTATTGAAGGAGGTATTCTGCTCTGGAAAAAACAAGGAGGCCAAGCAAAAGAAAAATACAAATCTTTCCACTCCTAGTTTTAGAGTTGGCTGAGCAGGGTCTGCATGAAACACTCATACACAAAAACTCTAAAAAAACAACTCCCCTCCAAGCAAAAATACTGGCATCTATCACAACTTAATGCAATAATTAAGTTTTAAACCTCTTGTCTACTCTTTCTTTCCCTGCTGCACCATGCCTCTGGCTCAAATGAATACAAGTAGTGCCACTCAAATCACCAAGCTGCCTTGGTGTGGAGCCAGCCACAACTAAGTTTACAGGGTTTACCGTTGCTGTGGTTTACATGATTTACTTTTATCCTGCTTGGAATTGGTCAGGACTGTTGGATTTAGAAACAGGGCAAATAGATGCCAGCCATGACAAACAAACTACCATGTTCCCATTAACATGCACCTCAGCTTTATGATGTTCATGAGCAGGAGGAGACAAACCCAGCAGCCCCGTAAAGGAGGGCGTTATCAGCTCATGTTTGCACCCAGCACACTCCGCGCTGTGCTCTCTGATGACCAGCACTGATACGAGAAATGCTACACTCACAAAGCACAGAGTTCACCAACACCAGCTCAGGGACCAAAGCCAGGCTGCTGTGTGGGAGCAGGAGAATTCCTTCACAGCAAGAACATGAACGAAGAGAATGAGCTCCAGTGCTTGAATGTGAATGTGGTGAGGGGTCTGACAGACCCCTGACAGTTACCTTATCAGCATCTGCTGTGCTCTTTTAAAAAGAATTTTAAAAAGATTATTTAAATAAGACTTTTTTAAAAAGATTATTTTTACTCAGACCAGTAAGGTTACAGGTGTCTTAGCAAAATGGTTCTTGAGCTATTTTTAAACAAGTGTGGCTCTGTAGAGACCATTTGTGTCAGTAATGTTAAGTAACTGAGAATGCTTCCCAGTTTCTTGTCAACCACAGATCTATGGAGTTCTGGGGTTTTGGCCCCTTTCTCTACACAATATACATTTAAAACTGTTACTTGCCAAGTAAGACACAGGAGCATACTTCCTGTTGAGGGATTCCACTTCCTCTAGCACATGATTAAATACAGACATCATTCTTCTTTCATATTCGCTTTCAACATGAGCTGTTCCATTTGAGCTATATTCCTGGAAACTACAAAAAATTGAAACTTTTCATTATGTCTAACTTACCTTGCTCATCATAACCTGGAAGGCACACTATCAAACAGACGTGACAAGACATTACAACATGAAATCCATTAAGAAATGTCTATCAAACTGTTTACTCTGTTTTTTAAGTTATTTTTCCACTATCACACTTGTCCTTTACATTTAAATCTTTCTTAACTACCAGTTATTCACCACTTCTTGTCCCCACTCTCTCAGCTGAAGCAGTGACAGGTCTAACAGACTCAGCATACTTATGTCCCCTGACTTTTACTTAACCCTGCAGTGTTTATAACAGTCATGAAAATCTCATAACACAAAGCAAGAATGCCAGTCAGAATTAAAACTAAATCTCAAAGTTTATAATCTCTTCCTTTGAATAGAATTCCATCTCGTAGACACCCAGCTTCATACAAATTTGACTTAATACACCTTCTAAGCAATGCTTAATTCATAATGAGTACTACTTAGTCACTTAGGATGTTCACTTTCATTACCAGCTATAAGATCACTGAGAGATTTTATCTACTGTACTTTCCATTGAATCTCAGCCTGGGAGTTTTAAACAATGATTCAATTCATCAGTACTTCAACATTGTTTTCTAGTGGATTTAAGTTCACTGTCAGAAAAACAGCCAGAGGTGATGGCTTTGCATTAAAAATTTGAACTAATTCTGTGCATGTGTTTTCACAACTTTGGGAATAGGATCGTTTGGAAGGAATACAACTTCCTTTTGTTGTATTTCACAACAGAAGGAAGCTAAGGTGCAGTTACAAGTGCAAGCAACAGGTATAGGATCTAACACACAACGACACAAATTAAAATAAGTGGCTAAAGGAGAGATTACAAGTTCAAGTCTATATTTAAGGTAAGTCCAGTATAGTGTTCTCAAGAGCAAAATCAGTATGCAATGCAGAACCCAAAAGAGCGTCCCCAGTCTGCCAGGTACAGCACAGCAACAACAGATCCTCAAGCCTGCCCAGAATATAATTAGAAAGGTCTACAGAGAAACTTTCTGAACATTCCTTGAATTCCTAGGTTTAAAGCTCAAAGGATTTATTAATAAGCAGAAAAGGAATATGCAGTTAACTATCAAACCTACCTTGCAGATTCTGGATCCAAAATCAGAGCTTCTATTGCATGTGAAATCAACAGGCAGCTCTGCTGTTGTCTGATATTAATACTAAGGAGTTAAAAGACTTTTAAAGTTGGCACCTAAAGCAAGAAATGCAGTGTATTTAGTGGCACTTTTCCTTCCTTCTGTGAAGTAATCCTACAGTCATTACTCATATAGTGAGCAAAGAACAAGAACTGTGAAAATACCAAGTTATATGCTGCTCCAATTTTTGTGACATAATTTGTTTATCAAGTAATTCCAAAAAACAATATGGTAATGTTTATTTTCAAATACATTTTAAGCAATTGGCTGTTAATTTTTATGTTATTAACTTTCAAAATTACTTTGTGGCAGTCTTCATAGAAAAGAGGATTCTTACGCTTTGTGCTGTCCACATGATAAGGAGAGTAGACAAACTCTAGGATTTTTAAAGGATACAGTTCTACATTCCTTAGAGTTGCTGAATCTGCATCAAAAGATGACTGATACAGATCCCCATACCGGGTAGCCAGGTTTCGGAATTCCTCCATGGAGTGTTTCATCTGCAGAGACAATGTTACTAGGCAAAAACACAAAGCAAAGCAAAACAAACAAAACTCCACACATTCAGAAAACCACTACACTGTAAGATAGAATAAATACTGAAGGAATAAGGTGGCATATTGGAGAAAAATTGATAAAGTTCTTGCTTCTTCACTTAGATAAAGATTACCAAAGTGACAGACTGTTATCCACGCATTAAACAGGTATTTTTCCTGCACCAACAAAATGTCCTTGGGTTAATAACAAAGCAAAAGAAAAAATCTCCATTAACAACCTCCTCCATCCCCTACTGGTAAATTGAACTGTTCTGTCTTTCAATGACCACCCACTGGTTCCTTCTTGCAGACTACCTGGATTTAGAAGCAAACCTCCTTGGTGTTCCACACAGTACCAAGGCAGTTGCCAACTCTCAGCAAAAGGAGTTGCAGAATCATCCTCAGGAATATATATTCTTCCTTAGTGTACTCAGAGTGACTGAGCAAGGTGTGAAAAGCAAGGTGTGAGAAGGTTTCAAAGCAAGGTGTGAAAAGCCTTGCTGCAAGTTTGAATGTACCAAGGGACTTGCTACGTGCCTGTCCTTGGAAGCTGTGTGCATGACTGGAGGAGAACACACACGTGGCACACACAGCTTCAAAACACAGCCTGCTGCAGGCAGGTGTTTTCAGAGCTACAGGTGAAAACCAAACTACTTTTCATTTCTTTTGTCAAATATGTTTGCTGAGAAGCAAAATTCCTGCCAGAGTCACAAACATAACAGCACAAGAGTGGAAGGGGAGCACATGCCTGGTTGGAGATGCGTCCACACCTCTGGAGATCATTTCCTGATGTCATAGCAATCGTTGTGGCAATAGCTGGGGGTGGACTTGTTTTTAGGCTGTTGCAGGTACAAATAAGTTGAGAGAAAGCTTGCAGAAGGTCAATCCTGAGTTTCACAAAACCACACTGAAAGCTCAGAGGATTAAGTGGTGTACTAGCAGCCTGAAACACAGTAATAGGAATGTTGGCAAACTAGGTAAAAGCAGAAATGATAAAATTACACTGCAGTGTCACTGAACAGTCTCATCAGAAAACTGAATCCTTAAGTTCAATTCTAAAAGCTGTGCTTTTAAAAACTACATTTAACAGGTTTGCTCAATTTTAATCATACTAAATATACACTGCATAGAAGTTACATAATTACTAAGTCATATTCCAAGCATGTCATCCTTGCAACAAATATGACTTAAGCTGTTAAAATACTGTTAGGGCACCTATTTCCTCTTTTTCCAAGGCCAAGTCATTAGGCTTCAAATGACATTAGGCCAGAAAGTCTTTACCATAAGAAAAAGTACACGGAATTGGATGACAAACAAGAAACACAAGGACTGAAAAAGTGATTCTCTGCATCAGCCAGAAGAGAAGGAATTGGCAGAGAAAGAAAGAAGCTACCCACAGCAAGGGGAAGGGGTGATTTTTTTGGAACTGTGAAATGGATGGGAACACTATGCAGGCAGTGAACCTTGCCTCTGATGAATGCAAGAGACACGGTCTAGTGGGAAGTAAGAACAGTAAATAACAGAATTCCAGGAGGGCAGACAAGCTGCTATTGTTCAGAAAATACAGTTCTATGAAGCTTTGCTCCCTAAGAGCTTATCTGACTTGTAGAAGCATCTGTGACAGTTTAGGACACCTAGGAGGGGGGAAACTGCAGTACTCAAGGTTTAATACTAATGAAGCCAAAAATCCACTACTTATTTTTCTTAAACTGTTGGATTTTTAGAAGAACAAACCCTCTCCAGAAACAAAGCACTGAGACTCTCTTAGACTCATGCCAATCTTCCCCAGTGCTTCTTATTCCTCACCAGGTCACTTCTCAAAGCAAGAAGCTATAATCTACCCCAAAACCTTCCTAAGAACCACTTCTTTGCTGGCAGAAAACCAGCTAACTGGTTTCTCACAAAGCATCACATCATCTGAGAACTGGCCCACTACTGACTATGAGGAAACATCAGCCCACTGCAATCACTTTAAGCTACAGAACTAGATTTCAACTGAAAAAATAAGACTATTTCATATTTAAACCATTAAGCCTCTCTTATCTATCACTCTGCTTTTCCTCCTGAAGGGCACCAAAAAAAATCCCTTTTGAACTGGAATTGTTCAGTTTATTTTGCAAGGATGGTTTCAGAAAACCCTCTGTGGAAGAGGGCTGCACTCCACTGTAATTGCTCTACAGAGACTACATGCTTTTAAAGAGCAAAGTACTCATATCAGAAAATCCAGACATTTTTAGTAGCACAAATTGGACTTGATTCTTGTAATGGAAATACAAGCTTGTCTCATTAATACTGCAATTTACCTTATCTGCCATGGGCAATAAATGAGTTACAATTCTTTTTGAAAGTGACAGAAATATTTCTTTGGCTCAGCCAAGTTCTTCAAACACCACTGCTTGCTATTGACATATTTGCAATTGGTGCTACTTAACCAATGGCTGTATAAGTGCTTTGTTCAAGTTTTGTGTCTTCTTTAGATCACCAGCAGTGAAAAATAAACCCAAGGCTTCCAATGAGACACATGATCTGTGCCTGAAAGAGCAGGACCCATTCAAAACCTTTGCTAACTCTACAACCAAGCACCCAGCAAGACAGATGGGGACTGTGGTCAATGTGCTCCCTGACAGGTCCCTGTTCTCTCACAGGGAGAACCTCTTATCTATAAAGCAGAGGGACTTCTTTCCCTCAAGTGCACTAACTCCCTGGAAAGAACACTCTGCAGTGCAAGAGAGAGTTTTATGTATATCAAGGAGGAATTGAGAAATCTTCTGACAAGGCACTGTCTGAATATTTCATCGTTGCTAAACTGGGCTGGATGAACATCTGCAAGAGATTTACTGACACTGTGTTTTCCAGCTAGAGTGGAGCAGCTACACAAGGCTCATCACATGCACCACTGGTCTGTGGTACCAGCAGTGCTGAGTCATGCTCTGCACTGAAACAGCAGCAACAGGAAAGCTCAAGTCAAAGGGAAGAGAGCAAAAGCCCTCAGTAGCAAGGCTGTCACGTGCATTTGATGGCACTTTGCTCCCCTTGGAGAGGCTGAGCTCTAGAGACAAGCAGTGAGTGGCTCCTTTTACAGCTGATACACTCGAGCATGGCTAGGCAATTGTCCAGAGTGATGCAAGAAGTCAGCAACAACCAGCAGCACCCAATTTCCTCCCCTCTAACCTACAAAACCTATACTTTCTCCTCTGGACCACAATCATCCCTAAGGAGGGCACAGCACCCAGAAAAGCACTATGTGCAACAGGAACTGAAGTCAGCAGAAGGGATGAAGACAGGAATCCTTCAACAGAAAAAGCACCCCAAACTCCAAGGAAGGGGTAATTAAATTACTCGATCACAGCATGACTTATTTAAGCACGTTATTTTCCTGCCTGTATTAAATATTAACTTCTAATTAGATGAGGTCCTCCTCTCAATGACTTCTCGATGTTAGAGAAATCTTGAATTGTTGAATTAAAAGCCTTATTCACTCAGCCAACAGTTAAAGACAAACACTTCAGCAATGATGGGTCTTTCAGAGGACAGAAGTAGAAGTTTATGTCATTTCAGCTTATTCAGGGACATTTTATTAATAAATAGTAATATCTGAACTTTATTAAGCACTAATGTCTGAATTGTCATGACCCTAACTGTCCAGCAACTAAAACAACAAAGCAGCTTCACTGAGAAGGCAGATAGAAAACTGTATGTAAAGATTTCCTCATGGAAACTAAAATATGAAAGAAAGTAGTGTGTGAAGCTGGATCATCTGTGCTTAAGAAGCAACTTTACAGTAGGAAGTGAAGGTCCCTAATCATTAATGCTTTTTTTTGTTTACATTCACAGACATCACACAGCTTCTTAGTATTTTTACCACTTCAGAGAAGCAGAAAGTATTTGCATAAAAGCAGGTGCCAGTTGGATTTTATGAAACTGAGTTGTCTTCCCTCTTCTTACTAGCTCACTGTTAGGATTCCACGAGATCACATTGTCAAATAGAAGGCAACATGAACTCAGCAGGAGGGAGGGAGACAATTGAATCCTTCTCTATTTTTCAAGAAGACAGCAGCCAATTTAGGCCAATTCCCAGGCTTGACTATTACAATAGCTTTTATTCACCCAAAGCAAGGAGTGGAAAATTATAAGTATTGTCACTTTAATTAAACAAGATCTGTCACATTTCATATGATCTGATCAAGGCAGGAAATGAGGGGTGGAGGGAGAAAAAAAAGCAAAGAGAAATCTATCTAATCACACTTGGCTGAGTTACAGGATCTTTTCTCATGAGACTCAGTGTGTTACAACTGAGATGCCTGCAGGGGAGAACCAGAGTCTGGCAGATGCCAGGCATATTTAAGAACTTCTCAGAGAGTTAAGAACAGAACCCAAAGAGCCACGCTGCAGCCCCCAGAAGCATCCCCAGTAGAGCAGTGTGCTGACCGTCAGTGAGGCTATTCCCTTGTGGTAGGATTTCAAGGCTTCGGCAATGCAGGAGAGCGCCGAGCTGTAGTTGTCCTCCTGCAGCCCTGTCAGGCACTGCTCTGCATGGGAGAACTCCTTCAGGCTGTTCAGCCAGAAGTAGAAGTGCTCTGAAGCCACCTGAGTCAGTAGGCTTTGGTACAGTTCTCTGGCCATGTCGTGGTTGCCCTGTAATGACAAAAGTGTTTCTGAAAGAAGGCTGGGGATTTCTACAAAACTTACACAAAGAAGAAAACAGGAACATCTCCAGAACTACTACAGCTTAAAAACAGAAATAGTGAAACTTTTTCCAGTGATCTGATTGTGGCAATCCTAATAATAAATAAAAGCACAAGCGCTTACTTTAAAGAAATACCAGCCTTTAAAAAAGTATAGTATTTATTTACACAAGATAATTCAATAAGATGAGAAAAAACTATGGAAATTTACCTCAGCATCTCATACTAGGGTTTCTGTGTAATTCTAACCCCAACTGTGAATTGACTGAAGGGGAAAGGGGAACAGTATATTTTTCTTCCTTTTTTCACATTGAAGAAAGAGAACCATACATCACATTCTGAAGAGCAGTCAGACAATACAGATTAGGTATGGGCTCAAGAAAGTGCCAGGACATCACTCACCTCCTTCTCAAATACTTCAAAAGGACAAGTGAAAAAAACATTTTGATAGGATGAGTGTCCCAAATTATATATCTCTGAATCTGCATTCCAGGGAATCAGGAGGGAATCAGGAGAGAATCAGGAGAGAAAGTGATTTTTTTTTCCCCCCCCTCATTCACTTCCTCCTCCCAAGTCCTAAAATTTTCCTTATTCCTTTATCCAATTCAAAGAAATCCCTGGCATTCCTTCAATCACAGCACATCATTTTTCTCCAGGTATTTTCACTTACCATCCTGGAAGCCTGCCTGGCTATCCTGTAGGCTGTCCATCCATTGGAGGCATTCTCAAGCTGCTGTTTGATAACAGTTTTGATTTCTGTGGACAAAGCTTTCTGACTGGAAACAAATATCACTGTGGCAAGAGAAACCTAGTAGAGAGTGGAGGAGTGAGGAAGAAAGTTATATTTCAGTAACTAAAGAAAAAAAGAAAAAAAAAGCGCCATTTCTGTTTTATTTTGGGCTGAAAACCACATAGAAGATTACATATATATATTTTAACTGCAAAACTTTTCAGTCATATATCTTTTAAATAGTTACAGAAACCCAAGTATTTCTTACAGATAAAAGCAACTTTCATTTAAAGAAGCTATACTCTGCCTTTTAGCTGAAATAGTTCAAATGCTCCAAATAAATTAACAGAAAGCTTGTAATTTCTTTTTTAAAATTCAAATTCTTTTCCCAGTAGATGTGATGAAAGCATTTTTCTCTCTTACAGTATATTAAGTCATTTGCCTCAGAGCATTCTATATAAATGGAGCTAGCTGCCATTTGGCCTTTAACCATTACTTTAGAGATACCCCAATAATTTCAATAGCCAGGTTTGCCTAAGCAGTGCCATCTGCTGGAAAATCTAATGGAATACATGGCATAGTACAGCTCCATCTAGCAGGTATTTCTACACTAAACATATGGAGTCAGAAGTTAAAACAAAATTGAAAATAGTGGCTACAGACTGGCACATCAACCTGGACACATAACAAATGCCTTTTAAAATACAATCCATCCACAATTGTTTATACAGACTTTATCCATCAAGGGAGGTCTTACCAAGAGTTCCTGCTTTTTATCTGTGGCAGATTGTCCAATTAATTTGTAGAGGTCCATCAGGTCCCCCAGCATCCCATCTGCCAGGACAGGCAGCTGCATGGCAATGGCTGCCAGGCAGTGGCACATGAGGATCCTGGCATTGTCCTGGGCACTGTGCAGCTGTGCCAGCAGAGATTCCACCACGGACTGGCTCAGGTGAGGGCGGCACTTCACCAGCTTCACCATGCAAGTCAGCGTGATCTGCAACTCACACAAGCCACAGCTGCAATCAACACAATGCCTCCAAAACCAAAAAGGCCAGGCACACTCACTTAGCTGCAAGCAGGACTGCAGAAATGCAGATCTGGTATTTTCAGAACTATGCACTCTACAAAAGATGAGATTTTTCTAAGAGCCCAAGCCTTTATCTCTGAGCTACCAGCACAAAAACACATCACAAATTCAAGAAACATTAGCAGTCTCTCACACCACCAGCCTTTAAGGTAAACAACTAGAGAAATTACTGATAGCTTCTGAAGTGGTAAAATAAGAACAATAATTTATTAAATTGTGATAATGTACATTACATTTCCATCTCCAAAAAGCAAGTTCTCTCCAAGATTCTCTTTGTCCTCCAGAGACACCTCCATCCAATGTTCATGTTTTATTACAGCTGTTCCTCTGAGAGGAATGCGCCCTGCCACCTGTTATAATCCCTCTTATCCTAGAGCTGAGAGGAGCTGTACTATAGCTATGCTCAGTTTCTCTACTGCTCTGAACTCAGATTATAGGCTAACCAGAAAAATCTTTTCCCTCCAGTCTGTTATGCTTCCACCAGAAAGGATCTGGTGCACACCAGCCTCTCTGTTATTATAATTTACAGCTGTGAAGAGGAAGACAACAGTAATGTCACCTTTAAGGTTGCCTGAGCTCCTGGGCTGTCATCTTGACTACAGAGAACAAGAAGAGCTTCTAAGCCAAAAACTGCATCTTGCTCCAAAGGCAGAAGATCTGCAAAAAGAAAAAGGGTTAGTTTGTTCTCTCTTCTGTTCTCTGAACATAGTTGGTGTAATGCTTGCACTGCTGTTGCAGTCATGACAATGAAGAATCTTCCTAACACTTCTGCTTTGCCTTACTTTATTTGGATGAGAAACAATTCTGCCATTCCATGTCTTGGGTAACGATTCAGCAGCCACACTGACACTTGCAAAGCATGCATAAATCTTGGGACTAAGACTTCTAAATGCCCTGTTATTATTTTGCAAGAGACTTTGTGCAAAGGGCTTTCAAAGATTGACTAAAAATTCACTTGTCTTACAGCGAAGGTAAAACAAGCATTCATTTAGCACGAGTTCTACTGTGCACAGTAATTTTCTCTGAATGAGACAAAGATGGAACCTTCCCAACCATTCATAAAACCATACAGAATATTCCCTACTAGATTATAGTCTCCATTCTCCCTGACCAGCACGAGGGATCAGACAGATTTACAGCCAGGTTCACAGACAGGACAAGTTAATACATGTTAAGTGCATAAGCCTGACTGGAAACAGAGCCACTTCCCTGCCCTTGCTTTCCCTTACCTTTCTCCTGGCAAGAGGCTGATATGTTGGTCAGAATCCTCACCCCATGAGCTGCAATGCCACGGTTATTATGGTAACAGCACTCCTGGGCTAGTTTCACCAAATCAAATGCCCTTGCAGTTGTAGCTGCTGCTCCTAAATAGAAGCAAGGCAATAGGAACATTAAACTGCACAGCCCATAAATATACCACAGATCTTTAAGTACATTTATGCAAAACAATTATATTGATTTAGGGTTTTTTCTTATGTTTAAACAATAGGATGAAAATATTTTCCTTGCTTCAGACAAAATCAGAGACTGTCTCATTCTTGAACATTACACAAGTTAGACACATGAGAAAGAACATTTGGACCTAAAGGTTGATGTTTCAGGACTCAGAGAACTATTGCCTTAAGAAATATTATGTCTGATTAAAAAAAGCTGCTGAGTCTATTAATTATTAAGCTGTGCCAGAATGACTGAAGAGGATGTACTATTTTTTTTTCCATTTCTGCAGCCCATGTATTTGAGCTCATAACATTCATTAGGGCAGTCTGGCTTTCAAAAAGAAAAAAAGAGTGTGATCATGATTTTGAGAACAAGATACCTTGAATCACTTTTAAATGTCTACTCTTTTCCTACAATTTCTCCAGAATATTGTCACAAGCAGAAAGGTTCACCTGGTACTGCTGTAGGTCAAGCCCACAAGGGTGGAAGAGTAACCTGCCAGCCCACTCTTACACCATGAAGCCTCCCTGCTACTCAAAAATTATGCCAATCCATGGTTTCAAAGCACCTTAAGCAGAATGCAGGTCAGTCATTTGAGAGACAATATATTTCTTTACAAAATGAAGAAAACTTGAAGACCCAAAGGCAAAAGCCCTTTTCATCTACCACAGTACCCACAAAACAAAACCATCATTAGTCATTAATACACAGTGTCCCATTTAAAGTTTACATATGATGAACACAGTCTGACTCTCAGTGCTCCTAAGTTCAAAAATAGTTTTACAAAATGCTGCAAAGTGTTTAGATGAAACTAATCATCAGCAGAAAACCAAGCTATTAAAATGCCAAAGGTCTAATCCAGTTTTCTTACCTGGAGCGCTGCTGAAGTACTGTTTAATGGCAATGGTCCCTGATAATGTGGAAAGAACAGATAACATGCCCATCTTCAAGCTGTCATAAGGAGTGTTAAGAGCAGATTCACAGAGTGCCTAAAAATCAGCAGGAAAAAAATACAGAGGTAAGAAGTCCCATGAGCTATCTGTATGAAAAGTTTAACTGCACTTCTCTGAGAAGTTTTAAGAATCAAGATTTTCCCACAGAAAATACTCTACTAAAATCAAAAGTCAAGTCCTCAAGCATCTGGTTTAGAGGACTGAAGATGTGGCTTGCAGAAAGGTGACAGGGGGTCCTATATGCTAGGAAACATCAATTATGAGCCATTCATTAATTAAAAATCAGTGGCAAAAGTATTATCTGGTCTCATTGATCCAATACCATAAAAGAATTTAAGACCATTCCAGGCATATTGATTATTTTGCATTGTAACAATCTGCAAGGTTTAATATAAAAATACACCTCTGAAGAGCAAAGTTTCAAGTGTCATTTCCTTTAGCAGTATTGGTGCCCAACAGGAGCTTCAGGTTCTTAATAAATAAATTAAGGCATATTTTATGTTTTAACTCATTTGTGGTAGAACTCCTGTCTTTCTTTTGTGCCTTTTGCCAGATCTTACCACAGGCCTTATCGCATTTAGGTTTGAATAACTCTTAAAATGCACATTGTTCTCAATTCCTAATGCCAACATTGCCCACAATTTAGTCATTCACTGATTTTGGATTAGTCATTCAAGGATTTTTTAGTCAACAGGAGGGACAGTAATATGAGACATAAATAAAAAATATAAGTATATTCTGCTTCAGAGTGTGCCAAAACTGAATGACAAAGAGCCAGTAGCAGAATAAGGAGAAACAACACAATTAGTTCCACAGAACATAAAAACCCCACAGTGTTCTTACGAGGTATATGTATTGTGCAAGGGTTAGATTCTAAATATATCTGTGATTTGTACCAATTAGTATTTTGCTAATCCACAGAATAGAATGGCACCAACAGACAGAGGAAGATCTAATGATTAAGGTAGATAATGAGTCTCAATGTCTCCCAAGACACTGATGTTTTACTCCAGTGCTATCAGATCAGCTCTCAGGGCATTTCTGAAACAGGAACTGTGAAGACTGCCAGGAGCACAGAGGAATTAGCAGGATGCTCTAGGCAGCAACAGCTTCTGAAGCTGATGTCTAGAAATCACGGAAGCCTCCACAGTGTAAAGACCAAACTTCCCAACTGACCTACACAGGACAGACTTACAATGCTGAAGAAACTAACCAATGTCTGTTGGTAAAGAGGTACAAGAGGCAGGCCTTGCCATGGGAAAAGGAGGGTCTGTTCCAGTCCCTGTTGTATAAACATAACTATGGAGAACAACTTCCCAACTCAAAATGTCAACTTTTTATTTCAGAAGTCAAACTCTTATTGTTTCTGTATGCCATTTAGCAAGCAGTAGCAAGCTTCAGACAATTAGTTTTGTTTTAACCTAGTCACTGGCTTAGTTCTGACATCAGTGGAACTTTTTCCCTATGCATTTCAACCATCAGGACACCCACTTTACTTCAAAACACTACCTGGCAATGAAAGCCACGTTATCAATGTCTATCACCTGTACTGACATAACTACTAATGAAATAGAATGGGACAGAGTAGCATTTTCTCTGAAAAAAATTCATAGATCTGTAATTCCTTAAAATTCCTAAAAGGAAATAAATTTCTGGAGTTAAGCCATTATGAAGAATAAAGCAATTAGCTCTGCACATGCCAAATCATCATCTCCAAGAACTGGGGACAAAGCAGAACATGCTTTATTTCTCACACGATTGTTAACAAAAACTTGCATAGTTTTTCCTCCCAGCTGCCTTATGCTCCAACAGTACAGAACTAAAGTAGCTTCCAAGAGTAACAAAAGCAAAGAAAAAATGACCCAGGAAAAAGCAGAGCTGTAACCCTGTGCCAATAAATTCTTGAAATATTTACTTTCCCATTAACGTAAGCTGAAGTTATTTTCCACAGTCATTTCTACCAGAAAAAGGTTAAGGAGAAAAAATTCATGTGCAACTGTGACTGAAAGAAGGCAGCAGTAATATCTACAATATAAAACTAGTTTCCCCAAATAGCACAGGTGCACTATAAACACCTTCTCACTGATATAACAGGAGTCACAAGGGTACTATTGAAAAAAACCCATTAATGCTAAGAAATGAAATCAAAATTCCATTTGTTCCATCTCACTGGATGACACGTTGTGACAAATCCCAGAGGCTCTGTTTTGCACCAGAGCATTGATGTGTACTCAGTGTGGTAACATCAGTGTAAACATTCAGCTCTCATGTCAGATGGAAAAGCTACTTCCTCACAAAGGCCTTCTACATGGCACATGCTTTCCCTCAGTAATAATGCTTCAACTTTAATCCTTGAGTGTCAACAAATCCAGCTGAAGACATTCTATGAACTGCTCATTAATACTTGGCTAGTAACCTAACTTAATGCTTGGCAGAGTAACCAAACTTAAGGGTACGGAGATACATGTTACTCCTTTCTTTACCTCCTAAATCATTCCTCTGGAAAGAATTCTACAACTCCTTGGGAAGTTTCATAATAAACTTTAGCTTAAAAAATGTATAGACCTGAATATTTTCTCTGCTCCATGTATGTGGTGTCTTGTTGGCCAACAACTTCAAATCCTGGATTGCAAGCCTCTTCACAGCCTTCCTGGGATCATTTTTCAAATACTGCAACAAAAGTTGAATCTGCAAGAAAATAAATTCATTGTTTAAGAGTGATGCTATTAGAAGGAAGTATTTTCAAAATCACTCAGGAAGAAATGTTGAGCACACTGAGTCAAAACTAACTTGAAAAAGTATGAACATGCCAGCCATGGTTTTAGCCTCCATCTCCACTCTGGCTACATCAGTTTTATGCAGTATTGGCTGTTGTGCTGCAGAAATACAGCCTAAATCTCCATGTTTACTGCCATTAAAAAAATAAAAGCAGCACATTAAATGTTCTAATGTTGTTTCAGTAGACTTAGATTCAGTACCATCAGAAGCATCATCTGAAATACAGAAGCGAGCCACAGCAGAGAGTTTCAGACAGATCAATGCTATTATCTAACAGTCACAGACAGTAGCCTTGCACAGCTGTACAGCTGAAAGAAAGCAAATAGATTTTTGTGACTCCTTTACAAGGCTTTGCTGGATGAGTCTCAAGTGTCACTGTGTTCAGACCTGCTCTATAAATCACATCCACAAAGCTCATTATCAGAGCATAAAAAGCATTGTAGTTTTCCATCACTGCTTTCCCATTACTTGGTTTATAGTCCTGAATTTAAGGAACTGATTGAAATTCCTCAAAGTTCTCCAAGAAATTCACTTTAAATTCATTCTATGCTACTGAAATATTCATGTGCTTGAATAAAAGAAAGGCAAAAGGCACACCCACAACCCAAGACAATATTCAGAAGTGCAAAGTGAAGCTTGGCCTCCACAGGCAAGTTGAAGTCTTTTCAGAAAAAGTCAAGGTGTTTATTTTCCTGCATGCTGATCCATCCTTGTTGATTTGAATCCCTGATTTAGAAAAAGACATGTTATGAACTGTAAAAAATGTATAGTGTGTTTGATATAGTCACCTGGAAATGGAACCAGAAAAGGCAAAAAATATGAAAGCAGCAGCAGTTTTCAGGGTATTCTTCCTCAACAGCACACAGAAGCAATCAACCCAGTACAGCCATTCAGCAGGCAGAATCTGAGTGTTTTTAAAATGTACTTTGTACTTCAAGAGGAAGGCATGCCTTAGGAAGAGTTACCTGCTTGGGAATGTCAACCAAAGAAGAAGCAGCAAGCAGAGTAAAGGTGTGCAGGGTGACAATGACCATCTTGGTGGAGGGGTAGGACGTCACCAGCTGCTGCAGCAGCTGCCGGGAGCTGGAGGCCAAGCTGGCATCGTGGTGCATGTGCTGCAGAATAGGGATCAGCTTCAGCTTCAGGTCCACAGGTGTGGCCAAACCTGCAACAAGGAAACAAACACAGCCAGAGTTAGTCCTTGGGCTGGCTTTTTTTGGCAGTTCTGAGGCACAGAGTGTGTCTGGATTGCTACCACTGCTGAAAGGAGATTGTACTAACACTTGCAGTGGCTTCAAATAGCTCATGTTCTAGCTAGGTGTGAAATGACAGCACTATCAAGCACTTTCATGGTTGTTTGAGAAAACTGCTCCTTGCTTCACTGCAGGTAACACACAAATTAACTCCTCTGAAGCAACCTATGAGAGTCTAAGCAAGTTCATTCATCACACTATAGATGGGCTTTTATTCTGTACCAAACAGATGCTTCAAAAACTTAAATTTTAAGAGGATTTAAGATAACCAGACAGATTATTGGTCAGCTAATTTAAAAACTGGAATCATCTAAGGGCAACAGCATTCTGATATCTAATATGTAAATATGAATAATAAAGAATTTTCAGAGAAATTAAAGCTTTCCTCTTTATCATTCAACATACACACGTACCTTGAATCATCTCACTGATTTTATTACATATTCCAACAGCAAAATCCCTGTGGACAAAAGAAAGTAACAGGTGAAATAAAAAATAAGAAGTAATTAAAATTTAAAAAACCAAACATTCGACTGAACTGTGAAACACTGTGTTTTAACAATTAAAACTTACACAAGAAAGTGCCTGCCAAAGTCTTTTCAGAACCCCTACACACAGGCATGACCAAATGAGAAAATGAAAGCTTTCAAAAATGGACAAGGAGCACTACATTTTGCTAATGTAATTTCTGTAAAATAGTTCATGATTAAAGCTGCTATTCCAGTTCTCAATCTCATATTTGAGCTTTCCATTTTACAAAAAAAAAATCTGATGAACTTGTATTCAGATTTCCTTACATCACTATTGCACTTGTAATTGTTTTGCTATAAAGGACAGCACAACAGAAAATAGCAAGGTTTGTGGATGTCAGTGTTAATGGAGTTTCCATTCTCTCTAATATGAAAAAGTGAAAAATAGTTTTTACTTAGATTGTGCAGAAAAGTTGGCAGCAGCAAATATAGCAGCTTCAACTTCCACGTTATCATGGGAATCCAAACTCTGGCGAATACTGTGGTGTGCATTCTTCCTTTCTGGAATGATAGATGCCATGCTGCCCAACATCCTACAGAAATAAACCACAGCAAAATCAGGAAGAACATAAAGAAAGGATGAAACCAAATTAAAATGTAAAAGACTGGTTAGAAGGCTACATTTATATAAATATGTGCTCTTTCATGACTATTACAGAAACTAATGCTAAAAGTAAGCATGTAATTAAATGTAACAGATTTTCTTGTGTGGGTTGTGTCAGTGGTTTGATAAAAATTTAATTACATTTTGACACCTTTTAGCTTGAAATTGGTACAGTGAGAAACTTATCAAAAACTCTTAAGAGTTCACTATGGCATGGTTTAATCCCAACATCTTTCACTGATGTAAGGTTATTAACGAAAAAAGTGCAACACTTTTCGTGTAATTGCTAAAAAAGTAGCAAATCAACCTATACTTTGCCAAAAATATTTCAAGGATACCTTTCAGGCATATTTAGCATAATCCAATTAAAAGAAGAATGTAGGATTTATACTGGTGGTAATTTTAGCAAGAGTTCTGTGGAAATATTTACAGAGTCCTCTAGCAATAAAATTCCACAAAGTTTTATTTAACCAGCTCTTTCTTCCAACATGTTCTTCGTTATTGACACTATTCAAGGACAACAAAAAAATTCAACAGAAGATTTTAAACTGAAACTGCTGAACCAACAGCTATTTTAAAATTTTATTTGATGTATCCTGTGAATTTATTAGTAATTTAAGTATTTTTGCAAACAGAGAGGATTCCTGGAAATTGTAGCAGTCTGTGAAGATAACCCTCAATGCCAGTCAACAACTGCACTCTTATATTAGAACACTGAGCAGGAACTACAAAAAAACATGCAGACATATTGTATTTACAGATTTCTGAGACACCAGGGCATGAAAGCATCATCTCAAATAAAATATCGAAAGAAAAAAGAAATGGACATATGACCTAATCAATCAAAGCCCTGTTAATGCCTCCCATCTCCTAGCAGTGAAATCAGTAACAGTTCTAGATGGAGGTACAAAAAGAATATAAAGAGAGAAAGACAAGTGCTCTCTTCACATTTGAATTCACCTGTACAGGGGCTGGAAGATTCAGTTAAGAGGATCATTGGATAGCATTAGAGACACAGATACCAAACCAGCAGGATAGTGACATGAAAGGTTAATTTTATTTGTTTTCCCACTTGATTCCCAGCAGCTCAAAGCAATCAATAACATAACAGCATTTCCTTAGAAGTTATTGATCAGAGATCAACCAGCAGCTCTAACTAGGATAAGGAGGAATGAAAAATAGGTGCAACCATAACAAGGTTCATGCAAGTTTTGGTTACAAGTTAACAAAAACTATTTTGACACAAAAGGAAGCACTTTCACTTGGTCTATATGTATCCCAGGCAAGATATGATATATTGCATATAGCTACTGTCTGGGTTATGCATACAACAGATTCAGTTTTCTTCTCTGGTGTACACGAAATTTCAACACTGCAAATTCTGCTTTGCCTGGGACCATCCACAAAATTCTCGCCATCATAAGCAGTTAATAACTTTGTTCTTGTTATCACCAATCCTTATCATTCACATTTTTAAAGACATATCTTGGCTTTTAACTCTATAAGCAATGTATAAAAAGCCTCCTTTATTTCACTCACAGAATCACAGAATGGCCTGGGTTGGAAGGGACCTTAAAGACTACCTAGTTCCAAATCCCATGCCATGGGCAGGAACACCTTCCACTAGACCAGATGTCTCAAAGCCCCATCCAACCTGGCCTTGAACACTTTTATGAATGAGGCATCCATAACTTCTCTGGGCAACCTGTTCCAGTGCTTCACCACACTCACAACAAAGATTTTTTTTCCCAATATTTTATCTAAACCTATTCTGTTTCAGTTTGAAGCTGTTCCCCTTTGTCCTGTCACTACAGGCTCTTGTAAAAAGTCCCTCTCCATCGTTCCTGTAGGATCCTTTCAGGTACTGGAAGGCCACAGTTAGGTCACCCCATACCCTTCTCTTCTCCAGGCTGAACAATCCCAATTGTCTCAGCATTTCCTCACAGGAAAGGTGCTTCATCCCTTTAACAATCTTGGTTGCCTCCTCTGGACTCCCTCCAAGAGATCCATGTCCTTCCTGTGCTGGGGACCCCAGAGCTGGACACAGCACTGCAGGAGGGGTCTCACCAGAGGGGAGCAGAGAGGCAGAATCCCCTTCCTTGGCCTGCTGCCCAGGCTCCTTTTGGTGCAGCCCAGGACACGTTTTGCTTTCTGGGCTGCCAGTGCACATGGCTGGGTCATGTCCAGCTTTTCATCCACCAGCACCCCAAGGTCTTCTGGGCAGGGCTGCTCTTGATCTATTCACTGCCCAGCCTGAACTGATACCAGGGTTTGCCCTGGCCCAGGTGCAACACCTTGCACTTGCTCTTGTTATTCCAGAGGAGCACATTGATAGTTACCTACAGGTTTGAAGTAAATCAGAATCATTCATCAGATCTGAAGTCAATCAGGACCATTCACGCCATACCTACCGGAGTGTAATAGCCCGAGCAACTGGATCATTGCTGTGGATTACTGAAAAAACTCTCTTGACAAATTCATCCACATTGAGGATCTTCTCTAAGTGCTTCTCACTCTGCTGAGTAACTTTCAGCACACACAGCCTCAGGAAGTTGTTCCTGTTAGAAAATACACACGTTTCTTTGTAAGGCTATTTTGTAACAAAAATTCAAGCACTTCAGATACTAAATTATTTAACTACAACTTTTGGAAGCAAATTAAAACAAGGAAATGTCTATGCTTTAGAAACATTTGATATAGTAAAAATGAGACTATCAATATACTATTGCTTTATTTTCCAGTTCAGGTAGTGACAAACTAAAGCCCAGTTCCAGGGAAATGAACCTGTTGACACCAGTGAGGAAGGGTGTAAGCAAATGTCTGTTTCATGCACATAGGGATCCAAATCTGCTGGGAAAACACATCCAAGACTAAGACAGAGAAGTCTCACTACCACTATCAAGTGCTGAGCGAATTTATTTTCCTTCCTGAAGACAAGAGTGAAGATTCCACATCATCAACAAACGCTTTTGTAAGCTTTTACAAAGCAGTTTGACTCCATTATATACACCACTTTGACAGCAGTCACTTGGAAAACACTTGGAGTTTTGTTAGAGATTACATTTGCACATGTGATCATTCATCCTTTATGAGTTACAGTTTGAATGTGCTTATGGAGCAAAACTTACACCAGTGAACTTAAACCAGTCAGGGAGAGAATCCTCAAATCAGGATAGATAGAAAGGAACTGTATCGTTATCACTCACAGCTACTTAAGCCCACCAAAGAAGTGGAAAACAAGTTTCAATCAAGCACAACCGCAACAGACTGGGTACCACAGCGGTGTTGTCAGGCCAGCACAACATCCCATACTCCAAAGAGCGACACGCCGAGGCACAGCGCGTTCCCACGGACCACACTTGAATGGACAGGACTAGACCGATACTCACCCCACCCTGAACACATCGGCTAGTTTTAGGAATGCCGAGTTGATGAGAATGGGGAACGGGTATTTCTGGAAGAGCCTCGGAAAACGAACGACGGCTTCGCACTGCTCCCCGAGCTTGCCAGACCTGAGGCCTAAAGGAGACAGCAGGAATTACCGCAGGTACCTCCAGCCCCGGGTCCTTCCTCCGCCCCCGCCGTGGATAAAGCGGTACCAAGCCAAGCCCCCCCCCCGGGTCCTATGCTCAGGCCGGCGACAGCGCCGAGCCCGCGCGGGCTCACCTTTGTCCAGCTCCATGAGGGCGGAG
>VXBB01019261.1:655838-704907 GCA_013399915.1 Illadopsis cleaveri
GCTGTCTGAGGCGCTTACGGTCCGTCTGTCCCATTGTAGGTCCGTCCTCAGCCCTTCCCCTGCAGCATCTCTTGGAGAACTACCAGTGCAGCCAAGAAGATGACCACCTGTCTTACGGGGAAACGGGAATGCCGGTCCCTCCTTTCGGCTGCTCCTTTTCTACAGGTAAAATCTCCTCCTGAAAGATTTTTTGTGGGGCTCTGTTGCCAGCAGTTTCTTGTTTTAAAGTGAGCTGGTAGCAGTGTGCTTGCTTCTACATGTGATAAATATTGGATCGTGGTGCACCTAGATATACCGATGGAAAGTATTCCCTCAAAGAAGCAACTGCAAAGCATTTCTTTTAACGCCTCTTTGTTTCCTCTGCGTCTGTTTCAATGTGTGTCCTCTTGGTGACAGTGTGAGGCTAAATAGGTGAAAAATTGGGCTTTGTTCAAAATATATAAAAGCTGTAATGGGGGAGAACATTAAATGGAAATCAAAGGTGGATGGATTTCACCAGGCAGTTACACACAGCATTTCCCCATGGTGGGGGAAAGGAGTAAGCAATGAAGCTCCTGGATCTTTAGGGCAAAACTTTTTCATTCGTTGTACTCCAGTATTGGCTTGAGATTTTACATTTCTCTAAAGTGGCTTCCTGCTTTTTCAAGTCAGATCGTGGAAAATGCTAGAGGCTGTAGATGATAGGTATTCTAGATACAGAAAACTATAACTAGAAACCTAGAGCTGGTGAAAGAGGGATTATCTCAAAAGTTGCTCCTGGAGCCATTTGATTGCCCATGTATAGTCATTTCTGAACAGAACATCAAAAAAAAAAGCTTGCCAATATTTCTGTATTTTAACACTTTGGTTGCTGTGTAAATGCTGTTTATTTCACAGCTTTATGTTTGTTGCATTCCCTGTTTAAATTATCTGTGGCCTTTCATGAAGAGCATGTACATGATTATGTATTAGCTACATAATATAATATGTTTCAATTTCTTTTCAGCCCCAAATTTGGAGCACATCCTGGCAGTTGCAAATGAAGAAGGGTTTGTTAGACTGTACGATACTGAAGCACAGACCACCACCAAGCTCATCTTTAAAGGTAAATGTTGTGTAGAAGGTGATCTTCATTTGATGTGACAAGTATGGGATTTGCTGGAATCAAAGAGAGCTTTTTGCAAGTACTTAAAACATAAATTGCAGGCAGTACTTTATTCCTTCCACATACTTTGCTGAGTCTTCTTTACAAAACAGCAGCATGAATGTGCTCTTAAAACAGCAGTAGTAGATGAATTGTTCTGTGTTGGCTTTCATGCCTAAGGCAAACTGTTGACAAGATTTCTGATTTCAGTGTCTGATGTCATTTAGTCTTCTGCAAAATACCATGCTGCAATCCACTGAACTAATCTTGGCTTTTGTTTTCTTGTTAGAATGGCAGTCTCACTCAAATGCTGTATTTGACCTTGCCTGGGTGCCAGGAGAACACAGGATTGTAAGTAGTCTTTTTGCCATCTGATTTTTTTTAATGCTTTGGCAACGGTGTACAGAAAATGACTAAAGCTTTTTATTTTTCCCTCTGAAGGTCACTGCTTCAGGAGATCAGACAGCCAAGGTGTGGGATGTGAGAGCTGGCGAGCTTCTTGGCATATGCAAAGGTCACCAATGTAGCCTCAAGTCAGTTGCTTTTTCTAGATTTGAGAAAGGTAAATGTTGATATTCCCTGTTGTCTGTTTTTCCTGCTTCTTTCTCCTTCACAAAGTACTTCAAGGGCTAAAAAAGGGCTTTGGAAACTGACAGGTACAAATAACACAGGCCTGAGCAGTGACCCAGCCAGGAAAGCAAAACTGTCTTGTTGGAACTTGATGGTGTCTTGATGCTAAAATCTGCATATTTCTCATCTTGGGCAAAGATAAGATAGGATATCTGCTTCCATACCCAAGTATGTGAATATGCTGGTCTCCATAAGCTGTTTTGTCTAGTGGGAGTAAGAAAAGAATAGTAAGAGTAAGGGAACAAGTCAAAAACCATGGCAAAACAATGGCCTGAGTTTTATATTTCCAGGACTGGCATCCCAAGTGTTGGGACAGAAGAGTCAGAGGTACATAGATGGCATTGTACTGCATTCAGTTAATTAAATGAATGCTTTTGGAAGCTAATAACACTTCTTTTCTCTCAGCTGTTTTCTGTACTGGAGGGAGAGATGGAAACATCATGGTTTGGGATACCAGGTGCAACAAGAAAGGTAAATGAACTTTCAGAAGTTTAAAAAAACTTGGTATCTTATGTAAAAGGATTGCTCAGATGGACTTGTTGGACTGATACTTTTAATTACAATATAGGCAGCAGAGGATTCTCAGATAACTGTACTACTTTAGGTACTGTAAGAGGATGGAATAGGTATCTCTGCTATGTATAATACATTTCTCCACTTTGCAGCAGTCCCAGATTTGCAGCATCAAACCACAGGCTGGTTTGATAATTCCCTGTGTGTAGGTAAGGAGGTTGTATAGAAGGCATCCCTGTTAGGGCAGCGCAAAAGCAGAGATGGGAGAGAGGGCTTAGGTCAGAACCATCCAGAGGGATGAAGAAAAGCAGGAAAGGCTCCTGCCAGAGTAGGGAGGAAGGCAGAAAGTGTAGAAAAAAGAGCTTGTGAGTGCTGGCAGCAACTGAATATATTGTGGAAACAACTACTATGAAGACGTTGTGAGCTCATTCTGCTCCTTTTTGTGTTTCCTGGAGCTTTTCTTTCTCCAGCCGCTTCCCCTTATGCCTTTCCCCAGTTCCCTGCTCTACCACAGCAGTTTCTTTGCCTGAATGTGTCTTGCTCTTTCATCTGTCCCAAATTCCCTGGCTTTTCAAACAGCCAAGTGAAGGAAGAGACTAACTCCACATGACTGAAGTGGAAGGTGTAGGAACAAAAAGTAGAAAAGTTGCATTACTCTAGTAAGGCAGTACATTTCATAAAGTAACAGACAAAAGGCTAAACAGAAAATTATAAAATAGAGTAGAAAAGCACTGGAAATCTTCCAGTGAGTGTAGTTGTGCTTGGGATGAGGTGGGTTGAACGTTCCAGATCAGGATGTGTGTGAAAAACAGACTGAGGGGTAATGATTTCCAAAGGCAGCCTAGATCAGTTTGAGTTTCATTGTTTATGCTACACTGACCTCTGTAGTTTTTTGCACTTTCTTCTCACTGGTTTTGTATGTGAGTAATTTTAGATTTCAGAATACAGTAATGATTTTAAAGGTTAACCAAAGCCACCTTTTAGGACTAATCCCAAGCTGATGCCTGTTTTATGAATGTGATAGCAAAATGACATGTAAACTACTAATTGAGATGTCTTTGATTTCCTTCAGATGGCTTTTACAGGCAGGTGAATCAAATCAGTGGAGCACACAATGTGGTTGACAAGCAGACTCCTTCCAAACCGAAGAAGAAGAGGCAGAACCTGAGAGGACTTGCTCCCTTGGTGGTGGGTATCTGGGCAACAAACCAATTGTCTCTTCTGGGGACAGTGTTATTCACAGAATTCTTCCTAGGTAAATATAATGAGAAATATGTGGCTTGCATGTGGTAAATGCTTCCATTTATCTTTGCAGAGATAGGGCTTTTTGTCATGGTCATTTGCTATGGCTAATTTTAGACATTGTTTAGTTGCCTAACAACCCACATGCCATGAAAGCCAACTTTGGGCAAATGCTATGTGAAAATACATCCATTTTATTTTTTTTTTTCCCCAGAGAGGAAAGGAGTAGCTAGCATTCCCTTTTTGAGGGGGGAGATATGGAGAGTTGTAATTTTTTTTCTGTCTTTTTTTCACTCCCCTTAATTTGACCAGACAAATTACTGCTGTACTGTCATAAGACCTGATCATTTTTAATCTATTAAACCTTGTGATGAAGACAGCTCTCTTATCTGTGACCTGAAAGATGTAATCTCAAACTGCTGCCCAAACACTTATTTCTCAGTGGCAATTTCACTGGTGGGAGTGTTCAAAGGATTGTTGTGTCCTAAATGACACCTGATGTTTCTAGGTTCTCCTTCCTGGCTAGGAGGAGGTTTTCCCTGCATTCACATGGCCTTGAACTAAGCAGCAGGATCTTGCTGACCTTAAAAGAAAATAAAATTCTTTTTTCTTCTCTGTTTAAGGATTTCCAGCAGAGTGTTACTGTGGTGCTGCTTCAGGACGAGCATACTCTTATCTCTGCAGGAGCTGTTGATGGGTAAGGAGGGAGGATGCCTGCTTTCCTGTCTATTCTGTGTGCTCAGTGGCATAAAAAGATGGGGAGATTTTCTCTTTAAGATCACTCAGTGGCCAACAAAGCTAGATCTACTGCTAGGTGGAGTCAACTGCTATGCTGCCAGTTTGCATTGGCTTTACTTCCTTACTGGAGATTGCAGTACTGGACAAACTCTGATATGTGGTAAATGCTCATTTTAGTGTCTTAGCTATGGGGCAGAATGAGAACAATTCTTCCCTCTCTCTCTCTCTCTGTTCTCATGGATCTATGAGACCACACATAGACAGACTATTGTTAGACAGCCTTTTTGGATGTGAGTGGGTGGTCAGGGCCTGGATATGTGTAGGAGTGCTTGAGAAAATGTTGCTTTGAGTTACAAAAGATGCATTCTCTTAAGTGCCAGATCCCTTGCAGCATCTTGGAGCTTGAGCTAACTGTCTTATTGATTAACATGGAAATTATCCTCTTGGACTTGATTCTTTAGCAGATTCCATGGGGTCAGAGCCTTTCTGAGGCAGACAAGATTGACTCTCCTGCCTACGGTTCATGACAGAAACTTGCTCCCAAAAAGCAAGTAAAAAAATTGGAAGACTTTGTTTTTAAAACTACAAACTAAAAACTACTTGTCAAAAGTATAGAGGCATCCATGTATTTCCTTTTACTAGCTGAAGGAAGCTGCCTTCTAGGCTCTTGTTCTGTCTTGTGTTAGTTGGAGAAGGCAGTGCTCCCTCCTCACCCATGGCCAGCAGAGCAATTGTTTGGCTTTCAGCACAGCTCTGTTCCTGCTCAGTTGTTGTCTCCTTAGCGCTGGATACTCCTCAGTCATGAGCAACCTGACTTCCTGTGCTCTTAAAAGGCTTTATCAGCGTGGAAAGGGAAATTTGGAAGCTGAAGACACTCGTGCTTGTCTATTGCAGTGTGATCAAGGTGTGGGACTTGCGCAGGAATTACGCCGCCTTCCGTCAGGACCCGCTGCCCGTCAGGTCCTTCTGCTACCCTGGAACCAGCACTCGCAAGCTTGGTAAGGCACTGGACAGGGATTTGTTGGAGTGCAGAGTGAATTTAAGAAGTATTGTCAGTGACATTTCTTACCTTTATAGCCAATTGTTGATCAGACCAGCAAGCTCTGCAGGGTATTTTGATTGCCAATACCAAATTTTCAAGTTGAAGAGTGAGCATGCCTGACTTTTATATCATTGCACCAATGATAAAAACTTGCAGAAGCTTCAGCAGTGCATTTTCATAAACAGAGTTGAGGAACAGTAGAGCTCTTGAAGAGGAATTTAGCTAGGCATTTTGATACATGAATAAAATTCAGATTGAACTTTCTTTGCATTGTATCTTGCAAGAACAACAGACTGGACTGGGTTTTTATATTATCACCTCTTGAAACTGTTACCAAGAACAATAGCACACTTGTTTATGTTTCTCTGTCTTCTTTGTACCTTTAATGCCTTACAATGCTCTAATGCAACACAGCAATTCCTGATGATTTGTCTGATCAACAGGATAATGGTCAGTGTCAATCCCAGGAACATGAGGGAAATCCTCAAGGAGGTAGTTGTGAAATAATTTGCCTGCAGGGAAAGATTTTTCTTGAACCTGAATCACTAGCAAATCAGAGAATGGCTTTTTCTACTAAAGCGTGAGGGTTTCTCTTTATTTTTGATCTCTGCTTCTACAATTGGTTGTTCCTGTTATCTATTTGAAACTATCTAATGAATCGCTTGCCTGTTCTGAAGGTTCAATTCCTTTCTAAATACCACCCTGAATCCTCATGAGAAAATGTAGATGTTATTCTAGAAACCTTTCTTCTTCAGCAAGTGCTCTGTCAAACATAGAAACTTTACCATGACAATCTCATAAATGTTACAGATCCTTTCCAAATTGCCTTCTATGGGCATTTCATTGAGAGTGTCTCTTTTCCAAATTTTTTTCTGATGAAGAACTTTTCTCTTTCTCTGTAGGATATTCTAGCCTGGTTTTGGATTCCACTGGTGCTAATCTGTTTGCTAACTGCACTGATGACAGTATCTACATGTTCAATATGACAAGTCCAAGGACCACTCCAGGTAAGCATAGTATCTGTGGAAATAGCTGCAAAAAGAACAGATGTTACAGAGTGTAGAAAGGCAAGTTTGTCCCTCTTACAGAGAGACAGGGACCAGGTTCAACACTGGAAGGAAATGTATTCCATACTCCTATCTCTAAAGCTATGCAGAAGAGATCTACATTTTTTGTTAAGCCATCCTCATAAAATTAATAGCAGATACTGGTTCACCCAGACAGAGACCCATGGTAGTTTGTGTGTCAGCTCCAGTTATCCAGTAAGGAATGGCTACTATCCAGCCTGAAGCAAGTCTGAATCTTCTGCTTTCTGGCAGTCACTGATTTGTCAGTCTTTTAGATATGAATCCACTGAAAGCGATCACCTGATAACTTCAGATATTTTAAGGTGTCTTTTCAATTTAAATTCTACCACAGTTTCTGGAAGAAAGGATCCTCAGCATATTGAGGTGATTCAGCATTTCGGATTCCTTCAGCTCTGCATCTGTGACCTTTACATGCACAAGATGGCCCTGAGCCTTTGGTGCACAAAGCTGCTTTGCCATAGGCCAGTGGCAAAACTTGTTAGATGCGTTCCAGCCAGACACATAATTTATTTTCCATTGCCTTTTCTCAGTCTCTCAGTTAACTGAAATTAAATGAACAATGTGTTCTTCTGTCTGCTCTTCAGGAAGGCAGTCTGGTGGGTGGGAATGCTTCCAGAGTGGAGAATGGCTGCAAGTAGGAAATATTAATAGCTTGGTTGTTGAGGTGACCCCCGGGTGCCACCGCCAGCTGCTCTATGGGAATGGCTGCCCGGCCTGTCCCCTCACAGGAGCCGGCTCTCGCCAACACGCCCCTCGGCCTCCTCATGGAGCTCTTGCCTCGTGCATGCAGCCAAGGGGAGCAGTCTCCATTGCTCCAGCAGGATGGAGCTCCTGCCGTGTGGGGGCTGAGGCGAGCAGTCTCCATTGCTCCAGCTACATGGAACTCCTGCTGTGGTTCCCGCAGAGGGCAGCGCCTGCCTGCCCTTGTGCTGCCCTCAACGCAGATGTAGCTGCTCTTATCCAGCACTGAGGCGGCTTTGGCTCGTCAGGAAATCCTCCTGTAACAGCCCTTGCTGCCTGGTTTAGGAAGGGATTCAATGTCTGATGGCCACTGCACTGGGAGTGCTGTGGACAAAAAAATCAAAGGGTATTTTGGGGTCTTCCAACTCTTCAAAGGCTGCTGAAGGCAGGCACATATCCTCTTGGTCTGTGGGTTGTTTCCTTTGTGAGAGTCACTGCTAAAACAGGGCTGGAGGAGAGGGTGCCAGGGGGCTACACTGGGAAACTTGTGCTTTGTGCCCCTTGAGAGGACAGGATGTGATGCAGCCAGGCACTCTAGATCCACACTTGGCTCTCATGCCAGCTGAAGGCCACTGTGCTAGGGGGAATGTCAGCCATTCGGGGTGATGGTTTCAAGGCTTTAGCAAACACTACTAAGGCTTTAAAGACAGGAGAGCATGACTGATGAAATGCAAGTTTTATTGACAAAATAAAGCTGCTGGTGGCGGGAAGAAGGAGCAGCCAGTGCCTTTATTGCCACTTGTGTGGAAGAAGGCTCCTGTTGCGGGAATGCTCGTGTTGATGGAGCGGGACTGGTGATGGTGGCTGAGGGAGGAAGAGACAGGGAACCTGAACCAGAGTAGTGGGGCAGCCCAGGTGAGGGCTGAGCCTGCTTGTGATATGGGTCAAGCTAGAGTTTTAATGAAACTGCCATTGGTTTGTTTGGGAAGCCTGAAGGGCTCCAGTTGAATAATAAAAACTTCCTGCGGCCAGAGCCACAGAGCAAGGGAGCAGTACAACCACTTTCTCCAAAGGCTGTGTGGCTAGGCAGGAAAAGCCTGTAAGATCAGCCCTCCTTGCACAGCTGACTCCCGGGCTATGCATTGAGTGGGGCTTTTACTTATTTTATTTTCTCTTCACAGTGGCTGTTTTCAGTGGACACCAGAATTCAAGCTTTTACATCAAATCCAGCACCAGCCCAGATGACCAGTTCCTGGTCAGTGGCTCGAGTGACTGCAACGCGTACATCTGGAAGGTGAGGCAATGGGGGGAGATCCAAGCATGCAGCCTAGAGCTGCTTTTGCTTTTCCTGTTCACGTAGAACACTCCTTGCTTCCCAGTCCTACCAGAAGCAGCGTGGGGCTAGCTCCTGGCATATTGTGCCTGGAGTGTGCATGTTGCTGTCAAGGCTTCATGTAATTGTTTAATGTAAAGCAGAGCTAACCTCCTGCCATCAGTACATCTCTCATCGCTGCTGCTTATTGCAAATTGCTGTTCTTAATCTGGTTTTAATGGGCATTAAAATCCTCTTTCAGGCCTGTTGATTCAGGCAGCTATGACAAGTAGACAGACAGTTCTCGGTTCATATTTAGCAATGGAGCACATTAGCAGAAACCTAAAAGTTTAATTGTTTTAAAGGGCACTCTTTCCCTCCACCTCTCCCATTTCCAGCCCCTGCTTCAGACACAGCTTTTTCTCATGCTTAATTTACAGTAGTTAAAGCCTTTGTATTACGGCTCAGCCAGTGCCTTCAGCAAAATTCCAAAGCACTGTCTGACAGCTGAGGGGCTTTGTCACTTAACATCTTGCAGTGACGTGTAGGAAATGCAAATGTTACCAAGATAATAGCAGGCACCTCAGAGTAAGGCATGCTTCAGGTTCTGTTCTTCATGTTCCTCATATGGGAACAGAGTAAACTTACTGAAGTAGAATAGACAGAAACCACAGGTGACTACCTATTTCAGATTTGGGATAGTTTTTAGGGAATGTTGACTTGTGTATCCATTTCACAACGAGTTTGAAAGTAAAATACAAACCTCTCAGAGGAGAAGGTCAGCCTGTTGAGGTTGTGGTTTGAGCATGTAGTCTCTTTAATTTGGAGAACACTTGGAAGCAGCTGGGTTGCTCACTCAGTGGAGGCAAGAATGTGGTAGCAGGACTGCTATGCCAAGTGATGGAATTTTAACCTTCCTCGTGTTCTGTGCAACTTCACCAAAAATGCCTGTACAAACTTGAGTTGCACATTCTGCCTTCATGTGTTTTGATTCTTTCTTGGAACACAGGCTGGGACTCAGTTGAGGGTATTCAAGGATGTCATTATATCTCAAATTTTAAGCATTTGAGCACATTTAAAATAAATTAATGTACAGAAGGCTTCTGTTGCTATTACATATGAGTGACAGATTGTATTGCATATTTATAAAATAAATCATCAGATGATTACTTTTATTTTAATACCATAGTCATATTAGAAAGTGGGACTTCCAGCGCATTTGTCTCTCAAGATCCGTGGTATTCAGAAGCTTCTTAATTTAAATTTGACAGATTTGACTGTGAAACATATGCATCTTTTCATGGCTTGAGGACTTACTATGCTGTGAAAAAACTCATGATGCTGCATGAGTAGTTAACAGGTAATGTTGTAAGGGTCTTAATGAGGAGCTCTTTCCTGTATCTAGAGAAAAATATTAATGAAGAGCTCTTTCTGTATCTGGAGAGAAATAAAATGCAGAGGAAGACCTTTTCCACTTAGATAACTTCTTTGAGAAACTTTTGCAGCAGTGCTAAGTTTGTGTTTGAGTGAGAAACACTGTGGATAGAAGTTATTGCTGACAAGGATGCTGTTTCAGTTTGTTTTCATATATAAGTCACTTCCAGGCAATGAACACTTCATTTACTGTGTTGGATTTGGTTTTTTTTTTTAATTAGAAGTTCATCAATTAGTGAACTCTCACTCTTGAACAACCATAAAATTAAACAAGCTGAAGAGCAGAGAGGTTTTTCTCCACAGAGATGGTACCTATCTGAGGTAGCTTCCTGATAATAAAAAAATACCATTTGTGGACTTGTACTTCCATTGTTCTTTCAAACCTTTGATGTGGATCACTCCCAGGGAACCATATCAAGTTATGCTTTAGTGTGTCCCAGCCCTGGAATGGATGTGCTTCTGTACCATATGGTGCATTAAACCATAGACACCATTTTATGCTGCATCTTGGAAATGGTTGTAACAGCTGTTTCCAGTGAGGAGAGTAACTAAAAAAAGTCTCATTTCCTAGGTTTCTCTTTTTAACCTTGCCACAATAGGCCTCACTTCCCCAACAATATCCTGCCAATTCAGGCACAAAAAGCAGCCTGTGCTGTGGCTAATCCTGACTTAACATGTGCAGACTGGCTGACAGTCTTCTACCAAACACAGTAGACACAGCCATAACGCTGCACTCTTCTTCACTTCACAGTAGTATAAATTGGTGATAGTTGATTTAATTTACATTACTATAGTGTAAAACCACCGTGTCCTAGAAAGAGTCATTCCCTTCCTCTGCTTTCCTTCCAGCAATCAGTGGCTACTGGACCACTGTTTTGGCTGCTATGAAGGTATAATAGCAAGACTGCTATTAGCTGTAAGTGAAGGTGTTCTCTGCACCAAGATCTCCTGTTTATTCACTAAATAGGGATTTAGTTTCCGTGGCATTGCATGTTTTGGCAGTGAAGGGAAGGCTCTGACCAGGGCATTTAGTGGATATTTAGTCAAGTGATTGCCTCTGTCATGCCAGGGAGAAAAAAGGGTCCTGTTAAGATGAACCTGTTTATATCAAAACAGCTTAAGTTCTGAAGCCAAAGTTTTGCAAGCTGTTGTAGATGATCTACAAGAGAAAAATATTTGTAAATCAGAAGCCTTCCACAAAGTCTTGCATCTTCCTTTGAAACCTACATGTCTACTCCTTTTCCCAGACAGTAAAGGATCTATTCATTCCCTTAGTCATTTATGCAAATCTCCTTGAAAGATCTCCCTTATGATGTCACATCAGTGATGGTGACTCACAGCTCCAGAAAGTATTGGCTGCTGAAAGCAAGCAAAACTTGGATAGAATTTGTGTGTGTGTTCATGTGTGTATGTTTTCTTCTGTGGGCCACTTAAAGCTGGCTTCAGCTCTGTCTGTCACTTACAGGAGCTGGAGTCAAAGATAAGTAGCAATACTGTAGAACAGGAGAAGGATTTTTATGAAGAGTGTTGAGAGAAATGGAGATCAGCTGAAAGAATATGAGTGATCTAGAGAGCTTTCCTATGAACTCTTAAGAGGGTCTCTGGTCTAGCTGATTGGTTGGAGAAGGAGCAGGCACTTGGCAGTTGCACAAAAGCCAGTTCTGAAGCCAGTGAGGGTTCATCTATGGGATTTTGTTGGCAGTGGCTTCATTTTTTTAATAAACCATTGACCTGCAATTGGGACATTGGTAAAATAGCAGCAGAATATATTTGCCTAACCCAATTCAAAATATGAGCCTCCCAACATTTAAGCATCTTACCTGGAACAGGTAGAGGTACTTAAAATGCCTGTGTCATGTTTTGAGCTGTCAACTCTGGAAGCAGAATTCCTGTGCAGCAGGAATTGAACAGGTGTTTCCATAAACTGCTGCTTAGGACTTCCTCAGTTGTTACCTCATGATGACAGGCTGAGAATATTTGATTTATGCATTTCATACAGGAAAGATGGGAAGTACCCACATGTGGGATATAGGGTTTTTCTTGGAGATATATGTTAGGCTGTGTGCCTTCTGACTGTTTGCTTGTTCTTCTGTGGAATTTTTAAGGTTTCTGAGCCCAGCCTTCCTCCCCGGATACTCCTTGGTCACTCTCAGGAAGTTACCTCCATTGCTTGGTGTCCTTCAGACTTCACTAAGGTTTGTCTTCTGCAAAATGATCTTTACTGTGAAACAGCAGATGTGATGTGACAACATCTGCTTTTCAAAATGGCAGCAGCATTTGTTGGTTTGGGAGGAAATTTTTAGTCAATCAGTTCTAAAGTGGTCATTTAGTGTTCATACAGTAATTCAACCTTGTCATATTAGCACAATTATCAGAACCTTTTTCATTATTTTCAGATAATTTAGGCTAATTGAGAAGTCCTAAGAAATTGCAAATCAGTAAAGACCCCTCCCAATGCAGGCTTATACTCCCTCTAAGAGACAAAACAATGAAATCATTTAATCAGGGCTTTCATGAGCCAAAGGCTTGTTTTGTTGTTCCATATTCACATCTTCCTTTCCCTCTGACCATTGATACATCTGCTAGTCTTGTACAGAGTGGCAAGAAATTTTGAATGCCCCTTAAAAAACATATGGGCTCTTTTCATTGTGACCCCTTTTCAAAATCTGAGCTGTTTTTTATGACAAAAAGAGCCTCCAGTGAAAATTGGGTCAGTAGTTATGCACCAGGTGTCACTAAAAGGAAAACAACTGAAGTAGGAAGTTGGTTCAAATGTTTGGCCTAGCTCAAAACTAGAATTAACCCTGAAAAATCCTGAACAGTGTCCTGATGATAGCCAGAGTTTCTTCCACCCCACAGTGTTAAAGAAGTCAGCTTCTTTCCCTAGCTTGCATTGCAGCACCAGGGCTTCAGAAAAGCATTACGGTGTAGGAGGGTGGGAGTCTTGCAGGGGAAACATCAGGAATTGTTCTAGTTGTGTAAGATGCACAATATGAGAACTGGCATTTCAGATGAAATCTGTGATGTAGAGGTAGCCCGGCATCCTGATCATGGTGTGTTGCAAATGCAGACCAATTCAGCCTTTAAAATTGTTATTGACACAGGGAAGAAATAGTCAGCCATTGTTCAGATGCCAAAGCATGAGGAAAAGTGGAAAATAGGGAGCTAAGACAGGTCAGGAAGCTGCTTGGTGTGATTTGAGAAGCAAAGTTGTTTTCAGTCGGGACAACATTGGTGTGACAAAGGTCGGAGTAGAGATACTTTCCCCATTCAGATTGCTATGAACTTTGACCACAGCATTTCCTTTTTCTTTCTACTGATTTCCTGTGGAGTTACCAGCTAATCTGCCTAAAGACAGCCATTAAATGTGGGCTAGATGGGTGCTGCTCCTCTGGTCAGGATTCCAGAGATCTTTTTGGAGCATGTGATGCTGTGGCAGGGCTCTAGAGCTGTGTTCCTGGTGGAGTTGGGTTTTCTGCCAGATACTGCTGACATCTGACTCTGCAGAGATAGCACAGCTCATGCAACAGCCATCCAGTGTCACCTTCTGGGTGTGCTGCAAATGTTTGTCCCCAAGCAGAAGATGTCCTCAGCAACAGAGGCAGATTAAGATGCAGGTGCAAAAAGGATCGTGGCTGCTTTTGTCTACCAAGGGATTGAAATCTCAAAATGTGCACGACCTGAGCAGACCAGTGTCCCTTACACAGCCATGTGAAGCAAATGGTTGGTGGTGAGTGAGATTTCTATACCTGAAAGACATGGATGCAGCAGACTTGCCTGCTTTAAAACAAACACTGCTGCCTGGTGCAGTAATGAAACAGAGTTGGGTTATTTTCATTGTTTAATGATTAATCTTGTACCCCTTCAGCCAAGCTTCACCATCATTCATATTGGCATGGTGTGCTGGATGTAGCTGTCCCAGTTCACTCAGCCAGTGATCCATAGGAAGTGCCCTGGTTACTCTAACACACATTTATACTTAGATTGCCACATGCTCTGATGACAACACTGTGAGAATTTGGCGTTTACGACGTTGTCCTGAGGAAGAGAAATCAGTATCCAGAAAAGCCAACTTGGTGGGCTGGGTCACTCAGAAGAAACCAGAAGAACAACATGGAGCAGGTAAGGCTGAGATATCTTGCTCTGCAACATGGCTGCTGAATTTTGTCTGTTCTCTGTACCAACAAAAGGCTTTGACTTGTCTTATTAGCTTTCTGAGGTTTTTCTCATATTAGGCAATTCCTCATATAGCCAGACAAGCACTTCTACTTGTAAATACTTCTGCCATCAACAGGACAAGCTGGCTGAAGTAGCATACAAGTATGGCAAAGTCTGTATGGCCAGACTGCAAAGCAAATATTCATTGACACAGCTTGTTGGGCAGCCAGATCTTCAGTGGGTTTCAGCAGAGTTTGATAATTGAGCTGCCAAAGGAGACTATAGCAACAACTCACCTTTTTTTTTTCTTATCAAATACTGAGAGCAGTAAGATCATATGCTTTTTCCAGTTTGGTAGTTTACCCAGCAAAGAGCTGACAGCACATATAGAGCCTTGGAACTCTGAACTGTTTGCTTCTGCTCTTAGTTGAACTGTGCACAGATTTATTTCTCAGGTGCAGTTATCAGTATTGTCTCTCTTTAGCTTCAGTCAGTGGTACTGACCATATACAGCCAAATGAAATGCTGTGTAGTGAAAGTGGCTTTTTCAAAAAAACCTGTAGACAATTGTGATCGTTGCAATGTCCCAGAATTAATCATCTATTCATGTGTTAAGTCTAGTGAACAAATGCAGTACCTTTCTACAAAGCCTGGACACTCAGACAAGTGGTGCAGCATGCTCTGAACTAGCAAGCAGATGTGAGCTCTGTAGCAAAGAGTCACTAAGCAGGTAGTACCCTAGACCAGAAGAAAGGAACCCTGATCAAAATATTACTTTCATTTGTCTGTAACCTGCATTTTGTTGCAGTAGAGTAGGTGAAAGGACAAGTGCCCTCCCCCCAAACTGAAGTAAGATGAGCTCTTTGGGGTAGCTCTGAAACTAAGAATACAATAGCTTCCCAGCATCTGCTGCTGTGACTTCCTGCATTCCACCTATCTTTTTGAGCCACCCTCCAAATGAATTTCATCTTGGCTAACAGACAGAAAGACTGAAGGTCTCCAAGTCCCACTAATGGGGTAACATTACCTCTAACCTTTCTCCAGTGAGTAACAAGTCTAGCAGGAAGTTTGCAGGACAATAGGAGGGAGAGTGCCAGGTCCACTCCATAGCTGGTAATTGTTTTGTGTGTGCACACACTCTTCCTCAGAGAGGGCTCAAAAATACCTGTGTGTCCTAGTTTCAGAAAAACAGAAGTAAGCATATGTTTAGACCAAAAACATGAGATATAAAGTGTCTTATACAGTAAACCTTTACAAGTCAGGTTTGGCAATAATAGCAGAAAAAATGGCTTATTTCTCCTTGCTCTTGCTGCATTAAAGTAACACAAGAGGGAAGAGGAAGTACACAGACACTGCAAACACAACAGCAGGCTTCCTGCTGACCTTGGCTCCTGAACACGAAACTCATGCTGTTAGAATATAGGAGTTATCTGCAGAGACTGATTCAGAGCTGGCAAGGAGAGTACAATTTCAGACCTGCTGGGATGAATCTAGGTAGTTCCCCACCCATTTCTGACAAACATTATCAGATTGAGGTTGTGTATTGATTGTTGACCTATGAAGTGCAGCACCCAGAGTTTCCTTTTCTTTGGCAATTACTTTTGAGGTTTCTTTAAGTTGTACTACTTTCTCTGGTTTTGCGTAACCAAATTTCTGGAGCAGGCCTGTGCATGGACAATTTTTCATTCTTAAATCTGGAGATTGATAATACCACTCTAGAAGATTTGTAGCAGAGAAGGTAGGAAACATCCACAATAACCTGCTTTGGTGTGATGCAGGTTGACTGCAGGTATTTGCAGTATTGTATCATGTGCAGTGGCAGATAAATGGAAACAGCTTGAAACTGGCTTGGTAAAAACCTGAATACTGCATGCAGTCTTAGAAAAAAAAGCCTGATCTTCATATTCTTTATCTCAAATTTGTGTTTGCTTCTTGCCATGACACTCATCCTACTCCCAGGATAACTCTTTTTCCATTATCCAGTGTGTCCATAGCATAACTTTCGGACTGGTTTGGGATTCAAAGTGCTCATACCCAACTAGTCATGCAATATTTCTGCTGAATGAATTTGTAATGGTCATTATGGATCAAGAGTTTCTGAGCTTGCTACTTTCTTCCCCTCTAGGAGCTTAGATTTCTGAGTGCAACTAATTTCCCAGCTGAGTTATTATTGTCTTGTAAGTGCTCATTAAACCAAAGATTAGGAGGAGAAATCTTGGCAGTTACGTTCTCATAGCCCAGACTGAAACAAGTTGTTATGAAGTAGCATATGTTATCAGGAAAGGAGCCTTTAACTCTGTTTTTTGTGTTGAAGTTACTTGTAGTGGTATCCTATTCAATTTTATTCTGATGCAGCAGTACTTGTATTTTGGATAGCAGTTAGATAAAACAGTTAAATGATCAGAAGAGGCTTAGTGTGGTGTATAACCAGGCATGTAGGTGCTCACTCAACATGTGTGTGAGACAGCCCAGCATTGTAAAGAAAATGGCAGGTTATTCACACTAGACTTCTCATTGTTCTAATGAAGAGCTTTTATAGTGCAATGCTAGTGCTAACAGTGGGGAGTTTGGATTAAAGCCCTGGTATACACAAAATTTTTAGTGCTCTTGTGCCCAGCAGTGGAAATGCACAGAGTAACTTAAGGCACTACCCCATTTAATTGCATCACCATGAGTTAGGTGAATAAGAAAGCAGGCATTTTACAAACCTACTAATGTGTTCCCTGTGGGAGGGGGCTGGAAATAAAAACATTTGAAAAAATTAAAATAATTTCCCTTCGCTAATACTGCTACAGACCAAGATCTTTGCTATATATGATTCCCACTGTTTTTAGTGAGGTCCTTAGGTCCCTACCTATGACTGGTGTTTTTTGGGTGTTCAAAATTCTCTTTCACAACCAGAGGCATTTATATCTTGGCTGGTGAGCTCAAAAGTCATTGTGAAATACCTGTTTGGGAACAATTTGTTGAGAGATTTTATATCCTTTGGAATTTAACTCCTTGTTCAGGAGGTGAAGACTTTCTCAAACTTCCCTGGGTGTGGTAAATAACTACTGTCTTCATTCTAATACACCATTGCAGAAAGTCCTCCAGCAAAAAGACAAGACAATGAAAGTGTGTCCTTCACTAAAAAAAGTCTTTAAAATATATAGTCATAAAAATGACTAGGAGCATTATTCATGTGATAGGACATCACAGTGTGAGGCTTCCTTAGTGTTGTAATTAGCTGTGGCACCTGCTTGTGATACCTTTTTCCCTCAGCTTGGTTATGCAGCTGTTAAAGATGCAGGGCAGGTGGGGACCAGCCTTTTTGCCAGGCAGTTGTCTGGAAAAGCAAAATGCAAAGCTCCAGCGAGGATAGATACACTTGGAAGACTCAAGATTTGTTTTGGTTGTAGCTCATGTAAGAGCGTTCATTACCGAAGGGGTGGATGTCAGACATTACACAAATGTACATTATAATTTATCAGTGTGATATAGAATTTTATAATGGGCTTGTACCAGTTTGACCAAAATCAGAGGGATTTATACAACTTCTTAGTTCAAAAGGGTGTATCTGACACACAGGGTCAGCGCTGATTCATCTCCTGGTTGGAAGGGGTATTTTTGATAAGACTGTCCTTAATTTGCTGTTCTGTGTTCCTCATCAGACTACTTATTTCTCCCCTCTCAGGGCCAGCAGCCAGCCCACAAAGCACTCCTGCCAAGGCCCTGACAGTGGGCAGTGTGTGCACTTCCTCACCACGGCCCGCTGCCTGTGCTCCCGCTCACTCTGGAGACCTTCCGCTGTCCACCAACACTCCCACAGTCCCCATCAAAACCCTGACTGCCACCACCCCAGCCAAGCCACCTGGGACCAGCCCCTGTGCATCTCCCAAACTGGTGCCTTCCTCCAAGATGTCCATCAAACACTGGGTTACGAGGACTCCATGCTCTTCTCCTCCAGAAGTGGAGAAAAAGGCTCCTTCTCCTAGAAAAGCCCTGGCAGAAGTCATCCAAGTCACCCAGGGTCTCCTGGAATCTGCTTGCCCTCCTCAAGTCCCACACTCCCAGTTTGAAAAGCGTGCTAAGAGAAGGCTTGACTGCAGCAAGGAGGCTGATGCTGGGCAGAAGTGTCTGCAGGCCTGTAGCTGTGTGACTGAGCTGGACCATGCAGCTAAGAAATCCAAGCTGAATTTATGCCACTTGGTTCCAGACCAAAAAGCTTCTGATGAAGACTCTCTCAGCCTGGCTGACTTGTGTAATGACCCTGAAGGCTCCAGCCACAGCCCAAAAGAGCCTTCCCTTTCTGGAAGCCATATTAATCCATCAGGCATTCAAACTTCCCCCCATCTTTTCAGATCTCTACGTGGGAAAGACACTGAGGTAGTAGATAAAGAGAACAGTTCTCCTGAAAGAAAAAATTGGTTGTCTGCTCTGGGAGAGAAGCTACGGACTGGCAGAGCTGGCAGCCAGAGCATGTCACACAGCCCCCGGTCACCCTGCAGTCCTGGTGCCAAAAGACAAGAGGCTGTGGCAGTGGCCACTTCACCAAAAACTGTAAGTAGGGCAGCCAACAACATTGTCATGAAATAAGTTATCCCTAGCTGCCACTGTCCCCTTGTTTGTTCTCTCCTGCTCAGACAAAGAATTATCTGATCCCTTTGACTATGGACAAAAGGGATGATTCCTGGCCTAATAAGCCGGATACATTAATGCTGCTATTTGCTAATCCCCTCCACGCAGGAACAGAATTTTTATGGTGTGTCCTTCATTTTCAAGGGACTTAAAGCACACAGGAGCTCAGAGATCCTTGCAGCTCCCAGCTGGATGTTTGAAGGATGTAGTCATCTTCTTAAATACAGCTTTACTCTGAGAGGCACAATCATGCCAACAGCTTTCCTGGCAGAGCTCCTGTGTTCACCATCACATCTGCCTGTTTATGTTTCTGGAAAGCCACTCGAACATTGGAAGAAAGAGCTAAATTCTCTTGCAGCTCAGGTAGCAAAAGAATTTGTTACCCATGTTAAAACTGTAAAGGCATTAAATAATGCCTTCAGTTCCTTCGGTGGAAAACTAGGAGAAAATAAGTGTTTTCTTCTAGTGCAAGAGTGAGAGGGCAGGATTTGACCTACATCATCTACTTTTGGTGTACAGGAAGCCTGGCACAGAGCTCATCCTGGGATCTGAAATTAAAGTTAAGCTTATAAAGCAGTTAAAAATGTTGGCACGAGAGCTTAACTAGGAGATTTCAATTACATCTTTTAAAACAAACCAAACTTGACTTGTCTCTGAAACTGGACTCCCAAGTCCTCCAGTGTCTTTGACTGAATCTTATTTCAGTAAATGTTAGCTAAATTTTCAATCATCCAATTTTAGTTGTACTCTTGAATATCTGATGCTAAAAGTTGCTGCCATCTTTGAGGCTATCTCATTTGCTACCTGATTTCATCCCTTCCAACACTTCTATCAGAAACAGCCCGGGCAAACCACCAGTCCTGAAGTTATTCATAGTAGCTGGACTCTTGATGTTGTAGTTATATCAAGAAATCTTGGTTATAGGAAACCTACAACTACTTGTGACTACTTGTGGTTTATGCTGTACATGTTTAAACACAAGACAGAGAGATTTGCCCTGGAGAGACATTACTATAAAACAATTACCTTTCCTGCCCAGTATGCTCTGGTTCTGATTTTGGGATGCTCCTGTGTTGTTCTCATAGCCTGAGGAGATGCCAGGAATACCCAACAGCATTCCCTGAATTTGCTGTATCTTGGAAATCTGCAGCTCTCTTATGTGCTGTAGAAAAGCTGAAACTGCAGCTGGAGTGTGTTTCTCATGGCAGTAGGACAACCCCAGGATTTAGACAGTGTTGCCTGTAGATAGTAAGCCTCTTATCTGTGAGACAGATTGCAGTAAAGAACCTTTCATTTTCTCTCTTAGTTGGGAAACCAAGCAAACTGGAACAATGATGGAGGGGAGACTTTGAGATTCCTGCAGCAGATGTGCTGTTAACCTGAGAGTGTTTCATGTTGGTTTTGGTTTTATTTCTTGCTAGGCTGCAGCCACTTCAGTTTCCATGAGGAAGATCTGCACATACTTCCACAGAAAGCCACAGAAGGACTGAAACAGCGTGTGGTGGTTGCACCTGAGGGATGTTGACACTGAGGTATCAAGACCAGACTTCACAATGCCAACAATGATGCACCAGGATTACACAATTTGCTGTCAGACCTTCATAGACTTGAGGTTTTAGTCTTCCTGTTTTTCAAGATTTTAGCAGTTGAAATGAGCCGAATGTGTAAAATCTACACAATACTTACTCATGGTCTCTTTCTGACTTAGGGTATGTATTTTTTAATAAACAAACTATTTTTTATGTGGCAACTGTTCTAGTCCAAAGACAGCCACACCTCTGCTGTGCATTGTTGACAGGCACATATAGCTTGTCAGTTTATGTTACCAATCTGTTGTTCAAACTGCCTCTGCTTAAGAGTGTGTCAATCATTACACCCTCCTGAAAAGTAAGTGTGGAATATGTGTACAGAAATTCACTGGAGGTAAATCTGAGCCTCTTCATGCTGAATGGCATTTCTACAGTTATTCCTCTGGTACTGCCTGCTTCCAACAAGGAAGTTAGCAATGTGTTAATTAAATCTAAAAACCTTTTAAATTGCCCACGTCCATCTGATGGTGACTATGATGTAAGAAGAGACGAAGTATAATCAAGTACTTAATGCCTGTTCTCCCCTTGCCATCCCCTTTCTTCCGTTTTTCATCTACTGTATTTACCTACCTAGCTGCCTCTTGAACCATCAGCACTACAGCTCTTAATATCAAAAGTTTATCACTTTTCTGAAATAAAATACTGGCAAGGTGTATTTGAAGAATTAGTTTGATCTGTCCTAAATAGGCATCCCATAAAAGCCCATTGCCAGTCAGCTCTTAGAGGTTCAGCCTGTAGCAAAGGCATTAGTAACTGCTTATAACATACCTTTATAACAGTTTTATAATACAGTAGTTACAAAATAATACCATGTAAATTGTGGGAGAGGCAGCTGACAATTTAGAAAGCACTTGAGAGCGTTTACATATTAATATTAAATACTTTGCCATTGTAAGTTGTCCCTGATGCTGATAGAACAAGGTCACTCAAAGAAGATCACTGTCCTGCTGGCTAATGACACTAATTCTTCAGCCATGCTCTTCCCCAGGATCTTCTAGTAGAAATGGGATCTTCTAACAGAAGTAGGATCTTCTAGTAAAAGATCACTATCTTGTGTTGGAGCATTACTCTGTTTTCTGGTGTAATAGTTCCCATGAACATCAAAACCAATCAAACCCTTTGAATCCCTATTAAGTGTTTCCACTGCAGAAAAATTGAGGTATATGAAGGGGATATGATTCCCCTAACTTTTTTTGTCTATCTTAAATTTTAACACCTATTTTACAGTAACATTGGAAAATATGGTAGCTGAAAGGGATTAGAAGGAAACATGCTGGTTTTTATTTTATATGGTAGATTGTATTTTGCAAGGAAATAAATTACTTGAGAGAAAATGGCTTTTGTGAAAGGTCTGTTACAGCTACAAAACAAAAGGAAATGTGTAGTGTGCTTTTTTTAAGAACTTACTATCATGTTGTATCTTTTAGCAGAAGCTCTTGGGTACAAATAGGGACCAGGACAACTTTCTCTTGTTTGCTGAATTACAGGCCATCATCCTATGAATGCTTCAGGCATATTTTTATAGATCTTTAAAAAATGGATTTTTAAAAAGTGACTATCTGAATAGATCTAGTATCTTAGACAAAACAGGAATATATAAAAAAAATGCTAGTTTAATTTTAACCGACTTCTGGATATTGAAGTAGATGGAAGTAGTAGAAACATAACCTAAAGTAAGGAGGTTTGGGATTTAATTATGCCTTAATTTTAATTATTATAGCAACTTTGTGGGGTATAACCTGCCTTGCTTCAGATTTTCCTGCAGGATTCTTCCATGCAGTTTTTAAAAAACAGTGCAGAGTAAAGAGATATGAACCCTATTGAAGTACATGAGAGTCGTCAGACACTTCAACAACAAGATTTTGTGTTTCTTCACTCTTCCATAGTATTTTCCTCCTCCAGAAATGCTCTGCAGCCAAACCATTATCTCCTGTGTCTTGTAAATGTCTACCTAGAGATGATATGCTAATATACACTTACCACTTGGATGGATAATATTCTGTGGGCATGTGAGATTTTCTTCTTTCAGATGATACTTGTTTAGCAGAACAACTTGTTTTATGGACCACCAGGCATTTATTTTTTCATCTGGTGAAACTGGTGTTAACCTGGTTCAGAGTCTAGGAAAATTAACTGAAACATTTTTCTATGTCCAATTGCCTTGACCTTATTGTGATAAAATCAAAAAAGCACAGAAAAATTGCTGATACAAATTGTATGTCAGGTGGTTCAAGGTAACCATTGCTGTCTTTACCTGGGAAACTTGATAAAATAAGCAGAGAACTGCTTTCAATTGTTTCAGGCCAGCAAGCTATACCTCCACATTTTCTTCTCTTCTAAAGGATTTACAGAAACTCTGACCTTCATGTTTCATAATCAAACTAAGGCTTTTAAGGTATTATTCCCAAATCCTATATATGTATGTAAATCCCACCTTAAGTATCTTACAGGTTTTTCCAGGCAAATAATAGTGATTCCTGATGTCTTGTCTCTGTCCTCAGTGTTTACCCACTGACTGCTAAGTGGGATTTGGGACTGACCACGGCAGTTTCTGATGGTGCTATATACAACAGTTGTTGCTGCTGCTCTGTTGGAAGTTGTGCCTCTCCCTGCTCAGCTCCAAGCAGCCAGCCAGTTTGGATTTAGGGCAGCTTCACAGCCACTGGGGCTCACCCTGCTGAGCCAAATGGAGCAGGCACTGCCAGGATCTGTGCAGATGCATGGTCAGCAAGCCTGGGCAAGCATTTCTGCTGGGAACAGTGCTCACTCAAGAGTCCCTTGAAGTGGGAAGCTAACTGCCAGGAAAACCTAAAATGTAATTGCCTCAGTTCCCTGCCCCAGCAGATAGCTGTAGACCAAAACCAAGGAGGGGACAGACCTGAACGTGTGGGGACAACATTGCCACCAAGGGGATTGTGCTGTTAAACTACCTCTTGATGTGAAGAGTTGGCTTCTAGTAGAGCTCAACTTCTTGTTGGTCAGGGAGCGCTTGAGTCTTCCTCTGGCACAGTTGTTTCTGCAGCTGCTGAACATTGCTGAAATCTCCACTATGGTCCTTCTTACCTTTCAGTGTCCACCTTGTAAACTACTGAGGTGACAGAAAAACACACCATCATGGCACTGAGAATTGTTCTTATTGCTCTCTGCATGTGGTATATCATTTCTTAAGTTTTGTTTAGAAATAGATGCTTTTCAGGCAGGGATTTGCCAAAAGCATTTGGTAGCTGGGTATTCTAGGGTTTATGTGTAACTCTTTTGAAGAGGCTCCTCAAGGTCAAATACTAAGTTTTTCATCACCAATACTTATTTGCCAGTAAATGGGAAATGGTCTTCATCTTCATGTCCACTACAATCAAATTTCATTCTTTCCCTCCTGAAGCTGACCTAAACAGTTTTCCAAGTGTAAATTATCACTCTGTTTCTCTTCACAGAACTCAGAACCCAATGGTTCACATTTTTTCCTCTCTGATTTATGTATGGCCCAGACTACAATAAATAAAATACATCGTGTTACTATACAGCATCCATGTGTTGTCCTTCAAAGAACAGCTTTACCCATAACCTACTGCTCTTCATCTGCACGCCACAAAATGCCAAGTACAATGCAAAGGTGGGTGAGGGGAAAGCAAACATGAAAGAGTCCATATGTAATTTCTTTTTAAATTACTTAAACATTTAATGTCAATCATTTTACAGAATAATGCATAGTTGATATGAGGACAGCATGAGCTCAGAAGGGAAAAAGCAAAATTGCAATTGAAGATAACCTTTAAATTTTAAGCCTCAATCTGAATTACATATTTTTCTAATCAGAGTAACTAACTTTCCATCTTAATTTGTACATTATGGAAAAATTCCAGGGACTAAAAGTACAGCAGGAAGACACATTACTCCAGCCTTGTGCAGCTAGACAAAGGCTCAAAGATCAGAAAGCATTATGTATAATGAAGTCTGAATACCCCATCTTAATTTTTCAATATAGTATTTTTAACTCGGCTGAATCTACAGCAGTTCTTATTTTTGAAGTAGTTCAGTCTTGACTTAAACGCCTTGCATGATTACAGGTCCATTACAGTTGTACATAAATTATTCTAGAGTTGAGATACTGTGAAAAGACTGACTTTTTGAATTTGTTTAGCCTTGTCTTTTGCCTGTTAGCTCAGGTTACTCACTTTTTAGTCTGGGTTAAACATATTTATACTGCATTAGATCTTTTATCCAATTTGTAGAATGCCCAAACATGAAACGACCACCTCTTCTCATCTTTCATGAACTAAAGAGATTCTACATACAAAACCCAGGGCAGCCAAGGAAGTTCCTTCCCATTAAAGAGCCACAGAAGTGGCTTCACTTCTATTAACACCAAAGCCACTGTGTGTCTTTACTTCACTCAGATTTATGATTTACTTCTTTTGTCTGAAGAATGAATCCTTTGGCAAAGTATCTTCAGCCACCCACTTCTGTGCCATCCCTGGATTTTTTCGTTTGGGTCATAAATTATGTAACTCCCTGGTTGCCTCCTAAGTGTGCTCTCACGTTGTGTTGTGTGTGGCAGAGGAGGAGATGGGCACAAACCCAAGCAGCAAAGACAAGGTTGACCTAGGAGAGCTGATCATTCTTACATCCACTTGCCTGTAACTGTGACAAACCTGTTTTGGTTGGGGTTTTAGCCCTCTAGTTGTAACATCATGATGATAAAAATACCAGTTAGTTCTCCTATTCCTGCTCTTGCAAAAGGTGTTAAGTGTCCAAAAACCAGACTAATAATAGTCCATGTGACTGTAAAGCCAGCAACAGCAAGGTAGGCTGTGTTGACAGAGTTTAGCAGATATTGTCAGAGTGTATTACTGAATTATTCAGTGTCACTGTTATTTTTGTTCTGCTGATTTTCGTGGATTCACTGGCAGAGGAAGTGACAGTTTGTACACTGAGATCAAGAGATCCCTTGGATTCTTGAAAACAACCTGTGACTGACATAACTGGAATGAGTTCTTATTTGCTTGAATGGGCTGATTTGCTGCAGGTAGTTGACAGCAAGGCAATTATGTGAAAATTGGAAGTGTTACATCATAAGGAATTGGCTGTTTGTACACATCTAGTTGTTTGAAGAAGCAGGACTGGAAGAGTGATAAAGAGAAAGCTGATGTTTGCACAAGTTAGTAGGGGGAAAACAATCACCATAAGTGTGAAAGAACAAAGTACATTGCATAAGACAGGCAGCTGACAGGAGAAATTAATATTCATCCAGTTGTTACATGCTTAGAAGAAAGAGTAGGGCTTGGGAGGCCCATGCTGCACCTTTGCATCAGACTCACATCTATATACTCCCGTTTATTTCCACTGTGCAATGGGACAGTTGTCCATGCTTGCCATTTCATTGTGATTAAGAGAGGGTGTGAATCTGAAGGCTGTTCCTGATCCTTCTCTTTGTGGACACTCTTCTTCCACCTGTTCTGATTTAACCAAATCAACTCCTGAAAAGAAGTCAGTTTTGACGCAGTACTGAGATATTCGGGATAAGGTTTTCTTGTTTCAGAATAAGCCTGGTTTTGCACTGGGTTGTTCAGAAACAGCTATTCTGAGAAAACAGCTATTCAAACAGCCCTACAGTAACTCCGCCACGTAGGCGAATCTTCAAGAAAGTCATGCGAGACTGCTGGGGGAGTGGTATAACATAAAAGCAAGGATACTCTCAAGCATGAAGGCAGCAGGAAAAAAGTTCGCCATGAAAATTAATTTCTTAATTTCCTTATCTCAGCACGCCCAGCCATACCACTTAGAAAGTATGACAGAGAGAAGGGCTCTGGTTTTGAGTCACACAGCCTACAGTTTGGCTGTCCATGTGCTTCTGCCCGTGCAAGGCTGAAGGGACCGCTGCTGCTGCCCCTGCTTCCTGGTGGCAGAGCCCTCCTCACCCCTCTGCCGACCGAGAAAGAATTCCACTCGCTTATGGATTTGTACAAAGCTGTGCTGCTCTGCTTTCCTGCCACGTGCCGCCCCATTGGAATCGGGGATATTCCCGCAGTGGGCACATTCCCGGCCCAGAGGGTCTCTGAGGCTGTGCCTCCACCCCTCCGAGCACAGCCCTGCACCGCAGCCTCCCACCACCTTCTGTCCGCGCCGCTGCCCCGGAGGGCCCGCAGCGGGTGCCCTGCTGTGCTCACACAGCTGAAGTGCTCAAGAAAGCGTGTCCTGGCCGTGCTTTTATCGGCTTGCTGTGCACCCAGCAGGGACATCACCTTGGGCCACCCTTACCACAGGGCGTGCATGCAGCCTTCCTTTTCATTTTCTCCCTGGGAGGCGGAGAAGAGTGAGTTTTAAATACAATGCTGCGAGTTCAGCGCTGCTAAGCAGAGCCTCTCTGATTGCAGATGCAGCTGGAGCTCCTGGCTTAGTCCTGGCACAAGCAAGGACAAAAGGTCTTCGTTCCTCTTATGCAAAGAGACAATTTCTGTGGCAGCTGAGGGCAGCATTAGTATTCATGCCTTGGCTGCTCTGGCAGCAAGGCGGCTAACTTGATATTAACTGTGGCACAGTGACTGAGGTTTATGGGCTGTTTCTTAATATATATCACAGGTAGGCAACCAAATGTCTCTTTATCCTATTTTCCTTGGGGTGTCTGCTCGCCTACCTGCTCCAACAATAGCCTTGGGTTTTTCTTGCAATGGTAGTAGTTTTTTAAGAGCCACAGGCAGGTTTCCTACTTGGCTCGTTTATTGTTGTGTTGTAATTTTGTGTTGGTTTATTTTCCAGCTGACCAAAGTTCCTCTTAAACTCAAGTCATCTGTGTTTACAAATACTTTATTGTGTAATATACTAAAGCCTTTTTTCCCAGCATTTGAACTGGACCACAGATTTGCTGCTGAGACATTTCCACATTGTATGCATTAGAAACGTGCTACCCTGAATGACTAATGGAAATTATTTCTGCTCCAGGAAGCAAAATGATGCTGAGTGAAAGAGAGAAGAGAGTTTTTATGGAAACAAGAGTATATTCCCCTTTGCTTGGGCCTGCTGAAATGCTCTCTCCCCTGCCCCCTCATCGTGTATCTCACCACAGCACAAGGGTGTGCCAGAACATGTTCCCACAACCTTTCAACCCATTCCGCACAGCCTGCAACTTTCCTGGCTATTTTTGTGTACTCCACTCAATGATTAAGTGCCCAGGACTGTGATAATACATCCTTTCAGCACTGGCAACCAACAAAATGCAGTCTCAGCTGCTCACAAACAGCTTTTCCAGTTCTTCTTCCTTAAAAAAATGGATTATCAATAGATTATCCTGATCATAAGGGTGTAAACTTGGAGACGTGTTCTTCCTGGCAAAGACTTCAGCTCTTAGTAATCAAGGATTATTCTTGTTGACAATAGGGGTTCTGCATCTAACTGAAGCCCCTTGCAGGCTGCCTTTGCCTGCTATAAACAAAGTGTCTCATCTGCAGCTGAAGATTAACCACGTCTGGGTCGAAACAGGGCAGCTATTCAATTTTACAAAGCTGTAGCACACAGTGGTTTCCTGAACACCTCTGGTTGTACAGTGGTATTTTAGCTTTGCTTTAACTTCTCAGCCTACCAAACAGGCTATAACCCTGCTGATGATTTATTCTTCGTAGAAAAGCCCCTTCTCTCTCTGACATCTGACAGTTTTTCCATTGCCACACTCGGGTGCTGTGAGCTCCCACACCCATGGCAAAATAACTGTAATCTCATATTGACCAGGTGGGAGGGTTACCATCAATTCATTGTGGTTCATCATTCTTGTCAACACCAAAACAGAATCTTGTGGTCTGGGTCGGGGTGCAGTGATACCACCCCACTAAACTATTTCAATTGCTCCTTCAGTATCAGCTGACAGAGACCAAGGCACTACATATCCATTGCAGCTGAGTGACAGCTTGCTGGCAGCTCACAACACAAATCATGCCTGCTTCACATTATACCCTGGTGAGCTAATACAAAAAAACCCAACAAAATGGGAGCTCTACCATTGAACAAGGTAGTGGAGCATCAGCCACTGCAATGTGGGCAGGACGTGGCAGAATCAGAAATCGGAGCTTCTGGTTCCCACCTTCCCACTCACCTTCAGAAGTGCCTGAATCCTTGAGGAGTCTTCATTGCCTGAGCTTCCAGGCAGGCTCTGCAGCAATGTTTGAAAGCAGGAGTTTGTCTTCCAAGGACCTTTGGCACAGTGAACACTTCAACATTAAAACTTGAATCCCTAAGCAGAGCAGGGGTTAAATGAAGGGAACCACACTGAGGGTCTGCCCCTGCACATACCTGCAGAGACAGGTGGTTTTTGATGCCAAGGTCACCTGCTAGGATCAGGGTCAGGCAGAAGAAGAAAGCATTCCCCTGATGGGCTATCTCTGACTCTGCAAGACATGTTCTCTGAGTCCCACATGGCAGCCAGAGGAAAGTCTCCATCCAGAAGCAGAAAAGGAGGCTGTTTTGGGACCTGCCAGCTGCAGCCAACAGGAGTTATGCAGGCAAAGGGCCAGACTCCCACAGATATAAATCAGTCAGGTTCCACTGACATCACAGCTTTGCTTGTTCACACTAAGGGAAGGTGCTGCCCACTGTATTTCAGGTGTTAGATTCTAATGTATACTCACTCTCTATCCCACTACAAGGTAAATCACATTCATTTGCAGGCTCTTGGCTGAAGAGGGTGGTGCATTATACCTCTGGTTTCATTCTAAATAGTAAAAGCAAAACCTTAGCTTAGCCCTTCCAAACTACGGTATGTAAATGCATGCCGAAACTGTGCTGTAAAAATATTTGGAATGTTAAAAATAGATTGGCATTTGAATAGCTGTTGAAAGGGGAAGCAGTCCCAACTAAACCTGGCATGACCAAAGCTGTTTATGTTCCCTACACTTACTTCCAAGCAGGTTAAGCACACGGGGAGATCATTTCCTCATAGGGTCTTTGTATCCCAGGTAGCACTGGTGGCTGTTCCCGGTGTAACTGTAGCTGGTTTCCCACTGCTGTCACCTGCCACCCTGGCCCGGCATCCAGTCTGGGCATTGTCGTCATCAAACTGGAAACTTTTTCACCACAGGAAACTATGAAGGTTAAGTTAATGAGAACAAAAAATCTCACTTAGGGAAAGACTAGCATCTTCAAATTTTAGCCTCTGAAACTCTTCTATGCTCTTTTAAAGGCAGAACCTACTGATTTATCAAATCTTCTGACACATCAATGCATACAAACACTCTCTGCCTTCTCAGTGCCCTGTGCTGATGTGCTTGCACACTGCTCATTTTCCACACTGAAGTCATGCTGTGCTAAATCAAACATTCATATGTAAGTCTCTGCAGCATCCTATTCATGGCAAAATAATGATACCTTAGAAGCATACTTTTGAAGCTCAACCCTTCAGTACCAATGTATTTTTACACAATCAATATTCATCTTTAAATATGAGAGCCTAGAGAACTTCTTACAAATCTTTTGAAGAGCCAGAGCATGGTGCAAATGTAAGGGCTGTACTATGGAGAGGGGAACTGCTACCAAGAGGAGTGATGAAGGCAATGTTTTATGAAGCCAATGGATAGACAGAAAAGCAGTAGATATATAATCACATATTATTCTTGTCCAATTTAAGCTTCAAACCATCATTAGCAAGAAAGTGCTGCCAGTAGAATTATGAACGTCTTCTGTGATATTTGACATGACCATATTTGTATGTGTTTCTAAACAAAATCTCCTCTGCAGCAGACTGCAACAGTCAGCTTCACACTTTTTCAGGGCAAAAAGCTTCACCTTTGTTCTTTCTTGCCAGTATGCCTCACTTAAATTGTGCTTGGGTTTTTGATGACTGCCTGAGGTGGTTTCTCAGTGTGCTAGAAGAATAATTTCAAAAGGCTTATTTGTTCCAAAGTGCACCAGAGGAATGTGGGGAAGTGCACTGGCAAGGGAAAAGATAAACAGAGCAAACAAAAAGTGCAGTTTAATCTTGCTCAGCTGTATCTCAGCTGCAATTCTACTTTCTCTGGGCAGCTTTGACACAATCATGATGCAAGCAGATGGCAAGGAAGTGAAATTTGCAGTAGCACCCAGCCCCACCTTGAAACAAGATTGAAACACCCACAGAAAAGGAAAGCCTTGCTCACCAAGCCATAATACACAACAAAATTTTGCTCTACCACGGCTGCAATTTGTTGGTAGTCTCTTACATTGCTGTGTCTATAGTGTATAGCAGGAAGCTATCAACTGCATTATCACAGATAATGGTTTTTGCTTAGCAAGCCTGCAGATGAGTCATTAGATCCACCAGCACAAACTCTGTGTGCTGCCTCATGCCAGGCACACCCTGAGGAACCAGGGCAGAAGGATGGCCCAACCACTGGGGATGCCCACAGGACAAGAGGCTGGAGCTGAACCCTGTTCTGGCCAGCAGCAAGTTCTCTGCAGGTTTTTTGATATTTTTTCTTTGTCTTTCCTCCTTTGTGAAGCTATTCCTCTCTATTTCATCTGATGGTGTTGGCATCTCCCACTGCAAAGCACTTTAAAATCATTGCATGGAAGGACATCTATGGAGATGCACTTACAGCTCCAGGGTAACTGATGGAATGAGGAGAATGCACACTGCCCCCCCAAATCCAAAGAGCTAATGTAATTACAGGCTTTCTGGCTTACAGCTGGGGAAGCAAAAAAAAAACCAAAAAAGATTCATGGTGAACTCTCCCTCTTTCTGGCATCTCAGTGCGGATGAGGGTGGGGAAATGCAGGAAAGGATCACTATAGTATGGCTGTGAAATAATATTTAAATCAACATCCTAAAGCAATAAAAAGGGGTTTGCTTCACAGAATGATTTCTTTATGGTGGACATTTTATTCTACTGGTTCAGGTTTGCCAAAGCCTCCAGAAAAAGCCGTATGGTCCAAATGAATAAGTACTTAATCAGTAAAAAACCCGCTCACTTTTTGCATGTTGTTGCAGTGCTGCCACAAGCCACCCAAAAAAGCAGGCTTGGCCCCGGGAATCCCTCTCCACAGCCCTCATCCACAGCAAGTCCTGTCCCAGTGTTCCCAGGAGGAATGCCTGGCTCCAGCTGCACTGCTGTGCCTGTCCCTTGGGCTTGGCTTTGTCTCACTGCTGTTTACCAGAACCAACCCTTGGACCAAAGCAGGTTTCCTTCCTCCACTGTGACAACTTGGAAAAACAGGGACTTATTTCAGAGTAAGCCCCAAGAGGTGAATGATCTGGGGTGTGTCACAGCTGATTAACAAAAATCCTCAGTAAGAATAAGCCTCCCATTTGAGCTACTTTGAAATAACCTTTAGCACAAATGTCTCTCCAGGCTCAGGACAGCTGAATGCAAAGGAGACAGGTGCCAAGAGCTCAAAGAGTTTTCCCTTGCACTCTTATACTTCCTCTCTATCTTTTTGCCATGATGCATTTGCATTTAAAAGTAACAAACAGAGAAAAATTACACCTTGTGGGAAGTTTAGCTCTGTTCACATGATCTGCTTTCTTTTTTTAGCAGGATGCTTCCTGTATGCTTACTGTTTCTGGTAAAGTACATTCCCAGAAGAGAGGGGAGTGCAGGATGGGCAGTTTTTGGATAAGTAGCTAAGTAGCCCCTGACAGTACAGGGGATTCAAAGGGAAGAATTTTTTTTCATGCAGAAATCCCCCTCCCTTCAGGCCTCCTGCGATGCTGGCAGGGTGAGCACAGCATCTCTTGTTGCAAACCCGTGCCTCAGAGATGCAGCTGCTGACTTCAAGCGTGAGGGTGAAAGGAAAGCCGCAACCACTGTCCCCAGCCACCTTCAACTGCAGAGAGAGGGGCTTGGGCCAGCTCTCCTTCCCCCTTTCTGGAGGCAAAGCTGGGGGCACTGCCCTCCTGCACCCGGAGGCACTCAGGGAGAGGGAAGAGAAACCCTGGGGAGCAGCAATGCCCAAGGTCCTGCACAGCACCATGGCTTCAGCGTTTAAGTTCAGCATCCCCAGATTCAGGTGGGAGAACAGAGGACATCCCTCCTCCCTCCATCCCCCGGCACCCCTGTGGGTCATTTGGCTCCTCAGTGTCCAGAACCTGGCTGGAGGCCTTCTGCCCACGGTGCTGGCAGAGGCTGTGGTCATTCTTTCCATGTGATAAATATGGTAACAGAGTTTGCGCAAGGTCAGAGCTGGGAATAAATTCCATTGCTCAAATAGGAGAGAGCTAAGTTTCCTTCACTTGCCCCTGTTCCAGCTCCGTGTCAACGCTGTTTGTTAAGGGTGACCTATTACAGGTGACCTACAGGCTGCCCTGGAAACCACACTCACTTTTTATCTCTCCTCCAAGCTGGCAGAAGCCCCTCGCAGAGGCAGTGACCAAGCACACCGGCCGCGTTTGCTCCCAGCTGGGCTGGTGGTGCTTTCACAGGCTGCTCCTCTGGGCACACACACACAGCACAAGGCCAGGCATAGCACACTTGGGAGCTGCAGGATCTCTGCCTGTGCACTCTGCAATGGAGCAAATGAGGTGGCAGAGTGCTGATCTTGGCTGCCTTTACTGCATCCAGAGGTCACCCTCTTGCCGCTGGCACCGCTCTCCCAGGCCACGCCACCAGCCTGGCACCTTCACAGGGCCATCGGGCAGCCCCAGAGGCACATGCCCTGCTCCCAAAAGGCTCATCTTGGCTCAAGTGGGAAAATCCCTTTCATGCAGCTGGATGTTGAAAATATGCCCAATCACTTGTCAAAAACTAGCAGTTGGAGGCTGTGCTAATAGATGCACAAAGAGACAGAAATTTGCATTACAGACAGTTACAAATATATATATATATGTGCATATGTATCTGACACTTGAACAGCCCTCAGCACTCGCCCTTGCAACTTACAAGAGGGAGTAAAAGGACACCAAATGTTTCATGTGTGGTGTATATTAAATATGGCAATTGTATACGTGAGATCATTAATCTCTGCTACCTATTTTTCCCAGATCACATAGAAAAGATATTTTGGAATACCTGAAATATGCGAGTGTTGTCCAGGTTAATAAATTATGGGCAAATCAACTGTCCATGTGCATAACAACTGTTTGGTGAATATGAGAAAGGAAAAAAATTCTCATCTGAACACAGCTGATGTCTTTTACAAGGTCCTGAGTAGGAGGTTACCTAACAAATACACATCTTATTTGAATGATGGATCTGCCTCATATCTGTGCACCAATGTTTGAGATCTGCTCAGATTCACCCTGCAGTTGAGGTTAAATTAGTATTTATGCACATTTATCTCTGGTTGAACAGCTAAGAGTGTCATTTCAGGTAATGATGTTTGGAATAGGGGGAATACACTGTGGAATAATAAAACAGCATTCTGAGCTGTCAGACAATAGATCATGTTGGATGGTGTGAATTCAAAATATTAAAACTGTACCAAGTGAAAGTGCTTCATCCTCATGCTGGTTTGGGTACTCAAGAAAACCATTCTCTGGTTTTGCTATCAAGAAACTGGACTAAGTGAAATTTAGATCACTCCTTCCTAAACCATTCCTGTTCATTAATTCAATTTTGAGAATTTAGAGGAAGATGTCTTTTTTACACTTTGATATATGGATGGAGAGGGAAAATGTGTCTTAGGATGGCAGGTGGTATAATTTACATGAGGAAACTAACACTAAAAACTGATCTCTCAAATCTGATAGCTCACCACTTCACAAATGTTGAGCTACTGTAGTCTCAGTTTGCAGAAGTTTTAAGACTTCAGAAAAACAAAGCAAATTATAGTCATTTCCAGATCTCCTACCACACATTACTAAAATTTTAATTGTCATCCATATGCGCACCACAACTGAAGATAATTCCTGTCCTAAGGAATTATCAAATCTAGTTGACTGATGAAAGTATAATCTATTACAGGTAAGCCACTTCCATATTTTAGAAGTATCTGATTAAACTTGAAAACATGCCTGCAGGATCTGCTGGTACCTTGTATTTATACAGATACAACTTCTCTAAGGTATTCAGGAGAGAATATGTATGCTCAGTACACATCAGCAATGCTCACTGATAGGTTTGCACTGTATTCCTCAAATTTCTCTGGGGACCTTTGGGCCAATCTGAAATCTGTGCACAGTTTATTTTCATTTTAGGCTTCCTCAGTGACCACATAATTTGTCCACTGACAGCACACTTGAGAGCCTCTGTCACTGGAGTTGTTTCTACTTAGAGGTGACTGGGGATCCTTTGGGGTGCCAAGGTGATGAGTATCACACAGGTCTGTACAAGAGGTTAGCAGGGCTCACATCTGATGAAGGTGGTGGGAGGGGAGAGGCTAAGGCTATCTTGGGAGAGCATAAACAAAATTATCTCCACAAGGAGTAAACAGATCCATCTCTTGGCAGGGAAGAAGGGTGGAAATTACGTCTGAATTAACTTTCTCTGCTTGCATTGCAGAAGATTGAATGTGTTTGTTTAATGAATTTAAAGAGACATCCGGATGTTTACAAATATCTTCCTTCTGTTTTCTATTCTAAATACATTCTCCTTTGAAATACTGAGCCTTAAGCCAAATGCTTAAATCTTTAAAAAGAATTTTGACTAAGTAATAAAATTAATAATGACTTCAGGTTTTGGCCATGGGTAAAACCAAATCTTCCTGTGACAGAGAAAAATAATCTATTGATTGTTTTTTAGAAGCATCTAAATGGTCACCTTTAGACACAATAAATCATTTCATAAATCCCTGACCACTGATCTTTCAAATGCTTTGTTGTTTGAAACAGATACACTGCATGCTTTAGCAAGTCCTGAATTATGCACTTTTTCCAATCCAAGTATGCAAACCTCTCATGTGATTAATACTTGTTTGTAAGACAAAGCCTTGAGAGAGAGTGAGATTAGCTGGCCTGTAATGTGATAGTTCTCTCCTGGGCAGATGTGCTGGGAAAACAAAGGGCACTTGTGACACATCTGTCCAGAGGCAGCAGCAGTCTGGCTCTCCTCTCTGGCTGGTGGCACCAAAATATTCCTGTTCCATCACTGACATCAATAAATCATCCTCTCCCTCATGACGTATTAGGTGATACAGTCGTGTTTACATAAAGCATAATCAATGCTGCTGACTCAAACAATTCCCAGTTTGGTGTAGCAGAGGATGTCCCTACAGACACCAGGGCCTGGCCCACACACATTACAGGAAGTTAAATACCAGTAACACAGACTATTTAACTGTACTACATTGCAATTTCTGTCCATGACTGCTCTCAGTGCATTATCTTCTCTCCTGTTATATTTCAGAGACCTCTTCAGAGGGGAGTTTTTTCTTCTCCTGGATACTGTATACCTACACAAATACAAGTGACAAGCAGAGATTTCAGCAGGAAAAAAATAAATCCCAGGTAATCTGCTGAATTTGATTACTTTACTGAAGATGATATTCCTTTCCCAGGTTGCTTTAGTATCTCTGAACTGCGCCAAAATTGCTTCTCCTGCGTGGCTGAGGTAGAACATTAAAATTTCCTAAAGGTTATGGAATGAAATGCATCCTCAAGATGCACAGTAAGAGATGAGTCCACAAATTTTCTGGATAGCTTTGTGTTTGTCACCCCAGTGCTGCATCACCTGGCCAGGAGTGTGTGTGCTCTCTCAGGAGCATCTATGAACCGGTGGGAGATACAAACAGGACAACAAACTGGGACTGGCCAAGTCAAGTAATATACTTCCCTTGCCCAGATACTTGGACAGGTGTTATCAAGGAAAGTTATAGAACATTTCAAGCCTACAATCTAGTAATTTTTTCACAGTATTAAAAGACAAATTGGAGCATATTTCCTTAAGTTAGGCTTGGATCAATAAACTTGATATATTCTGAAGGATGAATTTTTAATGATCAGTACCTCCCATCTGTAAATTAGCCCATTATCTCAATACAAGATATCTGTATCTAGCAAGTGATAGAATTCTAGTAACGAGGCATTTTTCTGACCGGCACAGACAACCTGATTTTAAAACAAAACTAAAAGATTTTTTTTTCCAAATGCACTGGAGGAAAAAAAAAAAAGGTGGGTAGCTGTATTTGTATAAATTCCTGCTCCCCCTCCCTGTATTTTGTAGAAGAACAAAGCTCTTATCTTGGATATTAAAATTCCACAAACCCAACAACAATGGAGTGCTCATCCCTGTGAATTTCCTGTGTGGCTCAAGCCCCTCCTAAGTGAGATATCCTTTATCACAGACCAGCCACTTTTGAAGTAGCAAGAAATCCCTGTAAGATGGTGGGGCAGTTTCTTACATCACTGCTGAAATTTGTTCTAACCTCCATCCCAGGGCAAGCTGAGAGAGGTACATGTGGGCTGGCTACACCTCCCCTGGTGAGCTGCAGCATTTTGCACCTTCTGCAACCACAAGGGTCCCTGCAGTTGAACTGAAGTCTAATTCTGTTGAATCAGGCAAAAAGTCTGATAAAGCCTTTAAAAAGAAGGACCAAAAATGAATGTGCATCATTTTTATTCCTGTGCTGGTGACCACAGCATTATGCAAGAGTGTAAGGAAGGAAGTGAAGAAAGTGGGTTGTGGTGCTCACTCACATCAACAACTTTTCTGGAGCTCCTCAAATTGGTGAGAAGGGGATCTCAAATGTGCTATGAGAGGTAAACAAAGCTCTGGGTGTATCAAGGATATCAAGGGCAGTATTAATCACACCTCAGGGTATCTCTTTGTCTTTCCAGTTCAGACCCTATGTGCAAACATCAGACATATCAACAAATAAAATATTACATATCAGTGCCATGACTGTGCTTCCAAAGAGGATGAAGCAGGATAGGACTTTGCCAAGTAGCTGCCCAGAGTTATGTTTGTTTTATGAGCCAGCTTTAGCTGCACACAACTTTCACTGGCCAAAGACCCACCTACTGCACACTTCAGCTAAATTAATTGCTTGTCCTTATCAGCTACATAGTTCTGCTTCTTCTGACCTCAGACACATTTATTGTCGGAGGGAGTTGATGCACAAATAGCATTTTCTTCAGCGGTGTGTCTGCTCCTTGAAAGGAAGGCAGTTTGTTGATTTTTCTACAAAAAATTCTAATGATACCTTTTTTTTCCCACAGTAAGAGAATACCTCTCTTTTCAGCCTTTACACACACTCATGGCTTTGAAATAGGTGCCCCTTCACCAGACCCTGCACAGCTGGAACCCAGTTGTGGGCAAGTGCCTCCCTTTCCACAGAGAGATTTAATTTCATCCTAAAAACTAATAAGGCACTGGCCTACAATTAAACATCCAAGCCTCTATCTTCAAAAGTTTTCACCTTGGTGCTGCTATACCCACTCTTCCTCACTGCCACCAGTGCTATTCCTAGGATGATGCCTGCCACCTTCCTGGTGGTCCCAGGGTGGAAGAAAGAAATGGAACAAGGATTGTGAGAGTCCCTCCAGCACTGGGTGCATTTCGGCTGTTCTCATTTTAAGTTCAAAGCCTTCTACATGGCAGCTGATTGGGAGACTTTCCAAAATCTACAGGAGGCTGGGAAGGAATCCAGCATCACAAAGACTATCCTGACAGAAACAGAAGAACTGGCAAATAAGCATATGTGAAATGTACCCCTTTTTGTCACAACCAGAGGCACTGTTTTCCCAACAAACACTCTATCCATCTGGGAAAGAACAGCCATTACCTGCTCTGTGGATATGATCCTTGCTGCCCAGCCAAAGGGAGTTTTAAACAAGCAATCTCTCCACCCTATATATTACCCTCTTCTTACCCCGTTATCTTTCCAGTGTTGCCACCCTTTTGTAACAGGTGATATTTTCCTGAGATCTTAGACCTAAAACATGATAGCAGTGTCATGCAAATGGGTTCATTTGCAGAGATAAGAATTCATCCGCCAGGAGGACTGTTCTACAGGACCGAGACTTATATTTTTCCTTGAACTCTTTGCAACAATTTCTCTCCTGCCAAATCCCTTTCTGTCTAGATCCTGCTCTTACATTCAGACTCCATTTCCTGTGGCTTTGGTTTGGCTGGAGTTTATACTCTCTTTTTCTTCTTAATCCCTCAACTTTCTTTTGCTGGTTGGTTTTTTGTTGTTGTTGTTGTTGTTTGCTTCTCAAGCTCCTAATAATGTTTTTGTAATCAGACTTCTTCTGCACAGCTTCTGAAAAGGCAACACTGCAGGTCTGTCTCAGAGTATTAGTTTGCAAGCACCAGAAGAGGCAGAGAAAAACCCTCTGTGTCTAAATCCTGCTATTTAAACTACTATAATGGACAATGCTCACAGAAAGTCCTTTAAATACTTTTTTAAGGGTATCTCAAATGTCATACACAGTGCAGGCACAGACTTTTTAAGTCAAGGATTTACACTGACATCGGCGTCTCCTCAATTTTCTTCATACAGCGATGTGCCCAACTCTTTCCTGGTATGTCCTTGCCTTCCTCCAGCGGCTACAATAATACCAGCAGTAATTCAGAGGGGCGAGCAAGAGGCTCCTGCTTTGTGTATATCAGTGAAAAGCCCAAGGACAGAGCCAGCCAGTGCTTCTGGCAGCGCAGCACATGATAATTAGCCGGCCCTGGTTACACATCCCTCGGTGGGGGAATGGCATACTTTCCTGGTGAGCTGGCAGGTAATAAAGCTAGCATGCTCACACATCCATTATGAGCAGGCTTATGAAGAGCCTCTCCTCCCACAGGAATGCTGCAGTACACATGGAAATGAGTCTGTGGTCACCCAGCATTTCGCAGGTATCCAGCTGCGCACTCAGCAGACACGGAGCACGCAAAGCTGTGCCAGCCTCCCAGGCAGAATCCAAATATTCCTGCTTAGAGAAGCAAGATCCTTTTAGTTGGAGCAAAGACAAGGCCGATTTGCTTTTAGCACTGTTTGAAGCACAGAAAAAAAGCCATTTCTCATTCTCTTCAAAGAAAAGATGGTTGCACATATTTCTCCAGGCCCCCAAGGATATTTTGTCTCCATCTAAAATCCTCCAGATTACTTCACAAGTTTCTTAGCCAATATCTCATTCATTACTGTTGCTATAACTCCTCCTAAACAGGTAAAATATTGCAACTGCTTCAGAGAAATGTCCCCTCTTTGCACTGATGTTTGTAGAAATGCCTCTCATAACTTCTGAATCTGGCTTATCTTCCCCAAGGGCTGAGGCATGACAATCCTTTGCTGTTCCTTTCCCTGCTGTTTAGAATGGTGCCTCTGCCTTTGGTAAAGGATGAGCGAGGTCAGAATCTTCCCCCATATAGTATTTGAGACAGGTTATTACTGTAAATATTACTAATTGTTTTAGAACATATTTTTACTGCCTTATAATATTTATAGACTTTATTGTGAATGCTACTTCTCCCTTCTAGCGACCAACTACTCCAGGCACACTTCCTTTGAAGCAGCAGGTACAGGGTAAATCCTTCAAAACTCAGGAGCTGCTAGGGTTTAGAATGCATGTGATAACAATTAGCATTTCCTTCAGGAACATCGTGTTTCTGAGATACTCTGAACATTGGACTCTTGCATCTCTCAGACACTCAAAACTCCCAGGGGATCTAGGGAAGTTGCAGTCCAGCCAAGTCCACTTATTCCCACAGTCCGCTTTCCACACCTCATTAAAAAAGTGATTCAGGATTTCTCTTCAAAGCTTCAGCAACCCTGCACATTAAAAAAGAAACCCTTCAGAAACAAACCAGCGTATGCCGTTAAGCACATATGGTACTCTCAATGGGATTATATGGCAATAAGGAAATATTTTTGGGTAAAACACCGAAACAAAAAACCCATTTTTTAAAAAACAATGCAATACAAATGAGGCCAGCAGCTCCACATGGCTCCAAACAACATTCCAAGGTCTTCAAGGATTCATCTATGCTTACCAGTTCTGCTACTTTAATTATGCTAACACAGAGCAGCCTAATGCGTTTCTGACACAGTGGCAAGCATACTGGTAGAGTTTAGTCCAGTTACACACATTGAGAATACATACTTTTTTATAGCTTTGTATGCAGAGTGCAGATTTTACTGGCTGTATGTATATGTATATCTATCTATCTATCTCAAAAGAAAAATCATATGCTTGTTAATAAAACCTCTGTGTCAATTAGGTGTAAGTCCCAATTATATTCACTTCACTTGAACTTGTTTATTTCTCTATCAGTTCTTCTGGAGTTTTCTTTGGAGATCTCTTGATCATGACCCTCTTTGCCTTCCCTGCTGCACTTTTCTCTTTGCTCCTGCAGCAGCTGCCAAACCACTTCCCAGGTTTGATTCCAGGCTTGACTCCTTCTAGTCCTCTGGCAACATTTTCAGATCAAAGCTATGTGTATGATCACCTAAGTTCCACTTTTCCTGACAACATTCACTTTCTCTTTTTTCCTGTGAGCTGGGTTAACAAACCAGCTGGAGCAGAAGGCCAGCATGAGCCCGGTTATTCCAGCAGGACAGGTGGATGTTAAGCAATACTGTTACCTGCTCATTCCTGCATTTTCATATAGAAAGGTAGGGAACGAATACAATTTGAGAGAGCTACTTTTCTTCTTACCATCAGACTGCCTCACCAGCCTATTTTCCATTGCAAAGAGGTTTCCCTAAGTGCAGATCTTGTTTTTCCCCATGTTGGTTCTCTCTGAGGTTCTCGCACATTCAGATTTATCAGACATTTGAATCAGAAATTAACAGCCATCCCACAAATCTGGGTAAGGAACCTACACGTGTATGTCTATCTTCCCTACTTCTCTGGTAACAGCGACATAACTACTCCTGACAACAGGAGATCACTGCTGGAGTAACTCCTCCATGCCTCCTGAAGGGAGTCAGCATCCCCTCAAGCCCCTGTGCACACATCAACTTGTCCTTCTCCCAGACAGTCACAAGCTGGAGGCAAAAAGGGAGAGAATCTTCCATCTGAAGCAAAGACAGTCACCACCACTGAACACATCTTCATGCCACAGTTGGTGCTGGCCATTTGATGAGAAGTCTGAGAGCCCAGGCTCATCTATTACAAATTAGTATGGCAAACTGTCTGTTTATGTTAACCACAGCCTGACTGTCCAGAGAAGTCCTGCAACTCTTTGGACTTGTAAACTTGTCTCTGCCGGTTGTGTCAGCTGCAGAAGCAGTTGTATTTTCAAAAGAGAAGCATGAGAAGGACGTTGGAGGACTGCCTACATTTCAGTGATGTCCTCCTTGCAGATGGGGTAGGTACCAGGCTGATGTAAAACATCACTCAAGAAACTAAGCTGTAACTCTAGACAGGAAAATTCACTTTTGCCTAAACACTTCCAAGCTTTTCTCTCTGGCAGCTGGAGAAGCAAAGGGCTGCACAGTGCTCAATATGGTGGGTGTTTGATCCCTGATTACTTCATGTCAGTCATTTAAACAACCTAGGGGAAAAACAAGGAAAGAACCTAACTGATGTGACTATTAAAAAAAAAACAAGGTTCAAAATCTGATTTCCTTCATATGTACTCCAGTTGAGTGAGAACAGACACACTGCAAAACACAGTGTTAGGAGTAGGAAAATGAAGCCCCGTGTTGACTCAAACATCAGCCTGAATCCTGCGATGACCCAGATCACAAAGATTAAAAGCAGCACAATCCCTGAAGTAATGAGGTAGGTAAGTGGATAGGAGTTAAAGACAGTGTGATACTTGGGTTTGTGTACATTTTGCAGTAAAGAGGAACTCTTTGGATAACTGATGAATTTATTTGTTCCCCTTTTTCTCAGCCTCTCTGGAACCAGCACTCACACTCTCAGCCTACTTCTGTTTAGCCAACAATCCTGAGAGGGAAGCTAAATGTCAGAATTGCAGTAGTACAGAAATGGCTTTACTTTCTCCAATCGGTGGCTGTTTTTTATTTTTTTATTTACACTGTAAGCTGTTTAACTGGGGCAGGGACAACTTAGTTTTACGGATTTGGAAACGGGATTCAAACCACAGCCCTTATATTTCAATGGAGCACTCGTAGGTGTTTCCACAAAAGAAAAAAAGTGAAAAATCCTACAGGGCTGTGCAGTGAGAAAGTCTAATGGCTACTGAAAAGGCCAGTAATCCAAGGATAAATAACATCCAGTACAGCTCTGTGGCAGTGACAGAGACAGCAAATAAGGCACTAACAGCACTTGTTAGCGAAGGAGCAATTACAGCACCAGCAGCTGTGGGTGAAGGTGAAATCTCTGTAGAAAGGCCTGTGCCTCTACCATACCTCTTTGACACTGAAAGCAAATGTGACACTGAACTCCCCTACTGCTGCACAAAGAAGGAAGATGGCACAAGCAAGTCAGACATTGTTGTGGGTCACTTCAAACTGCAAAGAGCCCCAAAATACACCACACTTCTTAAACCTATGTCTAGGCAAGCAGCAGCAGTTAGAGCTTGAGGCAATGGTGTTTGAGGTATTCAGAGACCACAACAGCGGCTGCCACAGGCGTACTCAGGCTGAGAAAGTGTTTCACAGAGAGCTGCCACTGCCAAACTCTTGTTCCATTTCCATGTGAGTAGGGCTAACCTGCAAGGGATGTCACACAGTGAGAGAGACTCCATGTCAATATTAGAGGCCATAAAGGACCAGAAAAGTGGAAATTTTTTTCCTACTTCTGTTTACGAAGAGACAAATCACGCTAAACAATGCACCACAGCGGGGCCATCCAACCCCTGGGAGACAAGGTGGCAGTTTTGAAGCACTTTTGTGGGCAAGTTCTGGCATCTCTGAGACCCATGAGCATAGCAGGTGGCAGGGCTTGGGGTCCAGCCAGGCATAGGGGCACTGGAAGGCCTTGGGCTATGGCCTTTTAGCTGGATATCCCTGTATGACTGTCAGCATCTCCTCTAAATCTCCTTATGGACTAATTACTTGGGAGATCCCTCTAAACACTGCAGAAAAGTACCTCAGCCTAGGCATTAATATGGCTGCCAGCCCTGTGCATACAGCTGTTTTGTAACCAAAGGATTGAAGACTGCAATTAGTTGCTCATCTTTCAAGCCTTTATTTTGAAGAAGGTAACACTCCCAGTTACAAGCAAAATGATTAAGACACAAGAAACTGCAGAGCTGATGAGTAAATAATAACCATATGACTCATTTCCTAACTCAGAGATGCCTGGAAACTGAAATTAGCAAGTCACAGAGCAAAAGGCTTCATCTTTGAGGGGTTTCATCTTGTCTTTTTATTGTGCATAAAAAGAAAAAAGTCTGCAGTGCCTGGGCCTTGTGACAGTGTCTTGCTGAGGCAGTTTATGGAGGAACCTGCACTTTGCTATATTAAAGGCTGTGCCTTACAGTGCTTAAAACCACACCTTAGAGCACAGTGGATGGCCAGGGGTCTGCAATGCACCTTCCTGAGCTGTTGGCACCATGGGGCTCTCTGTTCCTGGGCTCTTCTTACTTTCCCAGCTCTAGGTCACCAGTGGTTTGGGCTGTAATTTATGGAAACAGTCAGATGGATCAGGATGGACCTTAAACCCAAATCTCCTTGCTGCAAGAAAGCTGAACTTTAAAGGGTAATTAGAATCTGCATTAGAAGAAACCACCAAGTCAGAGAACCCTGCTTATGTTCATGAGTGAAGGTGGCTGGTCTCTACCAGCTGCTGACACCAGCCTGCTTTTCTTTGCAAATATGTCAGTTCAAAAATGGGCCTCAAGGATTTAGGAACTAAATCCAACACACTTTGCAAATTTTGCGTATCCCTTAAGATGCAAAAACCTCTAATTTTGAGGGTGAGTAGTACATAAGTGCTATATACAGTTCATGTTCATCTCTGAGCAAGAAAAATGTACTAGAATATTTAGCCTAATCTGGCATTCTAGAGGGAAGCCTTACCTTGGTTGTACCCACAGAAATTTGTTACAAGAGTAAATACATGGTACAGAAACAATTCATCTCACCTTGAAAACTTGCAGTCTGGATTTGAGAGAGACAAAGAGACAAAAGAGACAAAACGTTGAAGCAGGTAAGAAAACTACTTCATCTGAATGTAATTTGAATGTCCAACAGAATGTCATTGTAGTCCCAAGGCACCCAAATAAATGACTGTTCAGAAATGAGACTCAGAGAACATTATTCAGGGTTTCAAATTAAGGAATATAAAAAATGGAGAGAGCCTACATTATTCATAGAGGCTGGGCCAGTGAAAGACCCAAAGAACTTGAGCTCTCAGAAACTTCAGCCAGCGATGATCTTCTGTGCAAAGCCACTGGACCCCATAAATCACTCAGCTGCAGTAGACTTCAACACACACAGCAGAGAAGCCCAGATAAAAAGAGTAAATATTTAAGAATATAAAAAAATCAATAACAGACCTGAGCAGCAGAAGATTACTTCCGAATCTATGAATCAGTTCCTTCATTCTTATGTTCACATAGTTCTCACTTGTTCTCAAGAGTTTATGGAAAATAACATCCTTTCAAATTTGAGGAGAACAAACTGTACCAGAACCATAACCAAAACATATGGTTTACCTACAATTTCAGCAATTATCAAGTGTGTTATTTTGAGTTAATACAATTATTAACAAGAGCTTTGAAAACATTTTAGATATTCTGGTAATTCAAAACAGGCACAATATGAACTTATCTATATTTGCAGCAGACACAAAGACATGTCAAGGCCCTGTTTGCCTCTCTGATTGTGCTCTGGAGCTGCTCACCTGCCCCTCCAGCCTCACAAATGGGCTGAGGTTGCCTCAGGAGTCCCAGCACAGGCAGAAATGGGAGGCCTCCCATCCTCATGCCTTCAGCTTCAGAACTGAGACCTGCTTTTTATCTTGAAACATTTTCCCAAACTGGCCATCCCCCATTGGTCCTTCCACAGAGTGTATTCCCAATACAATACTTAGCTGCCCTTCAACCATTTTCCAGTTATAATCTCTCAAGCCTAGAAAGGAGGTAGCAGCAAGAAAACCACAATTTCTACTTCAAATAAGACATCGGCCAAGTAACCCAGACTACACCTTTCTCTGATATATTGTCTTTTTCTTTGCCTTCATCTGACCATGGCTCTAGCAGGTCTGTCATGTAGTTGTGTGCCCAATTGTCCTACCTGTATTTCCTCTTCCCTAGTTATATGGTGAAATTCCTGGTGCTGGTTTGCACTAGCATGACTGTGCATACATAGCCTGCACAATGCAAGCAAGTTTGTCTTTTGTCCAAGATGACACAGTTACCTTTTCCTCTCTCTTTTTACTGCATCTTTCAGAGGTGGAAACTTTATCTCAGTTTCACTCCAAAGGTTAGTTGAGCATCTTAACTCATCAACCCCATACTCAGAGTTTGCAAGAATGCAACTTCAGCATATCTGTCAACTTCATCTCCACTGACTATAGAGGGAGCATAGATCCCTAATTCAGGCACCTTCTGCACCCAAGATTAGTTTATATGAATCCATCTGAAAGACATAAGTTATTTAATAATTATAGTATTTCTGTGGGCTTATCCAGAACCCAGGAGAATGGGTCTGCAGCTATTCTTGAATACAGATAAAAATAACAGTGTGCAGAAGTTGCATGGCTCGTGTAGCAGTGCAGAGCCTCAAGCCCTTGTAGGAAAACTGTCCTGGGCAAGGGGTGCTTGGCAGGCTCAGGTGGGTTCGGCACCTCAGAGCCCCACCATCAGAGATGCAGGCTTCATGGAACACAAATATACCAGGTCTTTAAAGGAGTGGCTTTGGATCCTAAATTTTCCCACCTGAGCAAACAAGTGAGCACTTGATAAGAGCACTTGTTCTCTACACCCCATTACCAATCATGAGGGGATGTCAATATTCAACATGATGGAGTCTTTTCACCACTGTGGATAGGAGCAGTACCTTCATCTGTATTTCTGGGCCCTGGAGTCACATCTCCTTTTTTTTTCTGTACAGTAAGACAGCCAGCACAGCCCAAGGATTTTGTTTTGTTTGTTTAAAACCTGCTTGCAGCCACGAGGTGTTGAAATTCACACTTCTTTTCAGCTGCTGAAGCAACACTCTGGGATGACAGATCACAGAAGTGAGGTCAGCTGATTATCAGAGACAGATCTATCATAAAACTAAATAAATGACAAAGAAAAATGGGCCACACTAAAAGCAAATAAAAACAGTGCAAGGCGGTAGCACAAGCAAACAAAAGAGCAAGAAAAAAAAGGTACAAGAGCTCACACCACTCTTTCAAGCCACAAAAATACTCAAATAAGGACAGCAGTATTCAGTGGAAACTACACAACAGCACTATAGTCCAGCTGCTTTATTCTTCTCTTATAAAAATGGATCTAATATTAAACATTGCAGCTCCTTGTTAGAACATGAGGAACTAATGCCGGCTGCACACTCTGAATCACAGTGAGTATCTATCTGCATTTCAATTTACTGGACTTTGAACAAACTGACCTAATAGCTAAAAATACAGTTTAGTTCCCATTTCTAAAATCCCATTTCTACCCATCCTAACAGTACACACAGACAGTGAAGGTTTGCTGTGAAGATACCAATCCCTTCTCTTTCCTGATGTGATGCAAGCTCTGACTGATTGGCGTGGACAGATATTCAAACAGACAGTTCTCTGAGCTATCAGTTTTAACTTCTGCATTGCCTGGACATGATGACAGGAATCTAGAAGTTAATTACCATGCAATTTTCCTTCCTTAAGATTATTTTGTAAGACTGACTTCTGTCTCCTGCTATAAGACTGTGGGAACACTACTGCTGCCTGTGTTTGGTCCTGAATGGCAGTGGCAGTAGCAAGCACTGAAAGATGCTATCTTCTTGCTGCCCACAGAGATAAAGCAAGAGAAAACAAAAAAGGGTGTATTTTAACATCAGAATTACCACATATAGCCTGGCTTCTCTAAAATATATGAAGTTTCCCACACTGGAAGTCTGATTTAACAGAAATATCATCCAAAGATAAACTGATAAATGGCTGTATCTGGTTTTGCATAGGCAGCTGTCTAATACCATGCAGCCAAAGCTGATTAGATTGAAGGATTTCCTACAACACATGTAGATGAACGCCTTACAATACGAAATTGAGAGGTTTGTCATGCATAAAACCAAATTCAAGCATCCACATCCACAAGTCAAGCATGGAAAATTATGATTCTCACAGTCATGTCACTGAATCAGGTAAAAACTTCACCAAATACTGTTAATCTTGCAACACATTTGGCAATTCAGATAGTGGAAATAAAGCAACTCCATAAAGTAGGGATATCCCTGGTACCCAGCATATGTATCTTCCTAAATCATCTGCATTTATTTAAAACAACCAGCAGGTCTGACTTAAGAGCACACACTCAGTGAAAGTGAAACAAGTTTTCTCAGAGGAGTGCTGCCTCATAACTTGTGCAAAAGCCATAATTCCATTTAGCTGGCAACTTCATCTTGACAAGAAATAAGTACAATTATATTTTCAAATTTTTTTGTCCATGAAAACAAAAAAATCCCTACTAGCTCATTAAAAACAAACCATGCTAGACAAGACTTCTGCAAAACTCAAGGTGGTAGTAAAATTATGTTCATTATAAGCTGAACACTTTACCTAATAAAGTGTCGTAGGAATTAGTAACAAGTGAAAGATCTGTAGAGACAAATTTGAAAAATCAATTTGTTCACTGATAGACTAAATTAGCTATGTAAACAGAGGAGCAGGTTTTGTAAGCCTACTTTCCAAACAATACTACATTTTTTCCCCTACATCGTGCATTGTTTTTGTCTCATACTCATTTTCTCTGTTCTCAGACCAGGAGAAGCACTATAGCAAAACAGCCAAATTGTGACCACCACTGGTAAAGCCCTTTCATTTTTAAAATCATGTCCCTATCCTGTCTTGGAGCCATTATTCTCCAAGAGCGGGTGACCCAACCTGGGACAAACCTGAGAGGGAGGGTTTATTAGTCCTCAAGGTCATTATCTCTTGGGAACACAGCAAGGATCAACCACAGACTAATGACTATTCCCTCGTGGAGGAGTTTGAGGGGTAGACAAGGAGGGTTTCAGAAGCAGCAGAGCTGGCTGTGCCCCATATGTGACCTTGGAGCTGGCAGGCACCCATGGGGACAGACCCTGTGCAGGCTGAGGGACAGGCCCGTGGTGTTCCCTGGCACAAGGACAGTGGTGTGGCCAGGGTGGCCGAGGGTGGGGCACACACGGGGTCAGGCTGGAGGTGTAGGGCTCGGTGGGGCTGAATAGGGCAGTGGTGCCCAGCTATGCCTCAGTGTGGCACGTCCCAGGATATCCCTGGCTGCCACCTCCAGTGCCACCTGGATTGACGTGCTAGTGTGCAAAATGCAGGCCATGCTAGTACTCACACCAAAACCTGCTGGCAGCTCCATCTTTCCCTACTTTCTCAAGGAAGTGGGACTTGTGCAATCACACTGTCTGTTGTCCTGCCTGTTAGATGTACCCCTATGACAAACCCTGGGTCTGTTGGCCAAGTTTAACCACAGAAGGGCAGAGGTCTGAAAGATAAAAGCAACTTCTGAATGTCACACAAGTCTGCACATGGGTTGTGGTGGGGACACCACAGCAGCTGCTCCAGCACGAGAGGATCTCTACAGCCCTGGGGTTTGTGTCTGGTCAAGGTGCAGCAGAGCCCAGAGCCAGCCCTGTCACCACCTGTGTCCTGCACTGGGGCACCAGGGAGGTCACAGGGAGTCCCCTCACTTCCCACAGTAATCTGTGGTTTGAGAGGTGCTGCAGGACCTCGAGCACCCACCACAGGAAATCAGGCCCCTTTAGTTCTTCTCCACAGCTTGTTGTTCCCCTCTTTGTATTAATCTGCAGAAGGAAAATCCCACTTAAAGGTCACAGCAACACAGATAAGTTTGGAAAAAATTGTTGTCAAGAAGCCAATAGTTTAATGTCTGATAGTTCTAAGTGCATCACACTGACATAGCGTGAAAACATGACACTATTCTAATATAACTTCTGATGGTCACAAAATCTGGACATTACCATTCTGAGACACATTTAAAAAAATTATTTGGAATACTA
>VXBB01019261.1:705094-716230 GCA_013399915.1 Illadopsis cleaveri
AATATTAGTATAGTAATATACAATATAAATTAACATATTACTATTTATTAATATTATATAATATAACATAGAATTATTCTATTCTATATATGAAGTTTTTAAAAATATTATTATTATATTCCATATTATTATTTGGAATTTTATGTTGAACTAGACCTTTAGGCCTGTAACTCACATGAAGCAATGCTGAAAACTAAAAAACTTAAACAGTTTTCCAGTGTTTTCTCTTGTGGAGATGAACACACATCTTTGGAAACCATTAATCCCTAACACTGAAGCGAAGGCAGTAAAGGAATCTGATAAGCACACCAGTTTGCAGTCAGTTGACAATAACATTTTCTGGCTTTGAAAGCATCATAAAAATGTGTATATCCTTGCCTTCTCTATAGCCACCAGTATTTTCTAGAGAGAGCTACCCTAATCTCCTGAAAAGCATCACACCTTATGGTACCAACCACAGTAGGATGTGGTCTGTGCCCTTGGGAAAGCCCAGGATCACCAACTGGACTGGCTGAGGAAGGGAAACAGAAAACTTCTGATTTTGGACAGCAACCGTAAGAATAGCATGCTGCTTCTTTTAACCATTTCCTAACTAGAATTGGTAATGTACAATTTGCTTTCTGTAGAAGAAGAAATGGGAACCAGTAGTACTTTGTTCAGTTCTGTTTATTTATGAGGGAGGAAAAACATCTTGTGTCCTTGAAAGCAAAAGGAATCAAGCAGCAGAAGAGGCAGGCTTTGCTTGCAAATCAAATCCCCTTTTTAGCCAGCAATCTGGCCAAAGGTACTCTTTTTTAATTATTTTAATACTGCCAGACTATTGGTGCTTCTGTGGCTGCAGTGATCCCTTTCTTACTGTCCTGTCTCAGTTTCTGCTTTTTCTGCCTCCCCTCACAGAACAATAAACATTTACCAAATTGAACTCAGTGAAACCTCTTTACCTGCATATGCTTGCACATTCTAAAGTAGCTCCTACTGTTTTGGCTACCTGGCCCATAAAAGATCCCTTTTCTCACCAGTTTACTAACATTTACCTAACTATATTAGAACTATTTACTCCTCAAAATGCCTAATTAATGTTCAGATGTAGCCAAATGATAGCAGCATGCAATCTTGATTAAAGACACCCAGCATGACTTGACCTATTACACAAAATTTCAACTCTGCTGTGCACAGCTAAAAGCAACAGTAAATCACAGAGCAGAGCAATTCCTACAGCGAGAGAGTGTTTGCACTTAGAGTGTCAGTGAAAGCAGCAAATGTAAAAAACTAAACATAGCTTGGGGGCAGAAAAAAAGGAAACTTCTTAAGAAAAGACTGAAGAAATTTCCAGATCCTCAACTAATGTCAATCAGTATATCTCTGGTGAAGGTGATGAACTTCCTTAATGTAATGGAGCTATAAAAGCTGCCCAAAGCAAGTACTAGAGATTAGGATGGACACAAAACTACCAGGCGGGGGGGGGAACATAAAATAATGAAAACTATTTTCACTTTGCATTATCTAACAAAAGAAAGATACTTTAAATAATGTGCTTGTTATTAATCAGATGAACAGAACATTCCAATATTCTACTTATAATAAAGGAAATAATCCCACTCTCACAAGTACTGCTGACAGACTCTTCTCGTGATCTGTGCAGACTTCCAAGTTTCTTCAGACCTGTAATAATAATCCTGAAAAGCATAAAGTGGCTGGGCTGTGGCAACCACTTCTAAAGTGTGAGAAACAAAGAGGGAAGCATCCCTTCCCAAAGGGAGAGCAGCTGGACAAAGAGAAGCAAAGCACTCACAGGTTTTGTGGTGGGATAAGCATTTTTTATTAATCCTTTGGTATAGTTCCAGGTTTGTAGGCGTTTTTTCCACGGTATTGTTTAGCAATAGGTCAGATCTCCTGTAGAGTATCCACAAGCTTCCTGCATCTCACCTTGTCTTCTCAAAACCAATGCCTTTCTTTGTCATTGTAGTGTCTCATAGTTAAGTGCCCTTTTCTCCTGCTTCAAAAAAATTGCCTTTCTTTCCAATTCAAAACCTTTGAAGGACTCATAAATCCTCTCCTTTTTCCCCTCTGTGAGACACTCTGGAACTGGTATTCTTTTAATTCCTCTTCCTTCTTCCTGTTTAAGGACTTTCCACTTTATCTGGTATGGCCCTTAAAGTTGATGGCTCTCCATCCCTCTGACAAATGTGTGGTACAGACCCAGCAGCAAACAGCCTGTTCCACATTAAAAACACGACATTTACAATAACATTGCCCAAAATTCATCAGATGTGTAGAACATGCAGGCCTCCCCATATGTCTGGGATCAAATAGAGTTTAAATGTCATTTAAAAGAGCTCTTTTATGGGCTTTTTCCTAAGACAGAGTGTAGGACTGAGCCTACTTTCACCTCACAAACAGCAGCTGACCAGCCAAGACAATTAACACAGATATTTAAGTAAAACTTGATTGACGATTTTAATTTTTTACTTTATTTCCCCTACCAAAAAAAATACTAAAACTGCAGAAACAAAAGCTTTTGAAATCCCCACTGCCCTGTTGGACAGGAAAAACAAATACTAAAGACATTTCAGTCACAATAGTTTTGTAGTGTTTAGTAATTATGTGTGTAGACAGCAATACATTCAACACTGGACTACAACAAAGACATTTCTATCTCAAAAATCCAAGGACTCATATATCCCCTGAAATCTTGGTGGTAAAAACTGTGGAAGACAGAAAATAATTTTTTATCTAGGACATATATTCAGAGATATGAACCACAGAAATAAAATATATACAGTTACTGTACCAATTTGTCTGCATTACTTTGGAAATGTGGTGAATATTAATAAAAGTTATCAAGAAGAGAACCCATCTTCTATCCATTAGAGTGATCGAGAAAAATGATAGTTAACTGTGCCTGTATTGAATAAAACTGGAAGACATTTTTAACTACAGGAACTATAGAAATCAGTTTCGAACTGAGTCTCTTAGGGCAGCATTGAGCTTTACTTACACATCAGCTCATACTTCTGCTGCCTACCATGGCTTTACTTTCCAGAAACCCACTTCAATGTAATTTTTTAAGGAAAACTTAATATTTCAAAAAAAATTAATTTCAGAAAATGGAAACTTAAGTTTATAACTATAAAACCTGACCTTTAGGCTCAATTGATGAGTTTTCCCATAATGACGTGAATCAGTACATTTTATGTCATTGTAAATTTGATGACTTTGGTGGTTCTGTGGTCTCCAAAACCTAGAGTAGAGAATAATCAGGCCACCAGTTTTTAAAGGAAAGGAAAAATGTAAGGGGAATCTGAGATGACCCTGTATGAGAACATGCATACAATTTAATAATCTACAAAGGAACTAGCAGGTGCTCAGTTATACTATAATTATTCTGCTTCACCACAGAGAGTTCTGAGGTCTATTAAGGCAGAAAATAGTTTGAATTTTTTCTTTTCTTATAAGTTTTCAACTTTTTAACAAAGAGACAGACCAAGTAGCATATGTAGTCATTGTGATCTGTTCTGACCAGTGCTGGCTAATTAAGGCTTTAGCTAATTTATTTTTAAAAGATGGCTTGCGTTAGAGTCTGAAAACTCTTGTTAGGTAATACAAACAAGAACTGAAAACATGTTACAACTGAGAATGAAACAGCACATGTACTTCTCATCTTAGTAGAGGCTGTAGGTGTGACTGGCTGCAGTTCTTTTCACAGTAACAATTTTTACTCAAGGAAGACAACATCTTTCTAAAGTGTGAAATAACCTACTGGTAAACTCCAGTGTTTGAAAAGGGCCACTAAAAATTAGAAGGCTGAAGTCATAAGTGGTGGGCTTCAGTGGCAAACCTTAAAGAAAGGCTTTTCTTGTCTGTAAATAATCGTTTCCAACAAATCGGTTTTGTTTCATTTGAAGAAATATCAAATAGCTACGTGGAATATTTTCCCCCACACCTTGAACTAACTGTCTCTCCTAAGGCATCAACAGGGCAAGAAGATTTGCCATTCCTTCTTAGCATTTTCCCAAAAGGTTAAGCAGGACTGGTAGAACTGGTATATGTAAATGTACACATATATATATATACAAATGTGTGCATATATATGGGGCAGTTTGTGCAGCATGGCTACTCCCTGGTGTGGTTCAAGCCAGGATAATACTGAAGATGTGCTCATCGTTTACACCAGGAAAGATGAAATTTTGAAGAAATGCAATCAGGTGTGATGGTAGTAAGACCAGCCTAAGGGAGTCCCATCCCTGTCCACCTGCTCCACCTCTCCAGGGGAAAAGTGGGTTGTGACTTCTGAAGCCAGCTTTGCACTGAAGGCAGGGTGCCTTTTAATGACATGGTAAACACCACAGACTTTAGAACACATATTGGACGGCATTCAGTATTAAAATTCTATCTTTTCATACTCTTACATGACTGGGTAAAGATAAAAGTGTCTACAGCAAAATTTCAGGTTGAAGCCCATTATATTGTGGTGGTCAATTCATTGTATACTGTTAAGAAAATATATATATTAAAAAAGATATGGTTGGCTCAACTTCTAAGAATACTCAAATCTATTTAATATTCCAGATATTTGGCTACCTGTTTGCATTCACAAAGCTCTTTCTTAAAAGTGAAAATATAGCACTATTTCCCCCGCAACGTTCAACTTTGTCTTTCTTAAATAGCAAAGAGATCTTGCTATTTAGATTGCAGGAACAGGAAGAAAAACATTTGCTTGTTTAAATCTTCTCTTTCTGAAAACATGGCTTGTTTATTTATTTACTTATAATTTTTTAAACCACACTTGATAATTGGTTTGGTAAAAACAACAATAAAAGGAACAAACCAGAGCTATGAACTTACAAATTACTACAACAGTACAAAAAGGCTTATATTCAGAGGTTAAAACATGCTATGTTATTAACTGGAAAATCAGGATGGAATTCAGGTCTTCCAAAAATGGCAAGGTCACATACTGTCTGATCATATTCATACTACATGCAGTTTTATTTCACTCAAAATCTTTGTCTTTTTTAGTTGGTGTTGATCTAAGATGTTAGAAATGATTGCAGTCTACAGAAACAAGGGTGGGAGAAAATCAGTTGTTAAACATGTCTGACTCTTGGAGATAATTCAAATGGAAAAAAAATCCAGGTCATTGGCCTTTTTAAATAGACCCCCGGCAATATTTACTCCTCCATAAATAGCACAGTCACATGAAATAAAACTGTGTTCAGTAAAGCCTGCAAAACAAAAGAACAATTTACAGACTGAAAGGCAAACTGTGGCTCATGTGTTCGCTGGGGAGGATTAAGCGAGCTCGCTGCACGCTCTGTGCTCAGTGATTGTGGTGTCAGCTCCGCTGCAAGGAGAGCAAGCCAGGTCACCCAAGGTGCTCCATCCTCCAGCAAAAGCCGGGAAACGCCGGGATCCTGCTCCAGACAGGAGGAAAAGAGAAAGCTTTTGCTGTAATGTCTCGTTTCGCTGGGGCAGAAAGGAGCTCCAGCGCCTTTCCCCCCGTGACTCAGAGCACATCTGCATAAGGAAAGATCACGGGCATGACGGCGCTGCTTTAATTCAATCACCACGGCCCTGGTGCTGCAGGAAGGGCAGCACATTTCCCCGAGGTAGACAAGTCCTAACATGAGGGCACAGCCTTCTGAAATTCCAGTAAGACCATTTAGTGCATCTGCTTGCAAAAATAGATGTTTTTGATTGTTACAGACAAAAGGACGAATGAATAAATTGCTATAAACATTATTTACATTTCTCTAAAGCTCATGTCAATCTCTTCTGTGTGCTTACCCACACTTATGACTCTACTTCAATTCTTTTTAAGTAGGACTTACTTTTTTCCCCCAAAGATCCAGCTCTGGACATCATATTATTACATAAAAGCCACAGCTGCCTCTTTTAAGTCTGTTGCCACTCTGAAAACACTTGAAAACGTGAAACAACTGCACACAAAAACTTTGTAACCCATACCACAAATCAGCAGTATCCACAAGGGCATGTGACTTCATTTCATTCATTAACCAGGGAGTGGAAAGATTGATTTTAATTAAATCAATATTTAGGGCTCTTCCTTACTAGTAGCACTCATTCTGGTTTTGCAAAATGAGGTTAAACAATGCTGCTGAAAAGGTATTTTAGGGATCTGAGGCTGGTTTGAGGGCAGATTTGAGGCGATGGGTGCCAGCCCAGTCACCAGTGGGCCGTGGAGAGCTGGCTGCTTGGCTCGGCTCTGTTTGCAGTTGCTGAATCGCAGCAGAGACACATGCAAATATAAAAATACTTTTCTGCTATTATTCTCCAAGGAGACTAGAACTACAAGGGAATAGAATTGCAATTCTAGATGCAGACACAATTCTTTAGAGAAAGTATTTTATGCCGTCAAAGTGCTTGAACACCCTGGTACAGCAAAGACTTTCCACCTTAGATTTAGGTTTTTTTCCTATCCTCTTCATTTCAGCCTATATATATCTGGTTTGCAACTCTTGGCCATGTTTTGTACTTTTCTGGCTGCTACATTCATTAAGTTTCCAAGCAGCTGATTCTTAGCATGCAGTAATTCTTGTTAGCCTGCTAAGAAGCTGACAGAATAAACCCTGCTGTTTGTTTAATTCCTTTCACTGAGCATTAGGAATTACTCCTGAAAGAACTTGGGCTTCCAGGTGTTCTTTTTTACTTGCAAGTATTTCAGACTAGAAGTAGTTCCCTCTTATTTCCTAAACGCTGCGTTGAACAACCTTTAAAGCTGAAGATAGTGCTCATGGGCATTTATAAGGGTCAGATTTGCCAAAGACAAAAGCATGTAGGAAGTGGTAGTGGAAAGGCTACAGTGGCTTTGGTTGTTGGCAGTGGCAGCTGGTTGGTGGGACTTGGTGTCATTTTTTGCATTTCAGTGAATACAGATACCATTTGTTACATTTAAAAATACAATGAATCCACTCCTCTTGCTGAAGATCTTTACCCAATTTATATATATAAAATTCAAACAAATCTTCAGCACAGAGAACATTAATTAATACACATATGCTCATGTTCTGTAGGTTCTTGCTAAGGAAATATCATTATGGCAAAGATGTTAACTGACTTTGAAAGCTTAGTTGTAAACTTATGTCCCTAAGGGATGCTTTGCATCTCACTGAGCAGGAAAGATTGCTGTTGAATTCTCAGACAGCACTGTTTACACCCAAAATGACAGTTCAAGACACAGGCAGAATTAAGGAGTTAAATTGGGATACATTTTCATTGCACTATCTGTTACAATAATCAGTGTATTTTTGCCTGTGCATACAAAATTCTTAAAATACATTTTTTATTTGCAACACAATCACACTGGATTGTCTGACAGAAGACTCAATTCAAAGGTTTTTAAAAATCACAACAAGAATCAGAGCTAGTTTTGACAATCCATTGCTTGCATATACCCATACACATAGTTTTGCCTGGAAAGATGGTAATGATGTATTCATAGGTATGCTGAAGGAAGTCAAACTCAGGACCCTCATAAAGAAGATTGTGCCAACTAACCTCTGAATTCCAACCCCTGAATTTCAAATTCTGCTCTGGGAGGGAAGTTACAGATGGCCCCGAAATAACTAATGCTGTATTATTCAAGGATTTATCTAGCAGAAGACTTGGGAATACTTATGCTAGACATCTACTGCCCAACAGAGACTACAGAACATGTAAACATCCAGTTTATCCTGAACTAGGTGAATAGCTCACTTGGTTTTACTGGGGCATTAGTCCAGGAAGTATTTTAAGCTAGGACTAAGCGCCTCTCATTTGTAGACAGACTGAGTGAGTTGGAGTTGTTCAGCCTGGAAAAGAAAAGATTCTGGGGAGACATTAGAGCACTTCTTGTATCTAAAGGGGATCTACAAGAGAGCTGGAGAGGGACTTACTAGAAGGGCATGTAGTGACAGGACAAAGGACAATGGCTTTAAACTAGAAAAGGGTAGATTTAGATCACATATTGGGAAGTTCATCACTATGAGGGTCGTGAGGCACTGGAACAGGTTGCCCAGAGAAGCTGTGGATGCCTCATCCTGGAAGAGTTCAAGGCCAGGCTGGATGGGGCTTTGGGCAACCTGGTCTACTGAAAGGTGTCCCTGCCCACGGCAAGGGGTTTGGAACAAGATGATCTTTAAGGTTCCTTCCAATGCAGGACATTCTATGATTCTATGAAATGCCCTGAAAAACTGCTGGGGTTGTGCAGTTGTAGACAAAAGCACAATTGCAGTCAACAGGGCTGTTCATTTTCATTTTCATTTTGAGAGGGAAATAAAATTTTTTCCACAAATCTTCTTGGCTGAGAGTTCACCCACTTAGGGCATCCTCTTTACTAAAATATTCCTCCCACTGTCTCTGAGAAGAGCTAGATTTCTGGCAGCTTGGCCTCCAAGCATCCGTATTGAAGAATGGGAAAGCAGAGCTGTAGTTAACTCCTCATCTGCTGGCAGCCAGGCAACTCCCTGCAGCACAAATATGGTAGCAACTTGGTACTTGAAACACCAGGTTTGCAAACCAACTTGGCCAGGATTCTGCAAGTTAATGATGCATCACATTCTTGTTCACCTTTCCAAAGATTTCTCTTCTGGGTAAAAAGATGATAAGAAAGTGCAGGAAATAATCCTCTGTGACTAAATGAAAAGAACTGTAAATGTGACTTTCAGTAAAATCTGCTCTAGAATGCTGCTTCTCTGTTCTGAATAATGATCATGAATGATAATGAGCCTTCTTCCAAGCTAGAGATATGCGAGAAGTTTTGCAGAATCAAGGCTTCAGTGCATATTGAGGGTCCTGATTTAGGAGTGGGAATAACTTGGCATAAAATTACTATTCACAACATTCTCTGTGGCCACCATGGACTTTGATGAATTGAATCTGGAGCCAGCAGCTTGTAACCTGGCATCGTCCCCGTGTGCCTTTAAATACACTCTGAAAACCAGGGGCTTCAGGAACTGACTCAGAGCAGCTCCGGCAGCTGTGTAGGAAGCAGTATGTGCAGAAAGTGGGGAAGGGCAATCTCCAGCCTTCTCAAACACAGCTATTTCAGACTGCCACTCACAGCTCTCACTTTCAGTTTTTATCTCCAAATACCCCAGTCCCTCAGGCCTGTATATTCCAACGATTTCAGACATTGCTGTAATTCCACTGACTTTAACTTAAAGCAAACGTTATCATTTCAGTTTGGGAAACAGTAGCTAGTCACCAGAGATGCCACTCACTCTTTTCTGAAACAGAAGAGTTATATTAAAAAGGCAAAAGAAAACTCAATGGCTAAAAGTACTTCTCATTTATTTGAGAGAATAAAAGTTTCGTTTTGTGTAGCTGACTCAGATTTCACCAATGTTCCTTTACAAGTGATACATGAAAATGAATGCTGAAAATATCTTTCAGTGCAGTCAATATGAAAATCCCATCATTGCAAGATGACACCTATTATTTATGGAGATCTTGGTGTCATGAATTTCAACTGCCAATAGATTTTTTACAGCACATTTTCAAACAGCATTTCTAAGGCTAAGCAACTTTGGGGAAAACATAAACCTCAGAAAAAACCATTTTTGCATTAACTAGAACTTGCATAAAACTTCCTTAACAAATTGTGAAATATTGATGAAACTCTAAGGTAGACTCTTTTACCCTGGGAACTGGCAGCAAGGCTTGAGTTGCCAATAAACAGCACACAGGACACACTGGACAGTGTCAGTTTCTAAAAATGGGTGCAGAAGAAAATGACAGCTGTTGGAGGGCAGGCAGGAACAGAGGAACACACTGACACAGGTAAATGGCCCCAGTGATCTCGCAATAGGAACTGTGAGCCTTGAAGTGAAGTGAGAATTAACCAGGTAAGGAATGCAAGTATTTCCTTTACTGCACTCAGTACAGGAGCTGGCAGTTTAAAGGGCAAATGCATAAAGGCTGCTATGTTGTCTATTACAAATAGATTTTGTAATATAAAGAAATTAAATGAAAAGTCTACAATACCTACAAGAAAGATAAAAGTATATTACACTGGTACCCTATAGTTTCTAGATATGTTATATCTAGAATTGACTCTAAAGTGAACAGAAAAGGATTCCCTGAGCTCAGCTCAGCAGGTAGGGCTTATAGAATATTCTAGAGCTAGAAAAGACCTGCAAGAATCATTGAGTCCAACTCTTAAATGAATGGCCCATTGTCCCTCTCTCTACTAAAGATTATTTCACCAAAGGCAAAAAAAGATGAGAAGCGCACAAGTTGGAGACTGTGTTGACAGAGGAAAGGAAAAAGGAGACACAGAAGGAAACAGAGACAGCAGTTTCTACTAAACTGGCTTCCACAATCTTAGTCTTTTATGTTCACATAAAGCTATAATCATTTGGCTTTTGATTTATGGTTTATACACACAAAGATTAAAGCCCAACTCATGAAGGCATTCTACAATAGTTTATGGTGATCTTACTGTATTTACGCCCTACCACAGCTACTGAAACTTGAGTGTGTGCTTAAAATACTACAAATACTTATTTGCTGAATTGGTATCCAAGACTATATAGCAAAAAGAAATGTGCTGATGCGCATGAAACTTAGCTCTATGTGAATGGCTACAAGGTAAGGCATCCCACGTGTTAGCAGTTCCCAACGGGGGAGGGGAGAATTGCATATGGAAATGGGATAAGTCAGACTTTAATGCAGCCCCGTGGCGCACACACAATCGTGGCTTTTGCGTGCTGCGGCAGTCACAGTTCTCCTTTCTCACGGCCAGGCTTCAGGCCGAGCCACTTCACCCGCACAGAGCAGCAGGATCAGTTTCTCCGAGCGCATCCACCGCTGGAAGCCCAGCCCGTGCCCGGCTCAGGCAGCGCTGCGCCTCCAGCCCGCAACACCAGCCTGTGGCTCGCTGCGAGGAAGGAAAAACACCGCGGCCACGCCGATCGTCAAACAGCCGGGTCCAGGCGGAGACGGAAGGAAGACACAATGCACTGAGGCGTCGGGAGGGTGGGCAAAAAGAAAAAAAAAGAAAAGGTCGGGAGCACTGGGGAGATGGCGGGGACATGCGCTTGGGAGCGCACCCGCGGGCTGTGCGACTCCCGGCGCTCTCGGCTCCCGCTCAAACACCCTTTTGGCGGTGTCCCCGTGAGCAGCACCCACGGGTGC
>VXBB01019261.1:716644-777533 GCA_013399915.1 Illadopsis cleaveri
CGTTGTTTTTTTTCCTTTTTTTTTTTTTTTTAAGCCCCTTTGTTTTTTGCCCGCCCGCTTCTCCCTCCGGTACAATATATGCTCGTGGAGAGCCGCCCCGCCGCCCAGCCATGTCGGCGGCCATCTCTGCCGCGGAGAAGGTGGATGGCTTCACACGGAAATCGGTGCGCAAGGCGCAGAGGCAGAAGCGCTCGCAGGGCTCCTCTCAGTTCCGCAGCCAGGGCAGCCCCGTGGAGCTCTCGCCGCTGCCCCAGCTCAAAGGTACGAGCCTGCCCTCCCCTCTGGCTGCAGGTGCCGCTACCCGCCCCGGCTTGGCCCCTGCCCCGCGCCCTCTGCCCTTTAGCCGTGTCCTCCCCTGCCCCGGTGCTTTCCAGGTAGGGACCCCGCGGCAGGAATTCCTCCTCTGCTCGCACAAACCAGCCCCGCACGGGTCGCCTCTCGCTCGCTGTCCCGGGCGCTGACTCCACTAACTCGGCACCCTCCTTTTCTGGCTGGTTGGCGTGTTTTTTAAGGTCTTATTGAGGAAAATGTAGACGATGAGTTGAGTCCAGGAGTGCAGGCAGTTGAGCGCTAAAACCTGGGAGCGAGCGGTGGCTCCTCCCACGGGGGGTTTTGCGAAGAGGAACTCTGCCCGGGGCAAAACATCCTGAGTTACCGGAGAGAGTTCGGGTTCGGCCGCTCCGTGCTGTCGCACCGCTCCTGGGCAGTGTTGGAGCGGCGTGGTGCTGCTCTCCAGGAGTTGCCTCGGAGACTTCCCCCTGCACAGTGCTGTGTGGAAACACTCTCAAGTGATTGAAAACTCTGGATGAAACGGAAAATAGACAGTGAAGGTTTTATCCACTGTGCTGCAGCTAAAACCTGAGAAGTCTCAGTTCATTAGGTTACAAAAATGAAGCGAAGTTCCTTGCAACCTTCTATGTCTTTGAACATCAGAATATGTTTCTGTATATTTTTAAATTACAGAAAGTACATTTTGGGGAGAGAATGCAAGACTTGTTATTAAAGCATTTGTCAGGGACTTGAAAAATAAGGGAGAGCAATTACCTTAACGTGACCTAGCATGTTAATTTTGCTTCCACTGCCTTTAAAGTCTTAAGGCTTTTGAAGATGCATCATATGATGGTGGGGAAAAAAAAATCTGATTTGCAGCAAATATCCAAAATCTGACTAAGATATAGCAAACTTAAAAATATTCCTAGGTACTGAGGTGGTGGTTTTTTTCAGTTTGATTTTTATGGCATTTACAATCTTGTCTAGTATTTCAAAACAGTCACTTCTTCCTGCTCTCTGAGTGGCAGATGTACGTGAATCATAAATCTGGCTCTTAGCAGAAATGTTATTGGCTGGAAATAAGCTTAGGCAGGGGAGTAACAAGGGCAGGGTTGTTTGTTTGGTTTTAACATGTTTGTTCCAGTGGCTTTGGGTGTTAGTTTTCACAACAGCAGGGGTGTTCTCGCTGCTTGTTTTGGGCTTTCCTTTCTCTATGAAGTTGTGTCCTGTCTTGGTCCACTACTTTGAATTGAGGGATTTATTACCTGGGTAACTTGTTTGGAATCAAGATTCGGTTTCTGCTATTCCCATGCTGTTCAGGCAATACATTTTCCTCAGAGCTGAATTTTAGAAACCACACTTGAAACTTTGTAAAGGCCCTTGGTAAATACTGCACATAGGTGGCAGACTTCAGAAAGTTTGAGTCCTGGTCCAGCAAACAGTTAAACATACGTGTGTTATGCAGGGAGCAATTCCAGCTTAAATCAGCAAAATGTCCAAGTTTACATTCTTTGCTGAGCTGGGACTTTAATATTAAATTTTTAACTCTGCATTGTTAAGTCTTGTAGTTTTGTGAGTATGGTTTTATAGTTTTTTTCTTGTAAGACAGAGAGATTTTGCATGGCATCAGCAGCTCAGATATTTGGAAATTCAAAGCCATAAACCAGCAGAGGAATTTCTTCAGTTATGCAGGGTTTTATAGTAGTTTGAGTTGCCTTAAGTTCTTAAAGGAAAATCCCTTCAGTCTTTGTGCTTATGATTCAGATGTGAAGTCTTGCCTCAGAGACCTGCTTCAGGCAAAATATACTTTTATGAGCTGTAGTGTCCCAAGTAGCCAGTTTGCAGAAAGTCAAGCAGCACTCCTTTTGCTTGTTTTTCTCCCTTAGGTTTGTCATGTTAGATTTGTCTTGAACATAGCTGTGGATGTGGGATGGTTTCTTTTCATCTGTTCATGCTTCCTCTCTCCCTTTTCCTCTTAAACCTTCCTTGCCCCTGAAACCAAAAAAGGTTCTAGAAAGAATTTGCCCTCTACAAATGGATTGTTTTATAAAACTGTTTGTTCGAATCACATGTCTTGGGAAGATAAAGCTTTGCTTTATTCTTTACAGTTGATATGGAATTCAGCAATAGTTTTGATGCTGCCAGTGTAGTATCATCTACAGAATCATGAGCCAGAATTCCCAGGGATGGGCTGGAAAAGGAAAGTACAGTCATTGGAATGATGCCTACGGGTGCTCAGCATACACTTAATGTAATTAGAATAAGTTTTTGCTTTATGTTAAACCTGAGGTATTTCAAACCTGTATTGGGACAAAATTGAATATTTTTAGATGAAGAAGCAGTTTGGTATTATGCTGCTGTAAAATATTTCATCTTGTTTGTAAGTATCTCGTTTCATCACTTTTAAGAGAAAATATTCTAAAATAAATGTAAACAGTGTTTTAAAACTCCCCAGTAGGTTTGTCAGACTGGCTTAAAACATTTGCATTTGTTTTTCTGGAGGGAGAGATGTTCGAAAAGAAAAATAGAAATTACCCATCACTTTAGAAAGTGCCTTCTTGGGTTGAGAGTGTTGTGGGATTTTTCTTTTTCTCTAGGGGCTGTTTAGTTTGCCACTGAAATGGCCAGCACAGATGGTGATACACACTTTCAGAGTTGTGTTATTTCAAAGCCTTTAGACAGATAATCTTAAAAATACATATTTGTGCAGTTAATTGTACTGCTGCTCTGAATTACCAAAATTCTGTGCTTTGGCTGTGTGTTTCTTCTCCTAGCAGTGATACATCACATCTCTTACTAGTGGGTAACAGTCCCAAGTAGTACCCCAGTGGCAGGAACTCTTCAGAGGTGTTATTGGGGGAGTGAGATTGAGAGGAGTGATGGTAAGATTGTGTGTGATGATTAACAATCAGCTTATCTTTGTGTGTGATGGTATCTATCCTGTTTAGGTGAAAGCTCAGCAAAATCTGACTGATGGCAGGATACTCAAAATAATTTAGTAATTTGTTCTTCAGTTAATTTAGGAGATTTCCTAAAGCATTGTTGTTCAGGATAGTCTCCATCTTACTGTATAATTTAACAACTGAAGAAGAATTACTGAAGACACAGTGATTATATTTAAAAGAAAAAAAAGATTGTTTAATCATCCTCCAATCTTCTTTTCATTTTGTTACCTGAAATTTACATAATAGAAGAATTTTGAAGACTCTTCAGCCAAAATAATATGCTGTGCAGGATTTTGTCATTTCATGGACAGTTCTGAGCATGTTACTTTTAAAGAAATTTGGCAAAGGAAGTATTTTTTTTTTGTTGTCTTAAGAAGGGATAATTTTGTCCCAATAGGAAATCGTTTCTACAGAGTTTGATAGAACATAGCAGTTACCTTCATTTTTGAAAAAGAGATGCAGCTTGACCTTGGAACCTGATCTGACTCTCTCCAGTAGATGTATGCATGCTTGTCTCTGTCACTTATTGTTGAAGCAGCATGTAGAAACACAGGTGAAAATTGGTGAATAGAAAACACAACTTTTTGCTTTTATTTAGTACAGTTAATATGGCCTGTCAGGTTGTAAAGCAAATAGTTGGGGTTTTTTTCTGTGTACCAAACATGTCAACTACAGCTGGAAAGAATAAACATTTCATGATGCCTCTTACCCTCACAAGAGAAGAATTGGAAAATGGTCCAGAAATCTTTCAGCCATTGACTAGCCATAGTTAGAGGGATGGATCTCTGTGGGGCTGAGAGTTGCAGAGGTGAAGTGTACTGGAATGAGGAGAGATTTTTAAGAGGACCTCCCAGTGTGTAGTGTCAGCATTCAAATTCGAGGTGTAAAATAGGTGTTAACTCTGGTTATTTTCTTTACTTAAACCCTTGAGAGAGAGCTTGGGTTTGGCTGAAAACCAGTAATTGTGTTCAAGCTAAGCTTTTGTGGAAATGTTGCAGGGAGGCCTGGTAAGCTTGCCGATAGGTAAAATTTTAGTGTTATTAAATTTGAGGATCAGTTCAGGCCTCACTCTTTGACTGGTTTTGAGTCACATAGTGTGTGCTTCAGAGTGACATAAATAAGTGGAATTAAAAACAGCTGAGAGGAATTTTCTTGTCGTATTAAGTTGCCTTTGCTCCCCAAGGGAAAATGTACTTCAAAGTTTAGAATGGTTTACTTTTACTAAAGCCTTAATAAATATTTATAAGTGAAAGGAGAGTTTTCTCTCTCAGCTTTGCACTTGTTTTTTTGTATCCCTCATGATTCATTGTTATTTCCTCTTCTGTAGTCCCCCATGCTCCACCTTTTGTATTCAACATCCCTTGCAACTGTGATTGTCTTGGATGAGTTTTTCTTTAAAAGTGAGAATCTTTAATTCAGATGAGGAATGAGGATGTTCTGTGAGGAGTTTGTGTTTACCTCTTACTATAATCTCAGCAGGGTGCACTATGAAGTAGCCAAAACTTCCTTTTTAGTGAAGTTACAGTCTTGAGAAATAAACAACCTGTAACAGATGAAAAAGCTGTAGTAGTTCCATGAAAAACGAGCTGTTTGAATTTCTTTCTATATTAAGCAACTGTTCCTCGTTTATGGAGCGGAACATTTTAGTCTTTAATTCTTAACAAATTGACCTTTTTTATCCGTAGACTTGAATTTTCGGTCTTGGAATATACTTCCATCAAAAGCAACTCCTAAATATAGAACCTATTGACAGTCTTCACATGAACTTTTCTATTTCAATCTTTCACATCTTCCGTGTGCCAGCTGAGTATCAGATTTCTTTTTCCATATTCATTGCTTTCTGGTTTAGTCAGTAGTTTTGCAGGTGCTGAATTTAATGTTAGTTGCTGTAGGAAATAGAAATGGAATTAGTTATTGCTGCAGGCTATCTGATCAAAAGGTGATTACTTCAATCTGTAGATTTGGGGGGTTTTTTTAACATCTCTCTATCTTAAAGTCATTCAGTGCTTCTGAAAAGGTGTCATACCAACAGTTCTGGACAGATTAATATTCTTTTTAAGCACAGAGGGGATATATGTTGTGTTATGATGAAAAAAAGACTCTTCCATTTAGAAGGCTGTAAAATTTAGCTTCTATATCTTTGTTGTCCTGACTCCTGTTTTAATCTAGCAGGTTAAAATTATGGCTTTTAGCAGCATGTGGATTTGGAGGGTTGGCTTAGATAAATAGGTAGCAAATAAGACATGTCTTAGAAGACTCCCTTGGCAAAATGCTCTACTAGAAACTAGATGGCAACTTCTTTTTAAAGTCTGAGTCATTGATTCCTTCAGAGAATTACTGAACTAGTTTCTCTCAAGTTCTGATGAATTTGTGGCCAGTGGATAATGTTGTCTACAAGGCGCCTATTTCATACTATGTTTCTGGCTTGAAAGCAGAGTTCATCATAGTTAACGTTTGCCTTCAGTTTTCCTTCACAAGACCTTATTCTCAGCTGCATACAGCATTGCTGAATTGTTTGGACTGAAGTTTTCCATGCCAAGTATGGACAGTTTTATTTGCAACTGTTCCTCAGGCTAATTTTCTTAGTTTCAGCAAAACCAATTCAAACTACTTTGAAGACGGAAGGAAAGATAAGTTTGTATAGCATCAATGTTAAAAAAAACCAAACCCATGAACTGTGTTGAGGTTTAATGGCTGCTGTACTTCGGAGCTTAGCACATGGTTCTTAGTGCAAATGAGTCTCATTTGGTCCAAGTTCTTGCTTGGACTGGTGAGTTGGTATTTACCAAGCTGTGATGTAGTGCTCCGTCGGGATCTGCTGTGCTGCTCCTGTCTGCCGTGCTCTGAGGCTGCTCTGTGTGGCTTTCTTGTGGCTTTCTTTGGGCTTCTTGTCTGTGGTACTGCTAGGACAGCAGCCAAGTGTGGGTAAAAGCTGTCATTTTCTACAAACAAAAGCCCAGGAGGACATTACAGGTGGAGGCATGGTATGGAACTGCTGAGATGATGGAAATGGTCCAGTGGGAAGGGAGGGCAGAGGCCAGCTCCTCTCCAGTGGCTGCAGGGAGCTCAGTGTCTGGAGTCTCAACACTCCTGTTGGCTGTGAAACTTTCTGGAAATGTTCCTTACTATATTCTCTTCTAATTTCTTCATAACTTTTCATTGCAGCTGCGGATTTTGCACTTCCCATGATCTTCCTGAAACTTTTAGAGTTTTTGTTCTGTACATCAGGAATTGATTGCAGATTAGCTGGTTCATCAAATGAGAGGTTTTTTTCTTGAGAATTTGAAATTGAGGCGAGCAGAACTGTACATTTGGGGATGGGAAGTGAAGCTGGGAAGGGCTGGTGAAATGTAAATGCAGGATACTAGGCCTCAGTATTTTAAAGATATGGAGACTATGGGAACAAACAGTAGTCTGCTCAGAATTCAGTAGACCTATATCCTGCTAAAATAGCAGCATGTACTGCTGCAATGGATATGGTAAAAAAAAGACTATAGATTAAAAAATAAAAATGGTGCTGTTGCATTGCCTTTTGCTGTTAGGAAAAGATTTCTGTCTCATTCTCATCTTAAGTTTCTTCTCTTTGCCATTGTTTCTCTTGATCTTACCAAGTAAAACTTTGGTGAAATTGATGGGTTTTGTCAGCTTTGGTAATATGATAGGATTCAGAAGAGAAATACAAATTTTGCTGGGAAGTTGGGAGGTGGAGATGAGAGTAACAGCAAAAATTATATTTGTACATGTCTATTCAAGAACAATGCTGCAAAAGGAAGATCTTCTATTTCTAGTAAATCATTTTTTGAAACACTAAGAATTTAGAATGTGATAAAAATTACTCCCTACAATAAGGGAAAAGCTTTCCACATGTTACACAAATTTCAAATGACTGATTAGATGTTTGTATCTGAGACCATCACACACTTGAAGAGTTGGCAAGCTGTGGGTAACAGACAATGAAAGTGGCACAGTAGATTTTCCCAGAACTGAAAGAGGAGGTGGGTTGAGCAAGTTTAGAGAAGGACAGTATAGCATGGGGCAGGAAGGCTGATCTGAAAATAATCAGGAATAAAAAGTCACAGCAATGTGTCTAAATATGAATGGGGATACAGTTCATTTCTGCTATAGCTGTATTAAAGGATTAGCAGAGTACACCACTGCATAAACAAGTGAGCTTTTAAAGTGATTTAATAGGTTTATTTCTATAGATGCTTGGTCACAGTTTTTATTTTATTAATTTCATCCCAGGTAAAATTATATGGGAGATGTAGTGGGGAAAAAAGTGGTTTTTAAAAAAAGGTTCTAATTTAGTGTGATTCTAAAACTTTTGAAACGTGTACCTATTTTCCATTACAAATTCTGTGCTTGAAATATGACATATATATGTGAGACTGAAGTCTTGTTAAGCAGCAAAATTTTGGTTCCCCACATATGTAAAGGCAACCAATGGTGAGAACTGAGCTTGGGTCTTGAATAATGTATGGGAAACAGACCTGTGCATTTCAGCATAGTTGGATTCTGTAGGAAAACAGTTACTGTTGTTTTGAGAAGAAAAATTAAGATGTGAGTATTAGCACTCTCTCAAGAGACATGGGCTTGGTCCCACAGTAAAGTCAGGAAGGACAGGGTTTAGTAATACATATTTTTTCATTCTCCCTTAAGAGTAGGAAGCAGGATTAAAATAAACCAAATACACCAAAATGATGTAAATTGAGTTTAAAAATAGCCAAGAGATTTTGCCAAATGGGAGAGGACTTAAAGTGCAGGTTCCCTCATTACTGAACACTTTGTGTTTAGAGTTTTTGGTAGAAAGAGTGTAACTGTTAGACTATGCTTAAAATTGATGAAAAAATTATCTCAACCTTTTATTTATGAGGCTAAATGTCTATTTCACTTAAATTAAGCAAAGAGATCCTGCAAATGTTTGCTCTGTGTCTGCTCAGGATGATCTGTTCTTGTTCAGGTTGGTGGGAGTTGGGTCACTGAATGCAGCACAACCAGGATTTCACCTGTGTTCCCTGTCTAATTTAATCATACTTCTTGCTACTGCAACATAATTATGAAGTATCTCCTTTACATTATTGATCCCAGAAAACTTTGAAAAGTAAGAAACACTTGTTTAGCCCATTTGTAAACTATGTATTTATCCAAGGAGTTAATCCAATATTTGTAACTTCCTCACAGATCTATGCAGGAATTCAAAGGAAGAGGTGGGTTTTCCTTGTCTTTTCAAAAGTTAGATTGACTGTTTCCTCTGGCACACATTTCCTATTAAATTACTCTTCTATGCATCTCCTTCACGTTTAAAAGCTAAGTGCTAAATTAACTGCAAAATGAATTTCTGTACTTCTGTTAAATTGTGTTCAACAGCTACCCTTGGTTTCAATAAAGGGTATTTTTATATTTCACTTAGCCATGTGAAAATTACATGAGTGTTTCTTCAGTTTCTGGAAAATAAACTTGATTTGTGTTGACTTGCATGTTCTAGTGTGATATCAAACTGGAGCAACTTCATCATCTTACTCAAAATTAATTTTATACTTGGATATGGTGAGGAAATGATGGGGAAGAATACAAGTTAATAGATTTTTAATCTGTTAATTATATGCCACACAGATCCACTTATGGCATACTTCATAATTACCACTCAGTAATTACAAACTACCATGACTGACAGGAGTGTCAGTCAGACAGGAGTTTTGCAGTTGACTTAATGTAAAGAGAACTTAAATTATAAATACAGTTGCTGCCCCTTCAGACTTACAAGGTGCAAATGAATTGATTTTGTTCAAGCAAAGTGTTTAGGTCCCTATGAATTGAAGATGTTGTTAATGCAGTCCTGGAGAATGGGTATTAAGCTGAAATTTTTACTGAGCCTGTGTGGTGCACAACTTTGTCACCTGCTTTTCAGCTGTCTGTGTGCCCTGATAAAATTTGTGCAGAGCACTACAGCTGTTGAGGGGTAAAATGGGGAGAAGAGCTGCTCAGATTATTCTTTTATTTCTTAGCAGGGTAGATGTGAAATGCTTACTTGAGTCCATCTTGTCACACCCTCGAGGGCTTTATTGCATTTTCAAAATTAATTGTGAAAATCTAGTATTTTCTTGAACCATTACACTTTGATAAATAGTGTTTCTTTAAGGGCAAGTGCTTCCATTTGTGGAAAAGTGTAAATAATGTCATGTTTTGGGAACATGGAGCATCATACCAATTGTCCCTTCTGATCTTTTTGATTTGGCACGCTCAGAAGGTTGTTCTGTAGTGTCCTTCGATTTCTGTAGTCTCTTGGGTTTTGCTGGTGGTTAATTTTCCTGGCACAAGAGTGAATTACTTGGAGTAAGAAGTTGCTTGTGCAGCCTCTCTGAGTACTTTCACCTTGTGGCTCATTCAGTGTAACCTGACTTAGATTTTAAAGAAAGGACCTGTTAAAGTGCACAGGGCTTTACCTTGATCTTTATTTGCCCTCTTGTTAGGAGGACTTCTTGAAAGCATCTTTATTTTACCATAACTAAAACCTTTGTTGCATTTCAGTATTTAAAAAAAACTATTCCAGATCTGTCTTTTCTGTTTGGGAAAGCAGTTTCAATTCATGGGCCTTTGTATCAATTTCTGTAATTTTAAGTTAAAGGTGCTATCTGTCCCATAGTCACATCTGAGAAACAATTTCCCATTCAAGAAATTAATTACTCTCCCTTTTCCCAACTGAATGACCTGGCTATGCATATGAATTCCACAATAGGATTTATCACCCTTAACTTTAGAAGTCTCTTCCTTAAAGAGGCAGGTTCCTGTTTTAATTTAATTTTTGGAGGCTCTGGGTATATTCAGAAAAGGCTTGTCCTGCCATATGATCAGTCACTAAAACTGCTTTATGGGTTTTAAATGAAGACAGCAAATACAGTACCAGTGTGTGCCAAAGCCATAAATGAATGCATTGGAGAGCATTATAGTTGACTTATAGGTGGGAGCAAGCTTGTTTCAAGTGCAAAAGCAGTGGAGGGGGGCGTTAATTGTTTTTTGAAAATATAACACTTCAGCTGTGTAAGAAGTGAAACTTCTTTGCCTTTTCTAATAAATATAGTATCACTCTGAACAAAACTTCATATGGTTAGTCATGTGCAAATTCCTCAACTTCTCAACACTTTTAAAAGCAACACTGATTCAACTGTGTCAGTCCATTGGACAGTTTTCCCCCTGCTTTTCCTTGTTGTTGCATAGAACTGAATTTCAGCTAGATTGTGAACTGCTGGAATGCTCTTGAGGTAACCTTTGTATTGTTAAACTTGTACATTTTGTTAAGGGTGACTTTAGGATGTTTTTTGTTCCTGCTCCAGTGATTGGTATGCTTGGTGAGTTTTTGTTTAAAGAATCAATGGTGCTTTAATTCTTTTTTTAGAAAGTGTGGTAGAAATAAGGTGAATTGTGGCAGGCCCACTTACTACAGTCTAACATCAAGGACCAAGAGGATAGTTTGTAATACTTTTTTGCATTTTGTTTTCATCTGTAATCTAACAGTAGTAAGAAACGGGGCTATTAATGCAAAAGCATTTCGATAGTGTACTTTGTTACTCTCTGAAGTGTCTTGGTTGACTCGAATCTTAATTAAAATCAAGGGATTTAACGTGGTAGTAGCTGGAGACTCTTAACTATGTGAGGTTATAAGAAAGCCTGGAAGATGGTAGAAACAATCTAGATAAGACTCTTGCAGTTCATTATCATTGCAAGAAGCCGTGTCACAGAATTTGTGACAGATGTTAGATCAGAATGGGCTTTTCAGATTTTCTGGAGTGATTTGTTGAGGTCAACTGCTGGCCACGTGGAACAGCAGATGAGACTCTCTGAACAGACCATATCTTACTGGGTGGGAGACAGCTTTCCAGGAGTACTTTTTGCTAAATGACTTAAAATTATCTGTAGCCTAGACTTGTAACTAACTCTCTAAACTGCAGTGCTGTAGGTAAATAAAAGGAATTGTTGATTGTTATTCTCATCTAGTTTTAACTCTAATATGTGATTTCCGTTGGTGGTTTTGGTTTTTTTTTTACTTCCCTGGCATGTATCACAGAATTAATCTGAAATTGAGAATGTTCCAGTGAACAAAATTTCTGATTTTCTTACTGTTTCAAAAGAGACAGGAGATTTACCGTGTGGAGGGTGCCACAGATTTACCATGTGTGCAAGTCTCAAGTCTTGCCTGATGACCATCTGCAGAATAATTTACTTAAAAATGGATGTACAGAAGAAGCTCAGCTTGTTATCTTGATTGACCCTTTGCAGTCCTGATTTCTAAAATGAAGAGGTTACATGTTAGACAGGTTTGACCAACTTGGCAATTCTGTGCCAAGTCCTTTTTGTGTTTATGTGGGTTTTTTGGTTTGGTTTTTGTTTATCTCCTATAGGTAGTATAAATTTCCTTTCTATAATGATTGAAAATGCATTTTTTCTTCATTGTCTTCCAAATCTCCTTCTCTAGTGAGGAAACTTGCTATTGAATAAGGAGCTGGTTAACTTTTAAGATGCATAATGTTGTTCTGACTCCCTTATCTGTCCTGGAAAGTCAGAGTTCTGTTTACTGACAACATGCAGAAAAATTCACTCGGCATCTTCTGGAGTCCTAGCAACATCTGTAGATTTTGGGGTCACAGGTAATTTGAAAATACATTCTTTGAACTCCTGATTGGAGGGGGCAGAGGGAAAACCTACAACCCTGGTCTACTAAAAGATATTGCTTGTTCCTTAAGATGACAAAGATTTTTTTAATGTGGAAAACCTGAAAATATTGATGAAAAGTTCCTTGGATGCCTATGGTGCTGCACAGAGCTCGTCTGAGTAGCCCTATCAGTTTCAGTGAAGCTGTTGAGCTGCCAAAAGCTGGAATTGTGGGAACTTCTCTTATGGGTGTGTGGAGTTACTGGGAAATGTTATACACTACCAGAGCAGCCAAGCAGATGAGGGCTACATTTTTTCTTTAAAAAGGAGCTTGAAGTGATTTAAAACAAAACAAAAGCCCAAAAATAACCAAACCCCACAACAAACACAAAATCTAAAATGTATAATTCTCAAAAGTGTCTAACTTACCTGAAAAATCTTACCAACACGTTATCTCATGCCTCAATACTTGGATGATATGGTTCCAGAGGAGATGATAAACTAACTTAGCAGCTCACTGCAGAGAGCTTCTGCTCCCATCTATAATACTGTGCCAGAGCTGATGCACATCAGGCCCCTCCAGAAGCCATTTAACTTCACTAATATGACCATGTTATTGAGTTAAAGCAGCTTAGGAAGAGCCTGATGAGTTCCAGAGCCAGTGCTGATGGATGGATGAGACTAGAACAGGGAGGGGGAAGGGAGGAGTAAATGGGAAAGGGGGTAGCAGGGAGAGAGACCTCTCTCAATCTCTGTCAGCCAATGCCTTTGCTGCCTGTCAGGCTGCAGATGGAGACTTCTGAGAACTTGGAAACACTCTGTGCCCTGTTGTAACATCAACTGCACCAAAACTGCATCTCCTAACAATGTTCTGCCATGCCTGTAACATCAGCGCTGACACTCAGATGCTAGGAGAGATCACAACAGTCATATACACAAGAACTCTCTGGGACAAAACCAAATATTACATTTAGGTCAAATGGGACTCCCCATGCTTGGTTATGTAAGTGGGGCAGAGATGATCACACTACCTCCTTTTCAGACTAATGGTGTCTCTGAAAGGAGCAGGCTGTACAAGAACGTTGATTCCTTTAAATTAAAAGCCCCAAACCCAAACCCAGTGATTTAGTCTTTCACAGTCCGCGTGTTCCTCTCTCCATGTCAGTGTTAAAGCTTCATCCTGCTCCAGCAGATCCCTCCACCACTGAGTACAGCTGAATACAGGGCAGTAAATGTAACCAGACAGCAGAGACTAAATCCCAAACCTTGCCCTGTGGAATGCAGCATAATTGTGACATGATCCTTTTCATGTATTCAGTTTGTCAGGGAGTTATGGAGAAGTGTAGAATTGTCACCAGGCACTAAGGACATAGGTGGTACTTTATTCCATAATGTCATTGTCTTCTAAGTGCTTGAAAGGGCTGTGTGTGAACTGCTTTAAGAGGCTGTCAGACAAAAGCTCCTTCGTTGTTTCTCTGAGTTCTGCATCTTCCTGGGGTAGCTCTTCCAGGAAAAAGTAGAAATACTTAATTAGAGAGACTTAAAAAAATAAATGGAAAATGTTTGCAAATGCTTGAGAGGGTTTATTTTGTATTGGCAGGAAAACTACGAATTTTGAACTTGCCATTTGTGTAGCTGAGAGAGTTTTTGTGGATTTAGAATCTGGTTTCTGCTGATGAATCAAGGATTATGTTAGGTTCTCTGGCTTTGTACTGAAGGTCTTGGATAAACAGTTTTGTTGAGAAAGAATTATCTTTCTTTTCCTTCCAAGAGGAAGGCCTGTAAACATAAGAGATACATATATTGTAGGAGGACATTGTTATAGTGTGGTTTTGTCTCCAGTTATGTACCAGTGAGGTAGCTCTTGTGAATTCTTTTTCTTTCCCTATTTTGCTTGGGCCTTCCCTAGAAAGATTAGTCTCTTAACTCAATATCCCATGCTTACATTTGCATTGGTGACCTTATAAATCTGAAAGCGTTCAATTTAGAGCCAAGTCCGTACAATCATGCCATTTCAATGTTTTAAAACTTCTACTCTGGAAGAACTTCCAAGTCAAATTGCTTGCTACATTTTGTCCTTTTTATCATGCCTACTGTCTGTAATGAGGGAGGGTTTGTAAACAGTAGGAGTAGTCTGTGGAGAATTTGAGTATTTTGAAGTACAACAACCAAATTAAGTATTTTAATCAGGTACAAGCTCTCTACTATCTATCCTAGAAATGACCAGAGGCAAGTCATGATTAAAGTGGATCATAATTTGTAATAATTCTTTTGGTGCTGGATGTTAAGTTTTTGTCTTCAGGATTTCCCATCATCATGCTTGATTCAGAGTTGGTTCATTGAGGCATCCACTGTCTACTTTGAACCTAATTTATCTTCTGTGGTCTTTATGGTATTTGAAGATTAACAATTATCTTGAACTCCACATGTACAATGTAAATCTTCATAGAATATTAGATTGAAGCTGGTTTAAAAATCATGCTGTGGGTTCCACTACTAAAGCTAAAAGCTCCAGTGTTTATGCTGTTATGGTGGCACAGTTTATTTTATTCCTAGAACTAGAATAAACTATTGTGATATGATTTTGTTGTGGTATAAAGTTGTCTAGCCTTCACTGTGCTGCGATAGTTAAAGGCAAGGCTTTGAAAAGTTAAGAACCCTATCTGACAAACAAATTTTCCTCAATCACTTGGTGGTTCCCATGGTACCTTTCATAACATTCCTGGGACAAATGTGCAATGTGTCAAGCAGGGATTGAGCATGTGAAGATAGATGGTGCTGATAGAACAGAACTGGCTTTTTGTTACCTTATTTTTGCCATGGTTGCACATAATTGTCATCTCTTTCAGATGACTAGAGTAGTAAGTGGATAAAATAATTATGTTTCCCCTTGTAAGTACAAAAAAAGGATGTATGCTTAGAAGAAGATAATTCCTTTGGTTTTGCTTTAAATGTTTTAATAGTAACAAAACAGATTAATGGGCAGGTTTTTCTTTTGAGGAAACATGTCCAATTGAAAGAGAGATCAGGTTGCTAATGAAATGGACTGCTGGTGCGTGGCAGGGGAGAGATTCTCTTTTACTCTGGTGTCTAGCTAAAAGTGGCTAATGCAGGAATTTATTTGGTATCCTAGGGAAGATAGTAAATGATTTAATTATTTTGTATGAATTCCAGTTACTGACATTTAATGTGAGGTCTTTAGTCTATTTGAACCATGGTTAGAAGCACTCAGGTGCTGTCTGCTGGTTTTTGAAACTTCTAAGTAAATTTTGCTTAGTGATTCTTGATTTTTTTTTTTAATTTTATTTTTAATTTTTTATCATCAGCTAATTGTATTGTTTTAGCTGGGCCTCTCTTGTGGACCTTTGTACTTAGAGTATAGTTGAGTTTGAAGTGAGGGGAAATTAAGAGTAGGCTTGGTTCCTGTGTTAGTCTGGCTATCAGCTTGGGGCTAGCAACAAAAAAGCAGCCCTCCCTGTGTCGGTTCCTTAAATTAGGCTTTTTGGATTTTATCCTCAGCATGTCACTGTTACTGCTTTGTTGCTATGATACAATACTTACTCATGCAATCCGCTCTAGAATATTAGAAGATCTGACCTGAAATGTTACGTAACTTACGAATGTTTTTACAGCTGATGTTCATTATTTTGCAGAGTGTAACAATTCGTGTCTTTGTAGTTATCTGAGTGAAATAAGCATCTTGCAAGGCTTTTTATTCAGAAGAAAAATGGTTTTAAAATGGCAGAATTGACATTCAGAAGTGTGAATCGTTCTTCATGAGGGAGTAGTAATTGCTGGCTCGTTCAAAAGCTCCCTGAAGTTGTTGTGCTCAGCTGAAAGGATCAGAACTGTCAGGTGGGGAAGGGAACACAGTGCAGTATTCTGGTGCCTGAATTTCCAGAATTCCAGTATGGGTTACAGTGGAGGAGTGTCAGTCCATTCCAGCAATTACTTTTTGCTTATGGAAACAAAACAATTCTATCAGATAACTACTGAATATTAAACCTGCTGTTGACTGTTGTTGTTCCAGCCACTAAATAAAAGGTATTTTGGTGGGAAACTTGAGAAATGGGCATTATCAAAATGAACTGTTAAAGGTATAAACTTAATAAAGTTTGTTTAATTAGAATAATTCTAAAACATTAAAGAGAAACATGAGATTTTTCCTGATTTGTTCAGGTTTTAAAGTGAGACTTAAGATTTTCAGTACTCAATTGCCTTTTTCTTGTCTTCATAAATTTTTTTGATGATGAAGCAGCAGTGCTCATGGCAATATTGCTGTGAATGAATGATGCTAAAGGATGTAGTCAGGCCGTAGACAGGTCTTAAAAATTCTTCAGGGGACAGCATTCTTTATTTGGAGATAAAATTAGGGATAGTATTTTTTCACCAGAGCGAGTGAAATTCTTACTGGCTGATAGATGAGGTGATGCTGTATTGGTGCAGTTACTTTGAACCCCTATAAATCGTTGAAAACAAGAACAAAAGACACATTAAACCAAATTTTCAGTTAAAACCTTGACTTTTTTATGATTGTTATGATCATGCAGCTTTGGAACTGTTACAACATATTAAGGATGTATGAAATTTTTGAAGAGTGTAGTGCTTGATAATCCATCTCTTAGAGTTAATGTGAAATGGTAATGGAGGAATTCTGCTTATCAGATTACAGAGGTACTGAATGCTAAAATGAAAATGCTAAGTCACAGCCAAACACATTGTCTTAATAGGCCAAAAAATCTGGAAATTCCTTATGTGACCAAGATTGCCATAAATTATTTAGACCAAAGCATTAAAATTCAGGATTAATCCTTTCAAAATATTGGAATTCTTTCTTCAGAGAAACGTTGATCACATGATGTCAGAAGCATGTGAAGCATTTTGCATTGGGGTAAAAAGACAAGGTTCCTTCAAAGCAGATTTTACAGCTTTTAAGCAGGTTACATAATAAAGGATTAGGGAACAGAATGAGACAAATCAGATGAATGAAAGGTTAGTTTGATGCACTGCTTCTGGGTATGGCTTCTGGTGATGGAGAGCTGGGACTTGTTAATGTCTGTGTATTTCAAATAAAGTTAATTCAGGAATTTATTGCTGGTAAATATATTTAGTGCCATATCTTTGTCCATTACTTGTTTCATGTACCAAAAGTTGGGGATGGTGGGTGTTCCATTCTAACATGCAGATATTTTCAGTTTTGATGAAATTGCCTAATAATTTGCTATAAATTTGCTGACTATGAGACACAACATTCCCCATTAAAAAAAAAATCGTGGCTATGCAAATTCTTGTCAGCAAAATAGATTTAGAAATCCTGTGTTTGCTTCTACAGACTTAAGTTTTTGGGTTTTTGTTTTGTTTTTTTTTCTTTTATAGATGCCACCTTCAATGAACAGCAAGATCTTTTTTGTCAGAAATTGCAACAGTGTTGTGTGCTCTTTGACTTCATGGACTCTGTTTCAGACCTGAAAAGCAAAGAAATCAAGAGAGCAACACTGAATGAACTGGTTGAATATGTTTCAACAAATCGTGGGGTGATTGTTGAATCAGCTTATGCTGACATAGTGAAAATGGTAAGTAGAATACTCTTGTTATAGTTTGAATTTTAATAATATAACTTAATCAGTTTGTTACTCTAATGGCATTTAACTCAGAATTGTGGTTGGTTATTCTGCTTATACAATATAATATAATTTGTTAATGGTAACTTGGCTTGGAAAGGCTTGTAAAAACAAACAACTTGCAAGTTTTAATTACGAGCTGAAACATGATGCATTCAGGTTAATTAAAATGAAAGAACTGGTACACTGCAGATACTTGCAGTCTGGGTAAGCTTTAAAGTTGTTCTCTTTCACAAAATGGCAATATTTCAGTGCTGCCTATCTTTATTTACTAGTGGCAATGGAGAGTTAGGGTAGCATTTTCTGGTGGTGATTGCTGCAGGCACTGGTGACAGCAGAAAAGTTTATCAGTATAAAAAAGCAACTCTACTTTGTAAATACTGTGTATGGCTGTTTGTTATTATTTTGGCCTTGGAGAGCTGTACTAGAGTAGTCTTAAGTGGTTTGCTGAAATTATAAGCCATAGGATGACTTGCCCCATGCAAGTGCTACTAATGGCTTGTTGAATAATGAACAAAATATTTGTGGTTATCTGCTGACTTTCCCAGGTGTTTATGTGCATTTTCAAATGCTACTTAAGGAATGTTTTTGATCTGCCTATACTGCATGTACAGGGAATGCAACTGAAAGACACTTGAGAATAATTGGAATTTTTTTTTTCCCTAGAAATGTGAGATGTAAAAACAATGGCTTTAGTGTCCATGCCTATACATTAATGGTTCTCTAAACTTTGGTGAAGTTTACATAGATAAAGTGCTGACTTTAAAAGAGCTCTCAGGAAGCAGCCTGCAACTTGTGTAGTTCTCTATACAGTACAATCTAGTTTTTTCTTAAGGTTCATTCTGTTTGTTGTTTGGTGGTTAGTTTGTTGTGTGGTTGGGGTTTTTTTCTGGGCAGCTGATAGGGAAGATCAGATCTTTAATGTAAATAAGTCTGGATATTTTGCCATTATACTGAAGGGCTGAGATTATTGAAACCCTTTTAATCGTTTTGGCTCTTTCAGCAGATATTTATTAAGTTTTACAAAAAAATCTAGGACACTGCAGGGTTCTGTATAGGTGTGTTTTTTAAAGGACCTGTTAAGCTGTCCTAGATGTTTTTTACATAAGGAAATAAAGGACAAAGTATGTTCACCTCTTCTTAGGCTTCTTTTTTTTTTCCTTGCTGCTGGTGGCAGCAAGCCTAAATCCTTGCAGTATTTTCTTTTTCTGTGTGCCCTCTGTAGCCCCTTGTTAGAAGAAAGAATATACTAACTAGCCCATAGTACTTGTTGAAGGGAGGTTTTCTTTTATACTGGAGTTGTTTTCTTTTCTTGGAGATAAGGTGGTGTTGAGCTGTTCTTTTGAGGTTTTTGTTGTTGTGCAAATGATTGGATTCTGTGGGTGCTTGTTTTTCCTTCCATAACAAATTTCCATCTCCTTTTCTCCCCTAAAATGACAGAGAGTGAAGAAGCTCAGTGAGAGCTTTAAATGCTCAGTGAGAGCTTTTTGAGAGCTTGAGACAAAAGATCCCTCCAAGCTTGAATAGTATTTCTAATCTCCGTGGCAACTGGCAGCAGAAAAGGCCTTTCCTGTGAATTAGGATGAAGTACCAGCTTCACAAAAAAATCTGCATGGGTCTGTCTCTCCCTCCATGTAACACCTGTGTCAGGCTTGAGGCCTTTCTTGGTAGCAAAACTTGTATGAGATTGAAAAGTTACTGTTTCACTTTTGTTTCGGTTTTAAGTTTTTAGGCTGTTCAGTGTTCCAACATTAAAAGAAAAAAAAAATTGAGGTTTACTGCAGAGTTTGAGGTATAGTTTTGGGATGAAAAAGTAGAAATGGCCTTAATGAAATCCAACTATCATCTGGCTGGTAGTAGAGGACAGGCAGGCTAAAGAATTCCCTGAAAAAAGCCAGAGTGGCAGCAGTGGCAGAAGCAGAACCAATTTCTTTCTAAAGCTCCTTGTTTTTCCCTAGGCCAGGGACACCTTCTCTCCAGCTGGCAGAGGAAACAGCCTCAGGTTTTAAACAGGTTTCCTTGGAGTTGCCTGAGCTGTGGGGAGGCTGAGTCAACAATGCCTTAAAGATAGCAGGAAGGGAAATAAAATGTTGTTTCTGACCAGTGCATGGGCAAGGTCTGTGCAGGTGAGGAGGTCTCTGCCATTCCTTTCCTTCACTGGTCTCTGTTGCCACGATAGCTGCTGAGCCAAGGATCACACAGGCTCCTGTGGTTGTCTCTGCTCTGCCTGGATCCTGAGGCAGGGAGCTTGAAATGATACCAGTGTCATTTCAAGTCACTGAGGATGGAACAACATCATTTAAAAAAAGTCTTTGTTTAGATGGATATGCACTGCAGAGTATCTTTTTGGTGCCCTGGGCAACCTGATTTTCCTTCAGCTGAGGAGGAGTTTTGCTTGCAAATACTTTAGAAGGTGTAGCACAGCAGTCAGTGCACCTCTGTTCTGCGTCATCTAAAGCTAGTGTCTTCTCGGTTTGGAAATTCTCAGTTAAAAGCACTCTGAAGTTAAAACGAAATTAGAGTTTGGCATTGTGAATATTTTAAGTTTTAAAACTTTCTGGGAAATAAGAAAGTTCCACCTTTTATCAGTTTTGGGAACATGACAGAAATGTCTCTTCAGTACATGTAGCTCTTCATCTCCTTGTGCCTATCAACCTCGCCTTGTTCCCCAGCAGAATAGAAAAATCTAATGTAATGAGATTGTCCTAACAAGCTGTGTGAGTTGTGAATTCAGAATTTAAGAGAAATCAGGTATCCTCAATCTGCACAATCAGAAATTGGAATTGAACAAAGTATCTTTCAGATGTTTCAATCAAATGTTCAGACAATAAGGGTCTTTTTTCTTTTTTGTTTTAATAAAATATAATTACTGTATCTCAGTACACTAACTGGCGCATTTTCTGATGTCATTTTTGGAAAAGTTTGAGATTTAATTTAGAAAGCTGATGCTGGATTTATCTGGAAATCTCCAACTTTAAAAACCTTTTATGATTTGTGTTTCTGAAATCACAGTTTTGTGATAAGGCACCACTTAGGAAAGAAAAGTAATGTTTTAAATAATATGAGAGGCTATAGAGAACAATTTGCAAAAGTATTGCAAACATAATAAAGTAAATTAACTGTTTTTTTGGGGGAAACAGGCTAGTACATAAAAAGGGTACAAGGTTTATTTTAAATTTCATATACTCTCAGGAGATGAATAATGCTAGTGGAAGTACTGAATACTCTGAAAATCATGCAATTGGATTTCCCAAGGCCTGGCTGAGAGGCTTGCTAATTGTTTCTGCTACAGAAGTGTATTTAGAAGCTTTGTTTTGGGCATGAAACTTACTCACTTCTCTGAGATTCTGTGCTAAAGGCTGACCAGCTCAGTTCAGCGAGATGCATCTAGAAAGAAAAAGAAGTATTTTCAGGAGATGTTACCAGAACACTTGTAAGCAGAGGTAGAACATTCTCTGTAGGAAACTGATTTGTGTACTGGAGGGGTTTATTGACTACCTGGTAAGAGTAGACAAAGCAAATAAGAGCACCAGGATTGTAATGTTGGTTTTTGAGCTTGATTAAAATTAATGTTCTCTGACTCCTATTTCCTCCTTCTCTCCCCACCACCCTTTTTTTCTTGAGCTTTGGAATCCCAAATCCATTGTGTTTGCAACATGAAAGGACAGCTGTACTGTTTTTAGTGGGGTTGTTTGTTTGCTTGCTTGAGCGGTTGTATTTGGTTTGGGGTTTTGTTTTGGTTTGGTTTTGTTGTTTTTCCTGTGCATTAAGCTCGGAGACAGCTGAGCCCATCCACACACGACTTCATAGCCCTTCCAGTCCAGGACAGCAGTGCCACAGCTTTGCCGTGTCCCAGCAGGAGACAGGACACAGAACAAAGGGCATAGGAGGAAATGAACAGTCATTTTAAGCAATAGTTGTGTAGCTGTCTCTTTCTCCAGGCAGCAACTGACAGAATGGGAGGACAGAGTCTCAAGCTGTACCAGGGAAAATATAGGCTGGATATTAGGAAAAAGTTTTTTACAGAAAGGGTAACAAAATATTGGAATGATCTGCCGGGGGAGGGGGTGGAGTCACCATCCCTGGATGTATGTATAAAAAGATTGGATGTGCCACTCGATGCTGTGATCTAGTTGAGGTGTGAGGGCTGGGTTGGGCTTGATGATCTTGGAGGTCTCTTCCAACCTGGTGATTCTTTGATTCTGTGATCTTGTTTAATGAGGCAGCTGATGCTTATGTGCAGAGCCAGCTGGGTGATTCCAGGATCTTTCTAAAGTAGTTTTGCTCAATTCTTCAAACACCTTGGAGACTCCATGGAATAGGTGTAGGAGGATTTTCTGCAAGCTGTTGAACAGTTTTTGTGCTTATCAGGCTTGAGTGATAAGCAGCTACTTGAAACAGATTTGATCAAAAAGACTAAAAGAGTTTGAAAGGTGATCGGAAAAGTCAGGTTAAACTTGTTCCTGAAAGAATGGTAGAAAATGCAGAAATGTAATGAACTTCATATTCTCTTTTGTTTGTGTTAAAGATTTAAATCCAGTATATCTGGTGCAACAGATGACATTTTTCCTTTGAAATCTGAATGGTCTTCTATCCACACTTTAATATACTGCAAAAATCCTTGAAGAAGCTTTTTTAAACTTGTCCTTTTGAAATTTATTTGATGTGACTGTATCATAGTAAAAGTAAGTTAGAGTAACGTTAAGAAAAAATAGCTACTATGTGAAATGAAAAAGCTAGAATGGTTATGTGTTTCTAACTTTCCAAACCCTTGAAACATCTTGAAATTTTCAAAAGTGAGAAATGTAAACAGAAACGTCTTGAAATCAAGCAAAGTGAAGAACTGTAGAAATAAGATTTTTTTGGGGGATTGTCTGCCTTACATGACAGACATGCTCTCTATTACGTGGAGAGAGCTCTCTTTAAATCATAATTCATTCGTTCTATTTTATTTGTGGTCTGATATAAAAATAGCTCTTGGTGTTATGTAGTTAATTTTTTTTTTAATAGGGAAGCTGAATTTTTTTAATTTCCATAGTTTCAGAGAAGTTTCTGGAATGTGATCATGTCTAGCTACAAGCTTGTAAAGCAGTTGAGACAAAAGTTACTTTCTTATTTTCACTGATGTGTAACAGGCTTCTGGCTGTTTGTGTTTTGCAGTTTTGAAAAAATGAGCTAGTGATTTATTTTGTTACTTTTTTTTTAGATGGTTTTGTTTCATTTGACTTCAGGATAAATGCAGTACCTTAATGAGTGTGATCTGTGAAAGCATAAACAGTGATACAATTCTTTCTTTTTTTGCTTGCAGATTAGTTCTAATATTTTCAGAACACTTCCACCTAGTGATAACCCAGATTTTGATCCAGAAGAAGATGAACCAACTCTTGAAGCCTCATGGCCCCACATACAGGTGTGTGATTCCTTTACTTTCAAGCCTTCTTGTAAGGCAAGAAATGTGGATACTTCAGTCATTTTGTGCCTTTGTGAAGAACAAAAACATTGCTTTTATAATACAATTGAGTTTTTATAGTTGAGGGGTAAAAAATATGGTGCTTTTTTAGCATGTATAAATATGGTTGAATGTAACTCTTTGAAATGGCTTAGATACCATTTTTAAACAGAGAGATTGCACTGTTAAATAGTGGTGTATGTATGTCTTAAAACTGTGAATGTTTTAGGTAATTATGTTCTTCACCTAAGAGGTTTGTTTCCTGCAACTGAGTGACTTTTTAGTGTGTTTTAATCAAATAGAAGTTAATAGTTCAGTTTCTTGTGGCAATAACAAAAAATAGAGTTGTAGCCTTTATTTGTCCTTTGAGCAAAGAGAAATCCTCTCCTTCCCCACCCTTTTCCCTCCCTCCGTGCAAAAACTTCACAATATCCTCGTTGTTTGGTAACAGTTGCATGGTTATTCCGTTGTTGCATTTCTGTGGCGATCTCGTGATTTTTATAGCGCTGCTGTGTCAATCACGTGATTGACTTGAAATGCTGCTGAGTTTTAGTTTCAGTTAACTCTTAGAAGCTGTAAATGTTCAAGCACATATCTCAGGTAGCTCATTGCTGAATTCATGTGAGTAGTATCTGTTAAAGAAGAGTGAAGTAGCAGCTCTTAGCAGTGAGTAGATTAAGCTGCTGCACATCTGCATACCATTTGCCCTTTCCTCTCAAGAGATAAAATGCTACTCTGCCCCTATAATATTACAGTTCTAGTGTATCCATCTACAAATGCTCTTATTTAAAAACTGGGCTTCTAATATTGACTCTAAAAAGTATGTATTCAGCATAATATTTCAAACTTAAACCAAACAAGCATTAAGTTAGCACAAAAAATGACTCTGTGGGTTAAAGGCTGTGAAAATTATTTTCTTATATATGGCTGATTCTAATTCATAGGAGAAACGGCTGTAACTGAACTAGATGAGAGGCTTGACTTTGTTGGATGGGAGGGTGCAAGGAGTAAGTAAATGTCTCTTGTAGTCAGTAGCAGCACCATCTGACTTCTAAATACCTGTAGCTCAGAGGTAAAATTTGTAAATGCTAGCTCAGTTCACTTTAGGTAATAATATAACTCTAGTCCTGTTCATAGAAAAGGACCTGTGGATTTTGTGATCAGTTCACTTGTGCTTTAGGCTTTAGCCTGAGAGGAATTGAAAGAGATTTGTAGCCTGTGGTATTATCTGAAATTTTATTTTCAGGTTTCTTCCTTGCTTTTTTCCAAGGGAGTTTTTGCCAGGCTGTCTGGTCACTGGTTGTGGACTTATTTCTCCCGTGTCTGTTGTTCATCCTGTCCTTGGAGCAGATCACTCCTTGCAGCACAGTGGAAACAGTTTGTGTTTCCCACTCTGTCCTTTCACAGTTCAGGTACTACTGGACCATAGAAGACTGAGTTGGATAACTTGCTCATTTCCCTTCATGTGCACAGTGCTGCTGGAAATGTCGAATTTTGTGTGTGGAAGAAAGGCTGTACACAACCATTCTCCTCCCCAGAAAAATACACTGTTATTTTTGGCATAGTCTAAAGGACTGCTTAAGGAGGGAAGGTGTGGATGTTTTGCTGCCTGTGATTTGTGACCAATCAATTACAAATTCCAAATTCTATCCTGATCTGGCAGTCAGGTAGCCAGTTTTCTGGGGGACGAAAGAAAAACAAAATCTGAACCTCTACTCTTCTCTGCTTGAATCTGTTGACATAATTGCTTAGTAAGTTACCAATCTGTGTAGTCACAACAAAACACTCCAGACCTTCAGTAAAATAAATGGCACTTGAAAGATGTTGCTTTAAAGCAGTACTCAGGATGATTTATAACAGCCAAAGTAGGCTGAACAGGTTGGCATTTAAAGCTACTGCACATTTTGAAATTTAGGGAGTTGCAGAATTGATGGACTTATGCTTTAAAGCCATAATATTCTAGTGGTCCCTGCAAGATTCAATCACTAAGGCATTAGGAGTTGTATTTAATAGCTCTTTGACCCAAGCAGACCAATTTTGAGAACAAAAAATACAAAATCCAACATCTTTCCTCTGATTTAATATTTCCAAATGTAATGTTTCTGTTAAACTCAAGAAAGCTGAGCGTGGCTGTCTCTTTAGGTTGGATCTGTTGTGGCCAGAATCTGTTGTGGTGCCCCTAGTTTGATTGTTGTGGTTATGTTTTTAGGTTTGCAAACATTAGTGTACAGGAGAAGTGCAGAAATGGCCACTGCAACTTGCTTCCTGAAATGCCCTGGGTAAAGAGGCTTTCATGTATCTCCCAAGGCTCATAAGGGTTTCCAAAGTCATTTGATACCCAGTTGATACCCTGAATTTAATCTTGGACAGCTTGTAACAAGATGTTGCGGCATTGTGCTTTTCACTTTGTTCATCAGCTTGATGCCTATTGCAGTCACTGTGCCTGTTTATGGAAAGAAGCCATAATTATCCTTCCCCTGTCTTTTAGGGAAAACAAAATATGCCAATTTAGTGTACACTCTTAAAAAGTGTTCTGTCCCATGACAATTCTAGTTGCTCTTTCTCTGTATCCTTTCAGGTTTTAATAAATTTCCTCAAGCATATGTAGGTCTGTGCATCTCTCTCTGTGCTGTCAGTATCTTCCTGAAATACCCTAGGATTTCATCTGTCACTTCCATAGCTTCATTGTGAGCATGGATCTTAGTCATCCTATGGCTAACCCTTTCTCAGCTTGAGGGCTTGCAAATGCTTAGCAGAGCTTTTTCTTGGAATTCCAACTGTGACTTTGCAATCTTTGAATTTCATCCTGTATTTATTCTTCTTGGGCTTCAGGGTCAGCTTGTCCTTCCTTGTGGGTAACATGACATATGTGGGCTTTTTTTTCTATTTTCCCCCTGGTGGTAGCTTCTAATATTGTGGCATTGTCTAAGCAGTTATCACACATGGCTGTTCTTTGTTGTTGTCACTGATAGAAACATTTAATATAGGAATTTATTACAGAAATCTTGAATTAAATTTAGTTCCAAAATTAGTCCCTATGAAGCTGTCCTAAATAACTTCCCTTTGGCCATATGTTGCCCATTTCTATAAGAATTTATCTAGTTGCTAACTTGAAAAAGATCAGTAGAATCAGAATGTTTTGAGTTGGAAGAGACCTTTAAAAATCACCTTAGTCCAAGCCCCCTGCATTGAGAAGAGACACCTTACACAAGATGAGGTTGCTCAAGGCACCTGCTCAGTTTGGTGTCGTCTGCAAACGTGCTGAGGGTGCTCTCAGTTCCACTGTCTGTGTCATTGATGGAGATGTTAAACAGCCAGGGCTGAGCTCCTTCTAAGGCAGAGGATGGAGGATGGTAACGGTTAAAAAAAATTCTACCATTGGGTTGTCTATTATGGTGCCAAGAGGATGGTGACAGTGACAGGACTATACACTGAAACAGATGAAGAATTTACATTGAGGATGACAGAGCACTGTTCAGGCTGCCCAGGAAGGTCATGGAGTCTCTTTTTCTGGAGACATTCAAACCCCACCTGTTCCTCTGTCACCTGCTCTAGGTGACCCTGCCTTGGCAGGGGATTGGACTAGGTGATTTCCGGAGATCCTTCCCAATCCTGTTATTCTATGTAAACTGCTGAAATGAAAAGCTCTTACAGTCTGACAGAGGGGGACAAAGTGAAGGGTAGCTTGAGTTTCCATGCCTCTGCTTTGCAAGTACAGCACACCCTCCTTGAGGCTATGCATAAGTAACTGTCAGCTCAAATGTTCTACATAAAAGTACTTACTGTCATGCATTTCTCTGCAGTGAGGTTCCTAATTATAATTATGAATTACTCAGGTGTTTGCTCTCAGTTTAGTTAAGTGCTCAGAGTGGTAATAGTTGAAATTCATGCCTGTATGAGCACAGCTCTGTGTAGGTTTTATGTAGAAGCCAAGTCAGTGATGGCATGATGTACCTAAATTACATTGTAGTATTATTACTAATCAGTTGTTTAATTATATGGAGTTATGAAATAGGCATTGAGAACAACATGAACAACTCTGAATGTAATCTAAACATAAGCCATCTTTCCTCTCAATTCTGTCTTAGTGAAGAGATGCCCTCTGTGTACTTTATTGATCAGCCATCATTATGGAAGTGCAGTATTTTGTCTTGGAATTTTGATGAGCCCCAAAATATGGGACTTGTGCTCTGGCCTCTTCATGCCACTCTCTGCTACCCCAGGCCTTTGGCCTCCTGTCAGTTTCTTTATCTCTGGACATTGTGGGATTGTAGCAAATAGGAACATGAACTAAGTAGAAATAATATGCGACAAGCCATAATGGATATTATAATTGAGTTTTCAGGATGTAGAAGCCTAATTTTAATCCAAACTCTTTCAGTTTCTGTGAATGCATTCAGCTGTTTTAATGCAACTTTTCATTTTTGGAGTTTGCAGGCAAAACTTAATTTCAGGAACACTTAGTAGATTTTTCTTCATTTCTTTAAGAAATTATGTAATGTAATGTTAGAGCACTTAAGGTAACTCTCAGTGCTGCTTAATGTTTGGTAACCTATTTCTCCTTAGTAAGTTCTTAACATGGCAGGAATGTAACATTTAGAACTTGTTTTTTGTCCACCACTGGTATTTTCAGTAGATTATTTATTAAGCTTTGACTCTTCTGGGAATTAAAGTGTTCTGGGTACTTACTGTAATTCTTTTGGTAAATTCCAGTAGAAGCTGTGGTTAAGCAGTGATGTGTTAGGCTTCAATTCCTTTTGTACTTTTTGAGTGTGTGAATAGTCCCACTGACTTTGGTAGTGGTGACAAGGCTGAGATCTGTGTTATGGTGTTCTTGCTAACTTCAGAATTTTCATTTCCATCTCTGTAGTTGGTGTATGAGTTTTTCCTGAGGTTTTTGGAGAGCCCGGATTTTCAGCCCAGCATTGCAAAGAGATACATTGACCAGAGATTTGTACAGCAGGTAAGAGGGGAGTTTGAAAGTTGAAAGTGGGATCTAAAGATCACCTCTCGAGCTTAATTTATCAGGTGGACTCTTAAAGCTTTCCTGTTGATGCAGGGTAAATTTCAGTTGTTGCAGCAGTGGTTTCTGCCAAACACTAAATAAACAGCATATCGTACCACAGGGGCTATATGTAATTGGTAACTTCAGGAACACTTGGTTTTCAGATACCAACCTCAGTGCTTTGCAGTGCAAGAAATAGGGAATTTGTAAAGTTCTGTTTTTCATGATTTGTAACTTAATTCCAGTCAAATCAACAATGTGATAATTATATTTTTGTAGTCCTTCTATGTTTGATTTTTAAAATAGTTTTACCATGGGAAAACTCACTGTAAACCTTTTTCTTGTAAAAAGTTCGTGTCCTTATTGTACATGAAATGTTTCAACACCTTCTTACTTGTGTCTAGATAGTGTAATTCTCTTTACTATTGTGTATTAACCACAGAAGGAAAAATGTAGTTACAAATTAATTAGGAAAGGCATGCTTTACCATGAAAAGCAAATATGAGCAAGAAAATGAAGTGAGATTTCATATTAAATATAACTTCTCATGGAATTATTTTGTAGAATACAGTAATTTCTGGTTCAAGGTGATTCAGTGAAGATTTTTTTCACTGTGCTGAAATATTTGTTTGCCAAATTTTGTTTGTCAAAATACTTGTTTGCTCAGTATCTGAAGAGTGAGTGCTGGCAGGCCATCACAATACAGCAATGAAAAGTAAAACCACAAGATGGGTGCTTTCCTCCCCTACCTTCAGTGACTGCATTTCATTTGCACTTATTTTATGGTTCTGCTGTTCTTTTTTACAAATGTTTCCTTCTTCTCAGTTTTATTCAACTTACACACAAAATTTAAGCCTGAAGCTGCTGGTGAGCTATTGGCTGTAGGTATCCAGTTTACAAATTGACCTGTGGTCCTTAAGAGCAGCATTTCAGATTTGTTCCTGACATTTCACTTGATCTTTCTCTAGAGTACAAGATAGAGACAATGCAACCAACAGCTAGCTATATATGGGAAAAAACGTGGAGTAGTGACCCTGAGAAATTCCTGCTAAATATAAAATTGAAATGAGCCTGAACCAAGTTCCTGAACAGCTGTTTCCAGTCCCTTGTGCTGCTTGGTACAGACATACCTAAGCTCAAACCTGAGCAGAAGACTCTGGTGACTGCTTGAGCTGTTACTGACCTGCCCAAGGCAGCTAACATTTCTGAATATGCTGTTGCTTGGGCATGCAGGGTTAAAAAAAATATAACAAAAATTATGGTCTATAATGTGGTTGGTGTATTTTTTAATGTCTTTGAGTGGGCATGGTCTTTTCTGTATCCTTGGAAGACTTTCTACAAGAAAAAAGTGTGTGGAAAGTTTTGTTACCTTCTTGCAGCATTTAGTCAGTATTAATAGGGAATTGGTTAATAATTACTTATCTTGTGCTTATTCTGTGACCCCCTCCTTAATTGTAAAATTTCTTGTATAGGAATGCTTTTGCTTGGCCATCAAGACACAAGTACCGTTTTGAGATAAGCAGTAAAGGATTTTAATTAAGAAATTGTAAACACAGGATATGGATTTGATTCATTCTGATTTCTTAAATAAAAAGTGTAAACCACTTACCTACAGTTTGATAATCTCATGTTTGCAATTGCATTTTTATTTTGATAGTATAATAGTTACTGGAATGATTTTAGTGTCTGTTGTACACAGGAAAGGAATGAAGTTAATGAGTTTATTAGAAAAAATCCACTTTATTAAAAATGTAATTTTGACAGTATACTATTGACATCTAAACAAAATGTACAGTTAAATTGATTCTATTTTTTTCCTAATGTAGACTTGTAAATTAAAGATAAAATTCAAATCAGATAGTAACAAAACAAAATCTCGAGTCCTTCAAAAGTAATGCATTTCAATTTAATTTTTAAGTTGTTGGAGCTGTTTGACAGTGAAGACCCACGAGAACGTGATTTCCTAAAGACAGTTCTTCACAGAATCTATGGAAAATTCCTTGGTTTAAGAGCATTCATCAGGAAACAGATAAACAACATTTTCCTCAGGTATGCTCTGTGTGTGTGTGTGAGACTAGGTTGAGGAATATTTTATCTTGTCTTCATAGTCTGGGTCTGCAGTGATTTATTCTTGAAATAAAAGACCTGTGTTTGGTCTTTTATGTTGTGATCTTGCTTTCAAATATTTGAAGCTTACTAAAGGTTATTTCTTTGGAGTCTCTGATCCTCTGTGGCAATTTTTGATGGTTGTCTTTTGGTAACAGGTTTATATATGAAACAGAGCACTTCAATGGTGTTGCTGAACTTCTTGAGATATTAGGAAGGTAAGTTTGATCTCACACAGACAAAATATAAAACGTTATTGTGAATGTTTGCTTCAGCTTTTCTGCTTTGGGAATGGAGGGGGAAGAGAATTATTACAGTAACAAGTGATGAAGTGCAGTCACTGATAATCTAATACTGTCTGGGTTACCATATGAATATCAAATTAGGACACAGAATAAATTATTCTTTTTTCAGTGCAAGTTTTAAAGAGGACAGGAAAAAAAAGGTTTCTCAAGGGTCCCTGTTGGTCAGACCTATCTACTCTTGCTTATCTTCTACCTGATAGATGACTTGTTCTTTGATTCAGAAAATGAATGTTAACTTTTGCCCTCGTGCTGAAGGAAATGCTTTAATCTTCAGCAGGCTGGTTTTCCTTCAGTTCTAGTCAGGAAAGCCTTGTAGGTTTTTTTTTAGTTACCTTTTATTTAGATGTTATTTCACTAACTTCAATTTAACTTTGAAGTTTTTCTCTGGTAGTTTTTTACTGCCTTTCCAAAACTGTCACGCATTTCACAGTAGAAAATTGTATTACTGCTCTATCTGAAAATACAAATATGGTGAAATATTGTGGAACAAATTTTCATGAAAAATCAGGTGATAGGGATCCCATCATTTTCTCAGATTTGCCTAAAATGTTAGGGGCAAAAGAAACTAACTTCTTCCTGAAGGACTTTTATGTGTTTTATAGCTCATCAACTCTTAAATATAAGATGACTGAATCAACTTTTTCAACTTGAGACAACTTTTAAACTTTGTTTTTGAAGGGGAAAGGTTGTTCAACAATCTCTAAACAAGTGTTCAAACTGCACTGTTAAAATTGTATAATCTATTCTTTTTTCTCTGCAAGTTGCTAGTGATTGTGGGTGAAATGGATCAGCTTTCTGATGCATCTGTCTAAGCTTTACAATTAGACAGCAAGACTTACTGTAGATGATTTTATTTAATGGAGGTCATGATAAAAATACTTCAGCTCATCTAATGCTTATCTAGCTTCTAGTGTGGTTCTCTGGTATCCTTACCAAGAGTCTAAACTCACATGATACCAGCATTTTAAAGGTCATGTACATGTAGGGCTGTTTTATGGCTTCAAAATAATCAGGTTTAAAAACTGAGTCAGAAATAGAGTTTCAGTTGAACTTGCAGAAATTCTTGACTTGCTAGGAAAAAAATATTTTTTTAATAAAAATCCTGCTTATTCATGTTTTCAGTATTATCAATGGTTTTGCACTGCCACTGAAAGCAGAACACAAACAGTTCCTTATGAAAGTTCTGATTCCCATGCATACTGCAAAGGGATTAGCTTTGTTTCATGCACAGGTAAGCTTTTGCCTATTTTTAATAGTGGTGGGGTTTTTGTATTTACATTTGACACTAATGAAATTTAAAGCACTATGTGTTACAATATCAATATCACAAAATATTTGCAAATTCAGTCACTTTTTAAAAAAGTCTTCCAGATCTTATATCTAAATGTTAATTTTGAGATAATATTTGGCATATATTACAAGTGAAAGAATGTACCAGTGGGTCAAAGACTTATCAACTGAAGTTGGAAGCTTTTTTCCTTGTACTCTTGTCACACTTTAAGCATCATTTAATCCCAGGGCCTTGTGCTGTTGTCATTTCCTTTATGTAACCTAAATGCTGTGTGTAAAGGAACCTTGGGTATGGCCAGGTATTTATTTGAGAAGCGTTTTTTTCTTTCTAAAGCTGCACCAGTGATGGGGTGGGAGGGAGAATGTTGTTGCCATTTATAAATGGCAGAAATGCACAGTAGCTCTCTGGATCAGCCAGGAATTATGTAGATCCATGACACACTGTCAGAATGCTGCAGTTCTTCAGCTGACTTTGATTCTTATACTTGCCACAGACATTCAGCATTTCATTTGAGGAGTAATCTGTACCCTTTCCAGACATATGGCACTTCAAGTATTGAATATGGTTGATGTAAACTTGGAAGTCATTCTGCTGTGGCTAATTAAAACTTGCTTTGTAACTTAGCTCACTAGTACAGCTCCATACAGACTAAAGATTCAAGAAAATGGGTTTCTAATTAAAGTGAAATCATTATGACTGTATAGCCTACAAACAGCATCAAGTGAAGAGCTCACTTAATTCCTAATTCTCACATGAAATTTTAAATTAATCAAATCACTTATCTTTGTGGTTTGTTGCCTTGCTGCTCCATGAAATGAGTTAGTGAAATGAAAAGGCCCAGTCATCTCCCAAAGGTGTTCTCACTGGCACATCAGTAACCTGCCCTTTTTTGGGGGATATATTTGATCCAGTTCATGGCTACTGAAAGGGCATTATTAATTCAGCTGTACCTGAAAGTAGCATTTGTCCTGCTGACCAGGCCACTCCTCTGTCCCCTCATAAACACTGGTGCCAGGTGCACACGCAGCACTCTGTGTTTCATTTTATCCTAAAGGTCTAAGCCAGTGTTAAATCTCCTTTGCAATCCCAAGTGGCCTGGTTGCTTTGTTGCTGAGTAAAGTACAGCCTGTGCTTAAAAGTTAAAGCCTTAAAGATGAATTGAGCTTGAGTCTTTGTGTCTTTGAACAGTAAAGCATTACTTTACTGACATACACTTATAATGGGATTTATGAGATTAATGTGTGACATTTATTATTTTTTGAATCTATACAAATGCATCAGTAGCCTAAGGGCAAGAGAAGTAAATTAGACCTGTTGCAATTACAGCATTGTAATTATCTGCTTTGCCATAACAGATTAAAAAAAAAAAGGAATGCTTAAATTCAAGCATCTTGAGTATTGAAATATAATACATATTACATATTTTTGTCTTTGCTTTATATTGTGAAATACTATGACTTTTAAAAATAAGTCTTAATGGAATCTAGGATTGTAACTAGTTCAGTAATAGGATTATTGTATGGTTTCTGCATGGGATGGTTGTTTACTTACTCAACTATGTGCCTAGTAACTAAACTCCAAGTAGTTATATAACATTAAATTAAATATCCTTGGCCTGAGCAGGCCCTGCACAGAAACCAGGAGAGGCTGGGAGAGTAGTGCTGGTGACTTAATCACATTATGCTTCTCCACTCCTTCCACCTTTCCACAGGCACTTGTTGGCCACTGCTGCCCTGGGACAGGACACTCAGCTGGGCAACAGCTGCCTGATCTCTTGTGGCCTTGGAATATGTTCACATTCTTTCACTTGTAATCTTCCTACTGAATGTTGTGTGCTGTAGATGTCTGGTACCTGAGCAATGTGTGCTCAGTCAAACCTGTGTTACAGTTTGTTTTTACTGGAAGTATGGCCTTTTTTACCCCAATGTTTGAAAGTGATAGCTTTGTAATGTTGATACAGGAGTTGATGTTAAGAAAAACCTGTCTGAATATGGGATCTGAGTTAGGGAAATATCTGCCAAGCTTAAAAATAATTTTCTAGTTTGAAAAAAAAAGATGATTTTTGGTATGCAGGAAGTTTTTTTTAAGATAGAGCAGGTCTGTATATCTTGCTGCTTTAATTGCTGTTTTGTTTAGTTTGGACTAATATGAAATGGCTGTGTAGAGGTGTCTTGGGTTGGATTTCCCCCCAGGATCTGAAGTGCTTCCATTAGAAGTTGTGATACTTACTAATGCTGCAATGTCCAAACAGTGTCTGCTTAAACTAAATAACCATATGACTTACATTCCAGCTCGCCTATTGTGTTGTACAGTTCCTGGAAAAAGATACAACTTTAACAGAGCCTGTAAGTGTTTTTCAGTTCGATGTCTTTCTATATTTAATTTTAATTGTAACCTGTTCAATTGTACGGCACTGCTGTATTATCCTGATTAAAGATGGATAGGTAGGATTTTTTCATGGTTGGGGGGATGAAATCTAGAATAGTTAAGAAAACTCTGGGTTTGAAAAGGTACTTATCTCTTAACCTGTGGCCAAGATAGAGCACAGATTTAACTAAAAGTTTGAACTGCTGGTACCATGCAAACTACCCTAAATGAGAAAGCATGTCCTGACTCTATTCTCTCCTCATGAAAACTAAAATTTCAGTGATTTTGGTACTGATTGCTTGTGCTTAGCCGCTGCATGAAGTTGAAATATTTTAGGGAATAAACAATCCCAAAATAAAAAAAACACTACTTCATTTAGACAGAAAGAACTCTGAAATTCCAAATGTGGTGTTTCTGTCCTGCCTCTTCAGTTCCTGGGGTGCCTCTTGGCAGTCAGAACTCAGGTGCTTCAGGCATCTGTGGCCTTTGCCAGACTGAATCTCCTGTGATACATATTGACAGCTCAGCTAAAAAGGGTTTATGCACTGGCTTTGGCAGAGCCCATGAAGAAGAACAGAGGCTCAGGGCAATGCAGCAGCTCGTGAGGAGACAGAGTGATGTTAGGCCAACTATAAAAGAAACTGGTTTTTGTTGGACAACCAGGACTATCTCCATTGGGGCTATGTTGATATTGAAATACTTTATCTCTTTTGTGACAGAAAAATGAAGAGCTTATGCAAGGCCTAAATTTTTCTTCTATGTAGAAAAAAAGATAAACAGCTTTGTGAAAACAACATTGATCTTCACTGAGTGGTCTTACAGTGGAAGCTTGTTTTCTGCTCAGCCATTTCAGCTGACCAGTTATTCTGTTAGTGATGGAGGGTGTCTATGGATGTGCCTTGTGTGCTTGAAGCATCTTCTTCCCCCTATGCTGCAGTGTTCCCAGCCACACTGGTCAATAAGCTTGTTTTGTGGGATAGGGCGAGGAGAAAGGAATTATGTAACCTATATTCCTTAAGCCAAGTGAGGAAACAACTCAGGCATTTTGACAGTTAAAGCTGACATGTGAGCAGAAAATGTGTAGTGTTACATAAAAAACTGCAAGATTGAATGAAGTGACAATGTGACAATGTTGGAACTTCCTGACACAAATTTATGGAAGTGTGGTGCAGCATCCAAGCCCAAACTGCTGTGAAGAAGAGCAGTGCCACAGTGCAGTTCTGAGGCTCATCTGGACTGTGATCTATACGGTTCTGGTGTCTTCTTAATCAGTTAAAAGTGAATTCAGGCTGGAGAAGACACAAGAACTCACTGCAGAGTCACTGCCTGTGTTTGCTTTGGTTGTTACTCTGGGGGTATAGTGAAAGTTGCTTTATAAAGGAATTAATTAAGATAAGTGAAGTGAATAGGTGAAGCTTTAGGAAACTTTCTGAAATGCTTGAGAACCAGATGTTAAAATCTGGGGCAACTGATGAGATAGCATTGGAAATTTTTCTTGGCTTTAGGTCAAATAATATTTTAAGAACTCCATCGAGAGGCTGTCTTCACACATACCTTACTGTTATTTTTCTGGCAGGAATTGTCACTAAGGGTCAATTTGGAGGACATTCAATCTGAGCTCTTGTAGCTATGGTAGTCTGCCTTAGGTCAGTCCTGATGTTTGCAGAGCTGACAAGAAGAGTTTGTTACCTAACCCTGCTGAGTGCAGTGGCCTTTACATGGAAGAAATCAGGCTAAATGTGCAGTCCTTGTACATGAGTGAAGTTTTACAGCAGGTGCCTACAGTTATAAGCCACTTCATGGGAATCCTGTAGCTCAGGGAAGAATATTAATCTTGTGTAGTAAAAGCAGCAATCCGTGAACATAAATATGTAGGTATTTTTAATATAAAAAGGTATTTTATATTCAAGCTGGAAGCTGATACTCCAGCAAAGAGGAGCAAGGAATAGGTATCTTGTTGAGGTGTGCACTGTTACACTCAGAACAAATGTTATTTCTTTATCAAGTTGAGAATGTGTGTCTCTTCTCTAGTAAAGTATATTTAAAAATTCTTGCAGTAATCTGTGCTGGGAAGTGTACTTTAGTCATAATAACTTTTTTCTCTGGAAAGCCACTTCTGATAGTACATGTAGTTGTTAATAAAGCAGCCAGCTGGAAAGCTGAAGGAAGAAAAATCAACACGACAAAAAGCAAATATGGAAGGTGTTTAAATAATTGAATAAGTTTTCCCTTTGCTTATGATCAATTAGGTGCTGGTGTATTATAAAAAAATAGAGGTAATTTCCTCAGAATGAAAGTTTATAAGGCTCTGAGAATGTTACTGTTTCTGGAACATAGATGCTGCTTTTTTTTTTTTTTCCTTTTTTTAAAGCCAGCATTCATTTTGTAATTTAGACACCATGTGAGATGTTTATTTCTAGGAAAAATGCCTCCAGCCTTTCTTTGCTGTATTCCCTCCATTCCTCTTGGGGGCTGTACTTTCCAATTAATTTTCCCAAATTTGTTTTTCCAGTCTTGTGTAAGGTAGTTTCAAATATAGATACTAGAATAAATTTTTTCTGTAAGTTCACATCTTTCTTACTTTAGTTTCCAGTCTAACACGTCAAATTGTAGCAGAGAAAAGGAAGAGTTGGAGGCCATGGCTCCTCTGTAGAGCCCTGTCAGCATTTTTTGTTTCCTCTCAGGCTTCAAACCTTTGATGCCAAGGCAGGTGCTCCCCAAAGTATGGATGAGTAGAAGACAAAAAATATTCTGTGAAATTTAGCTACAGGGGGGTTAACTTTACTTTTTGATACTTTGGTGTGATCAGCATCCTGTCAATTAATGTGAGTACTGGGATGGGAGAAGACTGTGAATGGATAATCACAGGCACACAAAGCAAAAAGGGTCTGAGTTATTCTGATAACCTGAACAAGACAAACATTTAAATGAGTGTTTATTCAGTTTTCATTGAACCTCTGGATAAGGAAAAGCAAACCAGTACTTTTTTTTTCCCTTATCAAGTACGTAGTAGAAACTTGTCCTGCTTTAACTTGTTTGTGTTTTTCATACAGGTAATCAGAGGACTGCTCAAATTTTGGCCAAAAACGTGCAGTCAGAAAGAGGTTGGTTTTGTGTCTCATTTCTGGTGTCTGCTGTGTTGTAAAATCTTGTAGGGCAGATTCACAAACCTTCTCTCTGCTTCTCTCTTCAAGAGATCCTGCAGACAAACTTGCAGTTCTTGAAGCTTCTTGAGGCACTCACGTTTGTCATGTGACTCAGTCTGGTTTCTTCTATGTAGTTAAAATGAGTTTAAAACCCAGGAGTTTGATTTATCCTGCCAGATTCTGTCCCCAACAGCTCTTTAAAAGTGGGTCCCTTAACACTGTTGTCTCTTTTTCTGCAAGTGGTGATAAATTTTTCTGTGCCAGCTACACAGAGTTCTGCTCGTTTCAGTTTTATATGGGAATTAACTACTTATCACTTCAAAAGCTACTTTGGTGATCTCTGATAATCTCTGCAACCATTCTTGAAATAAGATGCCCTAATTTTTTTTTTTAACTGTAAAACCCCATTTTCTGCAGAAGCAGTTTGGTGAAGTGTTCAGCATTTACACAAAAGAAGTCCAAGAGGAGAGCTGTAACCTGTTAGCTGAGAGTGATGATTGATTTCTTTTAGGCTGCAAAACTCCTGTGAATGTCTAAATGCCTTGTTATGACAAACAGTGTTCTTTGCAGGATTCATGACTAATGTATAAGCTGTATTTTGTTTGTTTCTGTTCACAGTGGTGATATGAAACATTCTCATTCTCATCCTTTTTTTTCCATTCTAAACAAACAGGTAATGTTTTTAGGTGAAATTGAAGAAATCTTAGATGTTATAGAACCAACACAATTCAAAAAAATAGAAGAGCCTTTATTTAAGCAAATATCCAAGAGTGTGTCGAGTTCACATTTTCAGGTAAATAAAATAAGTATTAAAAACCCAAACAAACCTTGTGGTAACTTATTTTCTGGTTATGAACCCTTAACTTTGTGTTTCAGGTTGCAGAAAGAGCTTTGTACTTCTGGAATAACGAATATATTCTTAGCCTGATTGAGGAGAACATTGATAAAATTCTACCAATTATGTTTGGCAGTTTGTACAAGATCTCCAAAGAACACTGGAATCCGTACGTAACGTTTCACTTTATCTGTGGCACCATAAATAAATTGTCCACTGTTTCAGGTTTGGATTGGGAGCTTGTGAATGTGATTTCATTGTTACTTAAATCAGATGAAATCCATGACATTCTGGGTGTAAAATGGAGTGTCACTTTCAGCTGTGTTGTTCTTACACTGTTCTGCACTGTTACGATGGAGACCTGGAATTTACTGGAAAAGTGTGAGGAAATTGGATGATGGTCTTTACATTGTAATCACATCTGATCCTTTGTGTTAGTTCAAACTGCAAATTAATGCTACTTAGACCAAAGCAATTTCCAAGGGTTGCTTCTCTTTATGCTGTGCTGTTCGTTAATACTTCAGATGAATCTGTATCTTTGTAAGTATTTATTGCTGATCAGTGAGATAAGAAGGGGAAAAGATCCTATCAGAGAAGAGCAACCCTTATAAAGGATGGTAGGACTGAGAAATGAATGATCACTTTATATTTAGTGCCACAAGTAAAATATTTGGTATTCTTGTGTTTGAAAGAAGAGTGATGGTATTGAAAAGCAAAGCTTGCTGGGGCCAGCACCCTGAATTAAGTTGCAAGTTCGTGTGCAGAATATGAGGCAAAAGCCAGGGTGAGCAGGAGCCTCCCACAGCCCTGCAGTAAAACCCATGTCTCGTTTTAAGCCCTTGGAGGCTTTGCAATTATTCTGGGTTTATCTAGATGGTGTGTCTAGTTGCAAACATAGCAGCTGAGACTGAATATAAACTTTGGGGAATAGTCCTTGGAATATCAATGTATTTGGGACCTCAACAAATTTGGAGGATGTCCCTCTTTCCCTATCTGCAGGCAGAAGTTGCCTTTATGAAAGAAGACACAGGATAATTGCCTACTTGAGGAGAAGGAAGTTTGGGGAAGAAAGTCTAAGCCTTTGATTCTAATCTGCTTTGGGGGGCAGCAAAACATGATTTTATCCATCTGGTTGTCTGATATGGACTCAACTTCTTGCTCAAAATCCAACTTTTCCTCTCAGAAAACCAAGACCTTAAATAAGCTTTTGACCTCAAACCACATGAAAGCCAGGGTACAAAAAATCAAATTAAAAAGTGTATAAACAGGCAAAAGAGACTGTGCATTTTGAATGGAATGAGCACCAGGCTCTGATGAACAGCTGGGAGATTTCCTGGTGCCAAGATGGACAGAGTGCACTGAAAAGGCAAACCTGATTCTTTGGTTATTTCCTCAGGGGGTTTTTTGACTCCTTTTTCAAGGTCACAGGGCTGCAGCTTTGCAGTCAGTGGGGAACTGCTGGTGAAGGGGAAGATAGTTTACCAACTTGTTGCTTAGTGATTAACCTTAATGACAGGCATTTTAATGTTTAATTTTATTGGGTTTTTAGTTCTTTCTATAAATATGAGTGGGTTTAAAGGAGATAACACAACGTTTAAGATGGCTTATTGAAATATGAATACTTTCACAAAAAGTTTATTGGAGCAATACAGGCAGCCATGTAACACACAGCCAGTGTTGCTCAGGCTGGTGAGTTTAAGGAAACTGAGGTACCCAAAACCATTATCTGATATTCTTGATTCTAGTTCTCTTGCAAGACTCCTGCTGCCCAGAAACACTGCCAGGAGAGCTTTGCTGTGCTAAACCACACTAAGCCTGTGGTTTGTCTGCTGCCTTCTTGAACCTATGAGCCAGAAGTTTTCTTTTTCTAGACTCTCATATTTCATTGCTCAGATATTACAGAGTTGTTGTTAAAACGTGGTTTATTAAAGGTTCACATAAAGAAATGGCTTTAAAGTACAGCCACAGTATGAATAATTATATCCTGTGCAATTACAGAAGTCAGGAATTTAAGATGAAATAGCCATTTCAAAAAAGGTTTAACTATACTATAATTTCCTTTGTAAATTAATAAAATGGAAAGGATTTTGTTTCAGAAACTCCCTGACCTTACAGCAGTATCTTGAAAAGCTCAGAATCCAAAAAAGAAATCATGTGCTTGTTCTCTGAAGTCAGTTTTGTCACTGAGTACATCTAATGGCTGTGCTCCTTCTGTTTCAGAACCATTGTGGCACTGGTGTACAACGTGCTGAAAACCCTGATGGAAATGAATGGCAAGCTTTTTGATGAACTCACAAGCTCGTACAAAGCAGAAAGGCAAAGGTACTGAGCCTCTTTCCAAACTCCCACTGATGGATATGTCTGAGCTGTAATTTTGGCTGTTCTGTTGTTGTGGCTGTGGGGCTCTGGAGTGGAGCTGTTTGGTGCTGGGTGTCCCGTGGGTGAGGTGGTGCTGTGGGGGTGCTGAGCCCAGAGAGGGGACAGGAGCACCCCAGCTCCCCATCCTGCCTGGGCATGATGTGCTCCCTCCTGGGTTCTGAAATGAGTCTCAGCTGCTGCTGGCTGTGCTGCCTCAGGTGTCTGAAGAGAATGGAGCTGAACTCTTCATAGCTCAGCAAAAACATTGCTTACCCTACTAACCTACTAAGCAGCACTGCTGGAGTCAGGGCACAGGTGACCCTTGGCCAGCTGAGACCACTGCCAAGCCTCCTTGCAATAGCTGTGTTCTTCCCCACCAAAGATTCTCAGTCCCTTAATTTGTGTGCATGTGATAAAAAAACCTCCTTAAAACAGCAGCCTGCTGTGCAAATCCACCCTACAGCAATTGTCTGCATCTGCTGGAGCAAAGGTACAGTTCATCACTCACCATTACTGATTTGTTATGCTCTCTTTTTAATTGAGGAAACTGTAATTGCCTCTAAAAATAGCTTTGGAGAAAAACTTTAAAGAGGAATTAGTAGATGCAAGTTACAGTTAAGTTACTGTATCTCTAGATGGTGCTTAAAACACATCTGAGATTGATCTTTCACTCTTTTCTTCAGAGAGAAAAAGAAAGAATTGGAACGTGAAGAGCTGTGGAGAAGGTTGGAGGAATTAAAGCTTAAGAAGGCAATGGCAGAAAAGCAGAACAGCACTCACAACGTGCTCAATGCACACAACACAAGTGCCAAATAAAAGAAATGACCACCTCTACTCGGCAGACATTCTTTTTTTGTACCCTTTTGAAATATATGAGGATTTGCAAAAGAAACCTCACCGGTATAATGGAAACAGCCAATTTTTTTCTCTGGCAAATGTAAAGATTTGAATTTAAATACAGCAGTTAAGTGATGTCATTACCACAACATATTGTAAATTTGTCTAATTATTGATATACTGTCACTTCCAATGTTTCATAGAACTGAATTATCATCCTTAATGAGTGAAATAATTATGGGAGTGGTGAGAATTATGACTTGAATTTTTGATTGTGTTGCACATAGGTGGTATAGTTTGCTACGTACACATTTTTTCCTTGTTTTATATGTGCTTTTCACATTGCTGCATACTTTGGTTAAGATGATAGAAAAGGCTTCTAGTTGTGCTGTATTTTCTCAAATAAAACCAAGGTACGTTACCAGTAACTTGAGATACTCAGTATATGCCCCTTACAGCATTGAAAGGAACTTGGATACAGAGCTGTCCTTGAATTCCTGATTGGATTCAGATTTAGATTGATAAAATGCTCACATCAGAAAGGAGGTGAGGTAGGGAGAGGATCAGCTGCAGCAGGTTGGGGTGGCCAGTGCCTCTACCCCATTCCTGCTGCCTCTTGGGTCCTGGGCTAGTTAGGGATTTCCTCCTGCTACAGCTGAGGATGGAGCTTCCTCTGGAGAGCCCATCAATGATGCTCCTCATCAGCCCAAGGACCCTCCAGAGTGGTGCAGTCTCCAAGAGAGACCCATCTTGGATGTTTCTGCGTTAGTTTTAGCATCTCATGGACTGAAGAACGAGACCAAAATTGGCATTAGTATTTTCTTTTTTTCAGTAAGGAGGGAAGAATGTCAAGAAATTATTCCTTGTTTTCTTTAAAGAAAATGCAGTCTGTTTCTTAAAGGTGGAAGGTTGACAATAGAAGTCTTGTCTGTTTACTTGATCAAGTATTTTTTCACATCTTTTATCAGAGTACCATTCCAATCTCTTTAAATTGCAGTTGTGTGGAAAAATTTTGTAATGAAAGATCTTTGGGGAATTGAGCAGCATTCAATAAAGTCTTTATGTTTGTATTTAGTGCTGTACCTCACATCTTTGTGTTTCTGAAGACCAGGAGCATTAGAAGGGCTGTTACAACCAACCTTTTTGACTGTCCAAAGTGGCTTTTCACTGAATGGCAAGTGGGGAAGTCCCTGTTACACTGAGTCAACTGTATTACTTATTTGTTGCTTCATTTTTGTCTCTAAGTAGTTGTTTTACAGAGAGTATGGGACTAGCACTGCCTGAAGGGAGAGGACAGTCACACAGGCACAGCTCACCTTGGTTTAGTGCTTTAGTGCCTTTTTCCCCTTAGAAGAATAAAGTTCCCAGTGTGTGACAAACTTTGTTCAGCTGTCCTACAGCCAAACTGAAAATAACTTACACAAATGTTGGGGAGCCAAACACCTTGCAGGCCTTCAATAAATCACTGGTATTTGTAACATGTTTTTCCCCAAAGTTACAAATAGAGACATCAGGCATAAGTAATAGAAAACACAGGAGCTGTAAGATACTCTTCTAAATTGTGCAACACTTGCTGTCAGTATCGCTCCTATAAATAGGTCTGTAAAAGAAAGGTTTCTTGGCTGGGATCACTGGCCTGCTCTTGTAACATTTCCTTATAAAACAAAACATCTTGACAGCTGAGATGTAGTGACTGAAGTGGACTGCTGTGGGAGGTTGTTGAGGGGAAAAAATAATACATATTGCAACAAGGAGTTTATCCTTTATTTAACTATGCTTTCTATTCACCCCACAGCTGCAGCTACATTGTCTTCCAACTTACCTTCTCTGACCTCATTAGCAAAAAAAAAAAATGTGGTAGGATCCATCAGAACCGGTTCCAGTTGTTTCTAAATTTTTGTTTGTTGTTTTTTTGTAAAATCCAATAAATAGCTGCTGTAATATCATTTGTTCAAGGAACAGCTGGGTGTTCCTTTGGCAGTGAGGCATCAAGAAAGCTCAGTTGTCATAGCAAAGTCAGTGGGGATTTTCTTGATGTGGAAGGGCTGAGTGTGGGGTATTTTATCCATCCCCCACTCCCTGCCTGGTTTCTGTCCTGTTCCCCATCACCCAGGGATGGAGTAGCTCTTTTTGCTTCAACCATGCAGTGTTTGGCCTTTGCTGGTCTTGTCCAGTTTAATCTCATTCCCTTGCTGTGCACTAGGCTGAGCTGTTCAGCAGCCATTATTGCAAGATACTGAAGATAAGGGGAGGACTGGACACCACCTTTCTCCTACATAAACATCTTAGTCCCCTGATTAAACATTTTCCCCCAAACAGCCAGTGCTGCTATTTTGTTTATATTATTACAGTGTTTAAAGGCTGTGTCTGGTCAATACAGAGTCTTAATTTGCCCTGGAAGCCCTCTGAAGGTAGGAAATTTGTCCCAAAAGGCTTCCTCAGATGCCAAAAACAAGGAAGAAAGGTGAGGGAGGGGGTACTTTTGATACACTTCCTCCTCCAGCAGAGTACTCAGAGTGTAAGGAAGAAGCAAACTAGGAGTTGGCATCCTTGCAGCAAAGTCTTAGAGCAAACACACAGTGGTGCCCTGCTCCCTGTAGACTCCACACATCCAAGTCAGGCATCTCAACTAACAAGGGACTTATAAGGAAGAAAAAGACACCAGCACCCCAGCACAGTTGGTGAGCAGACATTCCCCATAGAACAGAGAATCACAATTCCATGCCCTGCTGCTGAGAGACTATTTTTCACTTCCTTAGGAAAGACTGCCAGAGAGAGGGATAAGCAACAGCCTGAGACAGACTTTGAGATCAACCACCAGCTCAGCCCCCCAGGTTGTCCTGTTGCTTGAGTTTGCTTTGAGCTGGACTGATCAGTGGTTTTCACCTTATACTCATGCCATAACCCTCCTGCCTCCTGTAAAGCTCCTTCCGAACCTGAGAGCAGATAGTTTCAAAGCAGGCACACAATAGATTTCTTGAAGTATTTTTTAATATTAAAGTCATTGTACTTTGATTTAAAGATGACATGTAATAGAATTCCAGTGTATTTTGTTTTGAAACATACTTTGGAGAAGAGAGGCCAGGATGTTTTCAGAGTACTTTACCTTCCCTTAAGCACCATCAAGGCAGTGACTGTGCAGCGACAGGAGCAGCTCACAGCTGCTGCAGAAACTAAAGGGTCTGTTGGAGAAACATTCAAACACTGTCCATTTTTTCACAATTTACTACAGTGATGACTTTCTGAACATTAGTGAGTTCCCTCCTTTCCCCCTGGTTCCCCCATACACTGAGGTAAACTTGTTAAACTTGGACTAGAAAAGCGTGAGTTTGTTAGACCTGTCCTAGAGTTAGCTCCTTCTGCAGTTCCAAGGCTGTTCCTCCAGCCAGCTTCTCTCTGGAAGAAAATATACCTGGTTTTCAGCCTTAATTGCTGATTGCAGTTTATTCCAGTTATTTTCTATCCCTCATGCTCTGAACAGTTAAAAGGCAGTCTCAGCTGATGTGGTTCGTTACTTGACGAGTCCTCTTCAGATGCCTTCTTCGGATTTTGATCATCCACTTAACACTTAACTTTGCAAAGTCTGCTGCCTTAAACAGGGCCAGAAAGATACCACAAAGAAGAGCAATCATATTCCAGGGATTTGCTGTGATAATCTGAAAAAGATGACAAGTATTAGTCCCCTCATCTGATTCCACATAGGTAGAGAGGAGTGAGAGGTGTGGGAAAGGCCTAGGAGGTGCCTGGGTCCTGCTGGACCAAGTCATGTCCCACACAGTCTGCATTCACACTCTGGTTTTGGGCAAGAAAATACCAACACTGTAGATTTTGCTGCTGCTTGGTTGTCAGGTAAATACAGTACCACATTTTATTCTAGTAAATTTATTCTAATAATGCATTAAAAAAATGCACCAGGCTCTTTTTATCGCTCTTATTTCAGCCTAGGTTTCTTGTCAATTAAAAAAATAATAAAAATCATTAAATCAGATTACCCAAGCAGACTTATTNATCGTTCTTATTTCAGCCTAGGTTTCTTGTCAATTAAAAAAATAATAAAAATCATTAAATCAGATTACCCAAGCAGACTTATTTAAGCAAAAAGTTCAGCCCTGACCTGAAGCTACCCTTTGCTAGAAACACAGGGGGACAGGTGCTTTTCTTAGCTACGTGTACCGTAAGCTGCAAGCAGAATGCTGAGGGTCACCAGCCCAAGGAAAAGCATCAGATGGTCCTGACCTCCACACAGAATGCATTACTGGACATAAGGAAGAGCCTACACTGAAAATTCAGAAGTATCCTCACTCCTCTCTGCATTTCTTCTTGGAGTGAGGTAACAGAGGCAAGTGCATGCACACACAAACATGAGCATGCACAGTCAGTGATTCAAGAAGGGACTAGCGGGTTACTCACGTCCTGAACAGTCTGTATGAAAGGATCTTTCCATTCAAACACCACAAAGAACAGCTGGTCACTCCTTGGTTTAGTTCTCTGGTCAATGTAGTTAACCACACTGGTCTGAGGAGAGGGAAAGAAAAGTGCAGGTTACTTCCTTCAGTGGTACAATGAGTCCTTTGTGCAACAGAAAAGGCCTGTAAGAAGGTGAAAATACCAGACATTCAGGGACTTCCACCACAGCCTTTCTCCATCTAGAACAATGGGCTGCCAAAATATGGCAAGAGCATCTTCCTCCCTCTATCTCATCTTTGTATTATTTTCCTATTTCTCAAGCAGTATCACACTACAAGACCATTTCTACATTGCCTCTCAAGAGGGGACAATTAATTTCCAAAATTCATTTACTTGCAGTAATACAACATTTGGAAAAGTTCTCATGAATGAAAGTTAAATTAGTTTTATTTGCCAGAGAACCACATAACGGTGGCAGGAAGAATCTTCTTTTTGAAAAATGGGTTGTAGAATAAACTAGAACATTCCAGCAAGTGCAGAATGAACATGGAAGGAAAGAAGCCCAAGTGTTAACAAACAAACCCATACATCCCAGTACTGCCCATTAATTAGGTCACCACTTGAAACTAATGCTGCCCAGCAGAGAGCTGTAACACAATTCCAACAGGGAACTGGGTTAGGATACCAGACTATGTTACAGCCACATGAAGCCAGAGTTGCAAGAACCACAACCAGGAAAATATTAATAGACATCAGGCCCCAGGAAACACTTGTACTGTACCAGCTGCCCCCAGCCTAGGGGGGAACTACAGTAACCAACACAGTTTGAACTGCCCCCTGCTCCTAGGAGACAACACAAACTGCCCAAGAGCCACACAGTGACCTCAGGAAAGCACAGTGGTGAAAGAACTTCTCCCTTCTCCAGACCTCAAAGGAGTGTTCACATCTTGGTGTGTGCAGAGGGGAGTACTGCTGCTTGTCCTGTGTAATTCTGTACTGGAAGCAATGAGTCCAGCAGCACTGTGACTTTGTATCAGGGTTGTGACATGAAGATGAGACAGATTATGGAAGAATGTGCCTTTCCATGTTTTGTGAGCCCAGTTTTCCAGGCAGAGGATGGCTGAGTTGGAAGACTCTAAGCAGACCACTCTCCTCATCTCCTGACAAGCCTTCCCACTGTATGAGGGATGACCTGCCACAAAAGACTCCAATCTACCACGGTGCAGTTTCTTTACAAATACCTCAGGGCTTCTCTCAGTCTTCTCCACAGTCCCAGCCCTGAACAGATTTTAGGCTGCAGACAAGTAGAGCAGGAGCTAGAACACTGTTCATTGCCACTCAGAATATATGGAACTCCCTCACCTCCTGGTTTCTGGTCAAACACCTTTGCTGCAGACTTGCCCCACACTTCCACAGCTCATTTCCTTACTGCAGGGTACCAGCACCCCAACCACACTGATCCAAGAAAACTGCACACCAGGAAACAAACAGTACACAAGGCTGAACAAAGGCAATGGGAAAGAAAGAAAATACAAATGAATGACTGCTGGGCTAGTTAGCAGAGTGAGTGACTGTTCTGTTTGACCTTGTATTTGTATCCATCTTTCCTGTACGCCAGCTCCCAGGTTTGGATTTGAAAGGCTAATGGACTTCTTGGTGCAATTTGAGCAGATGTTGTACTGTCAAACAAAGCAAGTGCAGTTTATCTCTGAACTGTTTCAATTTCTGCTGTATTATTGATAGGGATCTCATTCCTGGTTCCTAGGGTTTATTAAAAACAAACAAACAAATCCACAGAACAAACAGAAAACCCAAACCAGCAACAGTGTTCACTTACTCAGATGATCAGTCCATAATGCTGAACTAAATAGATGTTTACAGTCACAAAAAGCTCTTTTTTTTCTGGATTTGAGCCAGCCTTTTGTTTCCACTTTTTGTTAGACTTGGGCACACAAAGGAGGACTTTCAAAAATCCTGTACTTGGTAAGCACCAAATGGTAAATGATACAGAGCTGTAGGTTCTGAAGGACAGACAGACAGCTGCTGTCAGTGCTCACATGGCAGCAGCAGACTGATGCATTCTTCCTTCTCCTCCAAATCAAGGCATTACTTTGGAACTTGCATGACTGAGATTTGCCTCCTGTCCTTCTCTAGTGAAGTAGGAGTGTACCTCCCTCACAGTCACAGACCCTCCCTTAAGACTCTTCCATGTAACACCTAACTGTAAGAACTAAAGGTAGAACTGAAGGTTCTGCTTCATTTTGCTCCCCCTAGAACTTCTCAAGAGTACCAAGAGAAAGTATAGTCTCTGAAAGAGACACCCTCTGAAAAGCACAGCTCTTAAAATCCTCATTTCTCACCACTGATGAGACACTTCCTTTCCAACAACACTGGAAACAAAACAAACTCCAAACACAATTATTTCCCTGTGCATAAATATGAACAGAACAGGAATGAAAGTCAAGCTCATTTCCTCTCTAGATAAGTTTACATCTTCCACCTGCATATTTTCTACTTGTAAATGATGCAAAAAGTGAAGTTACTCCATGTTTCTAAGGACACTCAACAGCTAAAAATTCCAAACCCAAACAAAAAGCAGACATGAGAATGCTACAAAGAATACAAGGCTTACATTTACCTCTTCATCCTAACATCAGTGGCAACCTAAACAATACTTCATTCCAACAGTAGCTGTTATTTAGACAATTCCTTTGTCAATTGTTCTCCCCCTTGAACTGTAGGTAGGTGTGTTAATATTTCTGTGTCAGTCTCTTGGGACCCTTACCTCAGACTACAGGTGTCATAACCCATTTGAGGCCTAGATTTCTGGCCTCCCTGTTGGATGTTTTCCTGAGCTGTGTCACGAGGCCATACCAACAGCTGAGCCCATCAAGGCATTTACACTTCTACAGAATCCCTCCCTGCTGAGAAACAGTGTGAGCAACTAGAGCCAAAACTGCTCACTGCAAAGTGGCATCATGGATGCAATGAAACAAAACCCAAACTCCCAAAACATTATGAGTACTTCTTTTTTTTTTTTACCTCTTGTTTGAATTCAACAGTCTCACTACCATCTTCTTCTTTTGTTTTGACCAAGGACATCTTGACCCAAGTTCGGAAGCCTGCAGAAAACTTCCAGCTGGAGTATGAACTTTCACAGTCCTTCATGAATTTTGCTCTTTCTGGACTAAAGGAAAAAGTGCATCACTTTATTGACCAAACCAAGAGCACTGTAGGCAGGAAAAGGCCAGACATACAGGCACCTCAAACTATGTTCACAATTCCATTCATTCTCCACCTGCTAAATTCAACAGATCTGAAACACTGCATATAGTGATGGTTTCATTAATGGTAGCACTTCACTGGTGCATCCTTAACTGCAGAGCACTTACCTGGTGCCCTACAACCCCAGAGCTCTGCCTGCCTGTAGGGACTGTTCTGGCACACAGGGAGTTTAGCTCTGCTCATCTGTCACCTCTGGGACAGAAAGGAGCAGAGCCAGGACCTCAGGAAACAACTCATCACCAAGTGAAGAAGCAAGAGACAGCAGGAAGAGCCTAGAGGAAGGACAGGGTGCTTCCTCTCATTTCTGGTTGCCAAATAAATCACTTGCAATGCAGACATGTTTAAAATGCCTTGAAATTTACATTTAAGATATTCCTGTAATTTTGGAAACACTGTAGCTTTGGTGTAAGGCTCCCACCTGCAACAACAGGGCTGTTTTCCCAATATGCAATCACAGATATTTACAGCCCCCAGAATATCAGGATTGCTTAGTATGTTTTGGTTACAGTTTTGTTTTTCAATACTGTGACTGTAAATCTTAAAGGCTTCCAACACCCCTCATGCTGCAAGTAGTAAAGAGGTAGCTTTAAGATATATCTGGTGTCTATCTCTTCTCTACCAGCTGCCCAGGACATAGTGAATTAACCATGCTATTTACTTGGAGCTCCTCAGTACTGTGATTTTAGCCATTTTCATGTCATCCCTGTGAAATAAGCCCAGCCCTGCAGCTGCTTTTCCAATAAGGTTTCATTTGAGAAGAAGAGGTAAACCACTGTGAGAAGTCATGAGTCATTAAAGGCTATTTTTACTATGATAGATTTCAGGTTGCAGAGATATGCCAGGTTATATTGGTCCTTAGGAGCAGGAAGAGGGTTTGGATCCAGACTAAATCCATCTGCCTAGGAGAAGGGAAAGAGTGTTCTTTGCTTTTAAGGCAGAGGGTGTGCATGACTGGGTCTTTTAGGAGATGAAGGTGTTTTGGTCTTTCAGGAGAAAGATGCAAAGAACTGAAGCAGAAAAGCAGAGGTGAAGAAGCAAGCTCTTGTCCCAGAACAGGCCAATCAGGATGACTTGTCCAGCACTGACTGGACTTGCAGTTTTCCTGTCTTTTTTTCTTAGTTTTTAAACTCAGGGCTTCTTTTCTTTCTACAAACCAAGGTCCCTTGTCTACAAGGACCAAAAGGACTGCATTGATATAAATATCACATTGATGGCTAATCTGTACCACCACCACCTGCTCAGGCTTAATAGAAGAATACACACATGTCCATGGGAGGGCAAAACCCAGTAAAGCCATTCTCTCAAACACAGAATCCCACTGTGCATGTGCACAGAAAAGAGAAGGGTTTCTGGAAAGAGAAACTAACACACTTTGCTACCCATCAAGACAGATGCTGTTCCCAGGGTGTTCTAGGAAGTTAGGAATATCTTTATTATGATATGAGGTGCTTGTTCAGTGACCCCAACAGGATGGCACCTCTCTACCTCCCACAGGAAAGATGTGGGCAGAGCCTAAGGACAAAGCCCACAGCCTGCCTGCTCCTCACCAGAGCAAAGCAGCAGGAACACAGGAACACTTAATCCAACAACTGCTCCCCCCCTCGGGATGTGGGCAGAGCAGCAGCTGAGGGGACAGCACAGGGGAGCACCCGAGTGCTTTGCCACTCAAGAGGAACACACATAATTAGCACCCTGTCAGCCAGTCATATGCCTAATGGCTGGCTAAATACAGCATCCTAGAAAAGCTGTCCAAGCCAACATGGAAAAGGGAGGCAGGAAGTTATGACACAGAGCTGCTGAATGTTACAGCCACAACTGCCATGGTAGGCAGACAGCAGCAGTATGCTTTGCCTTCAACAGTAATTGCAGGCTTGAAAAAGAAGGATTAATAATATCTTAGGAGAAGCTGTGGAGAAGTGATCTGGGAGGCATCTCCATAATCCAGACCACTGCCACAGAGTAAGAGGGAAAAAAGGGGGCTGGACAGGAGGAGCACAGCAGAGAGGCACAAGCTTTGCACAAATTATAGCAGAGGGCAAATAACACAGCTTTAAAACCACACACAACCAAGTGAACACAAGACAGGAAAGGGATTTTAAGCTGCAAAACAGTTCTCCAGGCAGTTTCTTTTAATTCCCTCTTCACATCAAAGACAGACAACCCACACAGGCTACACCTCTTTTTTTGTTGCTGTTTGGGTTTTTTTTCCCCTTTTTTTCTTCCTCTTTTTTTTGATCTGTGAGAGTCACTAACCCATTTCTGGACTGGGCTGTAGTGCTGCAGTGGATCCTTCTAACACTAGTGTCTGTGGACCACCCCATGAGAGCCAGAGAAGTTTAGGACATCCCACCAGCAGATTGCAATGCAACAGCAAGAGCCAAACCCACTGATGGTTCAAACCCAGTCTGTGCTTATTGTTTTTGTGTTTCCCTAGAGCAGGAATCCCTCAAACAGCCTCAAACAAAGGTTGGTGTGGTACCAGAAGTCTCAACCCTTGTATGTTGTATTTCTCTGCATGCAGCAATCCAGATCAGAGACATGAACATGGAGCTCTGTTTAGACCCTTAAATAATCTCTGATCTGTTCACACTGGTATCCATCCTTTCACAGGACCATAAGTTATGTTATCTGACATGCTACACTGAAAATAGTTCTGTCAGGAGTATTCTCAGAGGATTTTCTTCTAAACCCCATATGTTAATCCTAATGACAGTTCAGGAGAGGAACTAGTATTTTTAGCCACACGTTTTGGGTAATTTGCAAGGGTTTCATTATTTCCCTCCCTCCAATTAATATGGTACAGACAGCAGCTGCCGCTACCTAAAAAAAAAAGAAAAAAAAAGAAGCCAGCAGCATCTCCCTCCAGCTCAGAGGCCAACAACAGCACACAGTGCAGCAGTGTTCTGTGAGGACCAGAACAAAAACCAGTGAGCAGTGCCAGTTTCATGAAGTCTGATCCAATTTTAACAGAAGAGCTACAGAGAATAAAGCCCTTGACAGAAACAACCGGACCTTGCTCGAGTCCTCAGCACTTACTATACCACAAAAAATCCCTTAAAGGTACAAGTCTTTAGATGCCTTTTTTTTTATTGCTTGTGGCACCTCTGATAACACTGTACATGAACTGCTGGGCACAGTTTTATTCTGGGCTCTCATAGCCAGTGAGATATTTTGTCAGGAAAAGTAGTTAACAGAGGCCTGTAATTGAAGTTTTCAGAGGCCATATGGAAGGACACACAGCAGTTTCTACAGATATCTTAATCCACACTACCCATCAGCTAAATTTAGCATCTGCTGATGAACAAGAAATCATTTCTATTTTCTCTTCTGCTGGAAGCTGGACAGAATGAGTGCTCTCCACATACACAGTGCAGTTTCACAGGCACTTTTCATAGGAGAAATGTAAACTCCCAACCTGCCCTGAGCCCAGCCAGTTCATGCCAGGACAGCAAACACGGTACTGAGCAAGACAAGCCACACCATTTGTATCAACTTTTGGAGGATGCTGCAAAAAAGACACCACTGGCCTCTTGCCCACAGCTGGTTCTTTTCCTCTATCCCCTCTAGATATGCAGATCATTTACCACTGAGACCTTCATCCTCTTGCCAATGTTACCATCCACCTGGTAGTTCAGAACTAGTTTTAACTCCCATTCCTACTACCTCAAGCAAGCACAGAGGATGCATCCCCAAACAAACATCTTCATTTTCCACGTGGCTTCCAAGGCCTGAGGATGCACAGACTGAGCTGTTCATCCTGCCCTGAGCCAGGTGCAGCAGCAGGAGTGATCTCAGGCAGTGCTTGTGTCTGGCAGCACAGAAAGAGCTGAGCACTTTGCTGCAATTGATCCCACTGTAAGCCTTTCTAACCAAAGCACAAGCCATAAAACCAGAAAAAAACAACATAAGGAACAAGCAGTACCTTCTACACCACTACTCTTAACTGGCATTCTCTCACCCTAAAATATCAACGCCTAAAATACCCAGAACATTAGCATTTTATGAGGTGTTTCAGTAAAGTTACAGATAATAGTTAAAGACTTGGGATGTCTTCACTGAAGTAGAAATGCTTTGTAAAAGGCAAATCCAGCTAACTGGTCTTTGGTCACCCAGAGGTATCGTGTCTGAACACTTCCAGTCTTTGATCCATTTGAACAGCATCAGTATGACCATGTCCAAGCCTCTGAGAAGGCCTTGCTACAATAAAATCTGTTCTCTTCCCTCCCTCACCTAATTTTGTTCTGCATAGGTCCTCTATCCCCTGTCCCTTTTTCACTGAGCAGCTATTATCAAATTAAGGTTTTCTATCAGGTGTCTATGACTGATATTTCTTGACTAACTTTTCATCTGAATCTCAGAGAGAAGAACAGAACTTGAATTAAATTAAAGCAAAAATTAAATTGTTAAGTACGAAATTTATTCTCAAAAGGTGGAAAAAAGAGTGACTGGGTCTTCCAAGAAAGTTCAAGACAGGATTAATTTCACTTGTTAAAATCAGAAGGTTGATTAGATACTCCAATGACACCAATGTCAAAACAATATGAAGCAATTTTGAAAATCCCATATATGAATTTACATCATTCTGCAGAGTCTTAAATAAAGCCAGTAATGCAAAGAAACAGAGTTAATCTTTCAATGAAATCACAACACAGCAATCTAGGCATCTGACCTTTACAGTAATTGCTTTAAAAGAAACCCCAAATGGTACAGAAATATTTTTGTTCTTGGTGCACTTCCTGACACACTACCCAGGACAGCACACTTCCTGATCACCCACAGCAGCAGACAGCAGGAAACCAGCACAAACTCCAAGCTTTTAGAAAGTGCAGCAACAAATGGTTTAAGCACAGCTGAAGAACAGTTTTTGTCACTGAAAAAGCCCTCAATACATTTTTAAAGGTCAGATTAGTAAACAAGGACATGAAAGAGCATCAACATAGTCCAAGCATTTAAAAAAATCACAAAAGTCTGCCTGATTTTTACTGAAAGAGCCCTGCTTTCACAAGTATTGTGACAGCAAGTTCAATGCAGCCACAGGCTCATCCCCTCCTTTACATACCTGCTGACAAACTCTTGGAAAGAAGAAAACAGCAGGTAGTCAATGGCACTAAAATCTTGATCTGTTTCATTTAAATGGAACTGCAAAAACACCAGTTCCCTTTTCTTCACATCACGAGGGCCTTGAACAACCAAAGCATATTTCTGTAAGCAAACAGAGATGGTGAGAGCAGCAAAGGAATCCTCATTTCCTGTTCATTAATTTGCCATCTAGCACTAATACTCTACAGAAATCTAATACACACAGAGAGTTTCTTGGCTGCTACTAAGCACACATCTATTAAAACACCTAACAAGAATGCCACTTGAGTCCCTCCTTTTAGTTTAAAAAGGAGGTCTTTACATTAAGATTCACTGTTTAAAAATTAATATTTAAGTACTAAATATGGTCATTGGTGGGTTTTGGATATTTGTTTCTACAGAAGCAAGCTTCCCTGCACTTCCAGAGGCAATTTAAGGCAGACTATCAGTCAATGTACCCATCTTGCTGGCTCAAAGCATTTCAGTGTAATGAATCACTTGGTGCCCATTAAAGATTCTTTCAAGTGTGGCAAACACGGTACGTAATTCCCAGCAGGAATTCATGTATGAATTCCTAGCAAACATAGAAAAGGAAACTAGCTATCCTCCTTTAATGGATACTGATACTGCTTTCAATCAAAGCTAGATTTACAATATCAAGGAAAATGCTTCCCAGTTCATTTAGGAGAAGAATGAAGTGAGAGTTTCACTGTGAAAAATGACTTATTTTATCTCATTAAGGGTTTTGTGCTGCACACACCCACAGGACAGCTGATCTTCCATAACACATATACACTGACTAGGGTCTTTTACATTTCTGAAAGCAAAATGACAGATGGCTTACAAAAGATTCAAACCAGAAGCAAGGATTTTTTTACAGCACATAGTACATACTTTGACTTTCCAACAAGATTATGAGCAGAAAACTCACAGTCAATAAGCTTTGTTCTATTACATTGTTATTACCATAGTTTGATTAGTAAAAGGATCTGTGTAGTTGATCCTCTGAGTGGTGCATTCAATGTCTCCTGGCTGACCTGGATTTATCAGAGGTGGAATGTGATCATAGTAATGATGTTTGCAGCTAAGCAGCCGAGCCTTGCCTGGGTAAAAGGCAATACCTGTTTGGAGAGAAAAAACATTGGAGAGCACTGATTTCCTTCCTGAGGACACAGATTTTCATTCTGGAATTTAATCCCACAGGATACTAAGCTATCTTTAAGATGCCACAAAACAATCAAATTAAACCATGCACTTCCACATTTTTCTGGAGCAGGACAAAAAGCACCAACTGCATAAGGATAGAACCCTCACGATGCACTGAAAAAAAATCAGTGTTTATATTCTGTTACAACAATTCAAGGTTCATAGAAGCTACCAAATTTCCCTAGTCTTCCCACAAACCAGCAGCTAATCCATCAGTCCCTCTCAACCATAGATGAATCTGTAAAATATGTAAAGGGGCATCAAATGGGACATGTAGTGCTTTAGTTTTCAGATATTAGCATTTAACACATCAAGTGATAAGTGGAAATAATGTACATACATGACAGATCAAAGATCACTGGCTGAGCTAACAGAAAAGATGCTCTTCAGAATACAGCATCTTCTGTTAACTTAATGCGACACCATGATAAAAATCAAAGCCATCAAACACGCTACCATCCCTTATTATTTACACCACTGGGTAGGGCAGGCAACTGCTGTACCTGGATGGAAACCCACATATGCCATAAACCTCCTGTTCCAGTCCAACAGCACATTCAAACAACCTCAGCCACCTCAGCTTTGGAAGGCTAGCAAAATACAGGAGACAAACCTCAAAATCCTTTTACATTACTTATGCATATTTATTACTGGAAACAAGCTTGCTGGAAGATAATCTAGTCCAACTTAAAAAAAAAAAAAAGTGTATGATTGATTAGATATGATAACTTCACAACTCAGATGACCTGCCCACCAAAATGTGAGATATCAAAGCACTCAGAATATATCAAATGCTTTATTCCTTTCTTCAGAGCTCCATGCTTACAACTTGCCATCTCATCACTTTAATAGAGGAATAAAATAAAGGACTACATTGATTTAGGTTCTCTGTTCTGCAAGGATCTCCAACAATACTTTTGAATTTTTACGTATGCTGCTCTCCTTGTTTAAAACCTGCTTATTTTCTTCCTGTTGCTGTGTGAAATGCTCACATGAGGGGGGGAAAAAAAGGGGGGAAAAGCTTGAGTTTGCTTGCTCTTACAGTCAGATTCATATGGTCCAAACATAAGGCACTACTTCCAGAGCTGGGCCTAACTGGCCATAGAGAAAAACAACCACAGTAATATGGCAACAACTCAAAACACCTTTCAGCCACAACTACTGACGTGGGTATTTAGAAAATGTGGTGACACTTCAAACAGAAGTGTTCTTGTTAAACTGGAAACTCACTGATGACTGACTGAGCTGCATTTGCTATCATGGCTCTACTTATCAATGGCTACTGGACAATTAAAAAGAATAATAACAACAGAACTCACTATTCAAAAATGCTCCTGTGGACCAATTCCTCCTGCAAACTGCAAGAATTTCTGCTGCCATGCTGCATTTTTATGCCAACATTGTTCCCTACAGTCACATCCCATTTTCATAGCCTACTGATGTAATACCACGTTGTAAACAAGGCAGAGTGGAAGCAGAAAGTGGTATTGTGGTTATTTTGTGGTTGATTTGAGGAATTCACCTTCTTTACTGTGAATGACATCTCATTGCCCAGTGCAGCACTGAGCTCTGGATACACATCCTATGTGTTACTCTGTTTAAATGATACAGTTTGGGGAGTATTTCCAAAAGGAATAATCTTTCTCCCCTAAAAGAGGACTCATTCTAGAGTCTGGAAACACTTCTTATCTATGAAATGTTGCTTAATTCTCCACAGCTTCTGCCATTCATGTTATTGGCACAAAAGCTCCCAAAGTCTCCCATACAATGTACACATTTCTGTGCAAAGTCAACACAACTTCAGATTAAAAAGTAAGGAAATGAAAGACCTGGATCAAGGTATGCACTCTGGGCTCTGGAGAACGAACACCAAAAATGTAAAACAATCCAAGGAAAACATGAACAAGAACTTAACCCACTTTGCTTGTTACTGCTCTTACCAGGTGCATCATACAAGGACACTTCCTTGTAAGTGACAGACATCACTGGGTGCTTGAGCTTCTCCCTGAAGTCACTGATGGTTTGGTAGACAAGGAACACAGCTACAGCCATGAGCAGCAGATAAATAAACAGGAGAATTACTGAAAAAACATTCTTTAGGCAGGTCTTGCTGAAACGCAAAGAAGGGGTAGTGGTACCCAGTTCACCATCTGGAACCAAAGAGAATAGGAATGAAACTTTAAAATACAGATATTTTTGCTGAATTTTCATTTAAAGATCAATCATGTGAGAGGAAAGTAAGCCTCAAACTCAGCTGGATTTAAAAAACCACAGCTAATTCTGGTTTTGATGATCAGCCAGGCATATGCTTCCTTCTCAAGTAAGAGGTGTAATCAGCCTCAGGCCTCCCTTACACATGTCAGAATTTGGCACTCTGCTTAAGGCCACTGCAGGCAGGAAACTAGTTTATCTTCAAGAACAACTGAGAAAAAAAAATTTAAAGTTTACAAGAAAGTCTGTCCATGGTCAAGCTTTGCTTCTGGAAAAAAACAACTCCTTTCCCCCCATTTCCAGTCTGAAGTGATTCTTACACACACTCATAGGCATCAGTGGAGTAATTTAACATTCTAATGCTCATGCCCAGCTCTATGCATTGCATCTCCACCATAGCAGAAGTCACTAGGTATTTGTTACACTCTAGTTCATAATTCCTTGTGCATGTCAGAAACTTTCATAGGATTCTTCCAATTACAGTTAGAAAGAGACTGATCCAACTTTCCCAGAGTCTCCTTTCTTTCAAATCTTGTTCTCTTTACATCTTCACAGTAGTTTCACTCACACACAGACACTGCTTTACCCACACTCCTTGCATTTGCCACTTCTTTTGGCAATACTTCTAAGGAAAAGGTTCCTGTACTCTTGAGTCATGTTTTGTCATGAGCGACATACAGCTGAACACAAAATTTTATGTTAAAACTCAACATAACAAAGGAGATAAGCAGCCATGCTTCCTGCTGACTCTTCTGTGGGCTGTCATTTAATGAGTCAGGCCCTCTCAGGCCATGCCACAAGCTGCTTTCCAAGTCTGTGGTTTGGTGTTTGTGCCTTCCCACAGCAAACATGAGCCTTTTAGTGAACCCTATTGCACACACCACTTACAAATGTCCATGGGCAAGTTACATGCCAGGAGATGGCAGCCAAGGCAGTTAGGACATTAATATGCATAAAACTGTACTGCTGAAACAAATATGTCTTGAACAGCTGCAAGGCATTTAGGCCATACTCCTTTCAGGGTGGCTAACCTAAGTGCCCACACTTGAGCTGCAATAAGCCCATTTAACACTGCTCCATGCCCTCCAAAAGCAGCCTGAACAGTCTAAGAATCTATTTAAAAGCATCTTCAATATTGCATCTTGCTCATGTAAACCTGGCACAGACACTGCCTGCAACCCACTGCCACTCAGGTGAGACACAACATAAAGGAAGATGAGTACTAAACTAGCTCAGAGTCAGATGTGCTGAACCTGTTTTGATTGAGCACAGTTCCTGACAAAGAAATATTCTGCTATCAGTCCTTGGAAAACCTCCTTGGGTTTCCATCAGTACTGATTAACATAAAATAAGTAAGTTAAATTAGTGAAGTAAGTGAAATAAATAGTGAAATTAGTGGTTTGTTTACTTTCAGAAGTGCAATAAAATAACAAAACAACCAAAGCCACACACAGCAACAGCTAACAGGCCCTAAAAATCAGTATTTTTTGGGTCAATAGTTCTCACCTGGTAAAATAACAGAGCTGGAATCTTCATGAACTTCCATCCCTCCTTCTCTTTCCTCTGTTGGATTTTCAGATGCTCGCTCCACATCTTCACTCAGCTGTGTAGTAAAACAGTGGTTCAATTTCCAAACATGCTCTCAACTTGCAATTGTTGGAATTTCTATGGTACAAATAAAAGAGGCTCCAACTAACCAAACACACAAAAAGATGCCCCCAGTTCAAGAGCACCCAACGTCTGTTCCACTTGTTCACAAGACAAAAGCTACATTTCTGTAGATTTAGAGCCAAAAATTAAGTGACTTGCATGCTACAAATTTAACCTACTTCTACTTTGCTACTTCAACAATAACATCACCTTTCCATTCAAGTTCAAAGTAGGCATTTCCCCAGCAGCTCCAACACACTTTAACCCCGCAATTAGGACAGTGTCCTCTGACAAGCAGGAACTTCATTCTGTCACTGAAGAATATATTTTTAGGCATAAGGAAACCACAGCACATACCAGCAAACAGAGCATTAGCACTTCTTAATAAAGAGGTACAAAAAGCACAAGATACATTTTGACAGGTGTTAAGGCAAGGCACTGAAATACAGTCTCAGCCACACAGGCGGCTGGGTCATTATGAGACAACAGTCAAGAATCTCTGTATTTTTAGTCCTTATTTGATCTCATTGTGCAGATTATTATACATTAGTGGTTATGCAACTAATTAGTCTTCCAGTGTTTCTGAAACACCAACAGAGACCTGATGTTTTCTTGTTTTGCTATTCAGAGCTCTGGGCTCAAACTGACAGGCCACTTCTGTCGTAGTTGGAAGCTTGTCACATCAGATACGCTTCACATGACATTTTGAGGCACCACAGATTTTGTACTTCATAAATATAAAGTATCTCTCGCATGTTTTCCAAGTTTTCTTTCATGGTGGGAACTGGCACAGAGATTGCAACAATGCAAACCAAGGCATGAGCTTGCAGCACATCACATTAGCTTTGTTCCTGTTTCAAGGAAAACGGGGGCACAGGTAATGCTGCAGCTGCACTGAATGCTATTAAACACTACACCCCTAACTTACCCAACAGTAACATGCATGTATCCATAAGGGAGTCCTTTTATTTTACTCAACTTTAATTCAGTACTGAAATCACCATTATGCCATTAGCACCTATTAGGAAAGAGTCCACTCATTTTACGTCTTCAAAGTCTGACGTAAAGTCTCCATCACCTCCTGCTGTATTTCTGTATTCATTCCACTACACAAAGCAAGATGAAAGCAGCTGCCCAGCTGTTTCTAAATGCTTAGTATATAAATAAAGCATGATTTCCCATAGCACAAGGCAAGAAGTGAACAGGTAACTTGTAGGCTAAAAACTCAGCTCATGTGCAAGACTCTTACCAGGGTCCAACTGAAGATACCTTTTTCAATTATCACCATAAAATAAGAGAAAATTAAAACTCTGCTCCTTTTTGTAGAAACATGGCTCTGTTTTTTTATCTGACCCAAAATAAGCTACTCTGATCCAAGAAAAGTACTCACTGAACCTCTTGTATTAGTTACACTAAATTAGCTAAGAAACCAGTTCCAGTTATACTTGTGCAAATTGCTGATACCAGGGCTGATCCAACAAATGTAATGTAAGTCACAAAGTCACTGCAGTTCCTCAGCTGACCCCCACACCTCTCTGATTCCCCAGGTACAGGCACCTCATTGACTGAGGTTATTGTGAGGGTAAGTGAATTCTGCTCCTGATGGCAAGGAGATCCCCACACAAGTTTAAAAAAGAACAAAATAACCAACATTTCCTACCCTCTCTAGAGGACCTACAGCAATCTTTTTCAAGTGGAAGAAAAATTATCTTAGAGGTAATTCCCAATCTAAATGATTCTGTGATAAACACAGAAAACACAACCTTTCAGCACTCCTCAGAAACAAACCAAAAAATCCCAAACAATAGGCAATTATGTTTTATTATTTCTGCTCACAATGTTTCACAAGCTTTTCACACAGAAAGCCAGA
>VXBB01019261.1:783144-812472 GCA_013399915.1 Illadopsis cleaveri
AATTTTTTTAAAAAAATTATTTTCTTTTGCTCAAGACACCGGAACACCAGGCGTGATTGACCAGCAGACAGAACTCCTGCAGGACTCCTGGGGTGACCCACGCACGCTGTGCCTGCAGCAATGGGGCACTGCAGGAAAATAAAAGCCAAAACCACCTAAGGGCTGATCCACGAACCACGTGGCCACAAATACATACACAGCTCCTTTTTTTTCCCTTCCCCAGCGTAGAAGTAATTGTTAATGTTTCATCATCAAGAAAAAGCATGTGCAACATTTTTTTGCATTGAGATGCAACACTGTAAGGGAGTCCCTGCTGAGTAGGTCATTTCCCTCTGCCTAAGGCCTACACCTAGTAAGTTAATACCCAAGATTTGAAGTCCTTTGACAATAACAATCCTATTATACATTTGAATTACAGCACTGTAGTCAGGAAGAGTGGATGCTGCAGGATCAAACATCCAGGCTTTAAATCCTTCAGATCCTCACTTGTCAGCACCGAAGGGAAGGATTTGATAGATGTATCTGAACTGTAAAAAGTTTCTAATTTTCTTAATTCCATATAGAGGGATAAACATCAAGCTGACTCTTCTGCCAGTTCTGGATGTTCCCCTGTGCCGTATTTATAGCATAAATATTTATATTTATAGGGAAAACATGTAATCTGAAAATTTCCTATTTATTCTCTCCATTCTTGGGCTAAAAATGCCTGGGTTTTTTAAGTCACAAAGATGAAGCCTGCACTGTGTGTGCAGATTTTGTGAATAAACATTGAAAACAGCTAGCAGAGAAACTTCAAGAGAGGAAGAAAGAGGAAAATTGAGAAATCTTTTTATTATTAGGTGTCTGCTATGGTGCTGCCAAGTCCATCTCTAAACCACGTCCTTAGGTGCCACATGCATGTTTCTTTTAAATACCTCCAGCGATAGTGACTCCACCACTGCTCGGGACAACCTGTTCCAGTGCCTGACAACCCTTTCTGTGAAGTTTTCCCTAATATCCAATCTAAACCTTCCTGGTACAAGCTGAGGCTATTTCCCCTTGTCCTATCGATGGTCATCCGTGAGAAGCGGCAGACCCGCACTTGGCTGCAGCCTCCTTCCAGGCAGTCGTGGAGCGGTACAAGCTCTACCCAAAGCCTCCCTTTCCCCGGGCTAAGCATCCCCTTCCCCCTCAGTGCTGTGCAAGCGTTCGCGGCCGTTCCTGGGAGCCCCGCGGCGCTCTCCGCGGTGTTCCTTTAACTGCGGTCCCACCCCGCTCCCTGGCCGGGCCTCAGGCCGGGGGCGGTGCGCGCTCCGCGGCATGGCGGGCTCTGCGGCCCGGGGCCCGCTCCCTCTGCCCTGCCTGCTGCTGCTCCTGCTGCTGCCGGCCGCCAGCGCCGAGCCCGAGCTGCGCTTCAGGCCGCCGGCCGAAGCCCCCGTACGGCTCTTCACCGAGCCCGAGCTGGCCAGATACGACGGGCACCAGGTAGGGCCGGGCCGCCGCTCTGCGCCGAGGCGAGGCCGGGCCGGGCCGCGCCCGCACAGCCCCGGCGCCGCCTTCCCTGAACCACAAGGCCCTGGAGCTGCCGAGAAGCTCGGTTTACTCTGCTGCTGTGCTGCCCCGCGATCCCTCCCGCCCTGTCCTCCTGGGCATCTCTTGCTTCTTGGGCAGCAGTTCGTGGGAAGTTCGCAGGCAGCCGTATGCTCCAGCCTCTGCCCCTCGGTCCGGCTGGCAGCTGCCGGGGCTGATGCTGCACACGCAATCAGATAATTGGGTGCCATGTGCTCATTTTACTCGCTCCCTGCTTGGCAAGGTGCTCCTGCTGGAGAATTTCAGATTACCATGAGTTGGAGCCAAAGTTTATTTTCTCTCAGTAATTCATTAAACCATGTACTTAGACTTTAAAAAACAAACAAACAAAAAACCACAAGAAGATTATCAAAATAACAAGACAGTTTTAACTTAGGAGTGTTTAGCTTCCTGTGATTCAAAGGCCTCAGCAGAACTCCAGATTCAAAACGATGAAGTCCTGCATTGATACACATCTGCTTCTCTTTTGAAACGCTGTCTGACCTTCTCAGGGTCTGCTCGAGGTACTTTGAAGAGACTAACCAATGTCTGACTAAAATTACATCTTATGTATGAAACACAAAGCAGAAGCACTGGCTTATTAAGTAAAACTGGCTTATTAAGTCAGCAGATCAGATTTACATGTGTTTATGTATTTATCTTCGTTTCTTAATCAAATAATGCTGTTGGCCACACACCCTTTTATTCTGGGCAATATCCATCTGCATTAGGAATAGATGAAGTTGACGATCTTCAAGCAGACTAGTGTGCAGACAAGAGGTGACTTGCTAAAGGGACATGTCTTCTGTGGTTGGGCTGTTTAGATTAAAAAGATTCTCTCATTGCTTATGGTTGAATCCTAAAAGAATATTAGCGGCAATTTAAAACACAAGCAAGAAATGTCAAGAGAGGGAACGTGTATGGTGGTATAACAAGAGTAAACATACAACAGAATTTGTGTCCTGAGAGCTTGTGGATTTCACAGCTAAAACTGACTGCTTTTTGCCTGAGCTCAAGTGCTGAGGATGTATTGATGGCTTTCCCTCCAGGAAGGACAGCCCATCTACCTGGCAGTGAAGGGAGTAGTGTTTGATGTCACCTCTGGAAAAGGTTAGTGTGCTTCTCTGCTGTCTACTTTGGTTTCATGTTATTATTCAGTCTTTTTAAATATTCCCAGTTTATTGGAAGCCTGCAGTTCCATTGGAACAAAAAGATACACTTTTTCCTCTCCTAAAAAAGTTGATTTTCCTCCTCTGACAGCTCCCCTACTAAGGTTTTGTCTAGAACTTACAGTGGTCTGAGATCACAACATGTAGACAGACAAGCCAGCACTGTCCAGGTAGCTTGGGCACTGCTAATGAAAACTGGGAGACACTTCCCAGATCCCTGAGTCCAGATGTGGGTCTGGCCACATGGAAACTACAGCATTTTATTGCCCTGGGTACATGAACTGAGCAGATGAAAGCTAACATGGATGTGCCCACTGTACAATATCAACACTGCTGCAGCTGCTTCTTTTCCTTCTGGGCTGGTGTCCACACCTCTGGCTGTTTGTGCCTTCCCTGAGAACTACAAATATTTTAATTTGAACTCCTGCTCCTTAATCCAGATTTGCTAGAAAAAGTTTGAAGGGACCATGAGGGTCTTAGACACTTGTCTTGTTGTCATCATAAGTAAACTAATGGTCTGTTACTGTGTTTGTACTAACCTTGTCTGGGCATACATGTTGGGTTGGCTGATCTTCAAATCCTAAATTACACCAGGCTTGCAAATTATGGAGTCTACAAATGTCTCATGAGAATGTAAAGCACAACTCCCTAAACAATAGGTAAATTTTAAGAATGCACTATAGCAAGTTCAACAGCTGTATAATCCCAAAAAGTAGGAAATACAAAGTTAGTTCTGGAAAGAAGAGTCTTAGACTTGAGTTGTTGCTTTCAGTTCACTGACATTCAGTTCAGAGGCTGGCAGAGGTTGAACATACCCTGTACATTGTCAGATCATCACTGGATTTTATTATTTTTTTTTAATCTGACAGAATTTTATGGAAAAGGAGCCCCATACAATGCTTTGGTTGGGAAAGACTCAACGAGAGGAGTTGCAAAGATGTCTCTGGATCCAGCAGATCTTACACATGACACAGTAAGAAAATGGGCCATCAGTTTAATTCCACTTTGTGAATTTTTATTATTATGCAAGATGATGAGTGATGGTTTTAAATTATTTATATTTATATAAGTTGATTCACATATTTAAAATCAAAATACATTAGTTCTTTTTAGATACATGAAATATATTTACTGGTCATGAAAGGTGCTAACAGCCTTCAAGAGGAAAGTTCTTCATTTGTGAATCAATACAACTTCTGTAAGCATGTAAAAGGGAAATCACCTGCTGTTTAAAAAGATGCTCACAAAGACAGTAAATCACTTTCTTTGTCAATTGGTGTGGTGTATCCTGAGGTGGCAGTGAATGCTGGCTCTGGTGGTGGGCTGTTGCTTGTTTGACCTGGATACCCTAAAGTTTTGTCAAGGCTGAATCTGAATGGAAAGAATACAATTACAGGCTGTACTATCAATTTCGTTCCTCATGCTCTGCAGTGTAAACCCAAAAGCTGAGCCTAAGGTTTACAGTAATCATTAAAAAAAAAAAAAAGGCATGTAAATATCTCTTATTTTTTATTTCTTTGAGACAGGACTTTCATTTCCCTATTTCCTTTAGACAGGACTCACAGAGGAGGAACTGAAGTCCCTGGATGACATCTTCAATAACGTTTATAAAGCCAAATACCCAATTGTTGGCTATACTTCTCGGCGAATTCTGAATGAGGATGGCAGCCCCAATCTGGACTTTAAACCTGAAGATCAGCCACATTTCAGCATTAAAGATGAGTTTTGAGGAACATTTTTGTACCTAGAGAATGCCTGGGGAGAGGCACAGCAGAATATTAAATTAATTCCCTGTGTTGTGGAGTTCATTACTACAATTAGCTATCATGAGTCAGTTCTCTGCTCAGAAAATATGTGTGTGTGTACACATGTAGCATAGAGGAAACAAACAGATCTGTAGCAGTGTCATACACCTGGGCTGTTTGCTGGGAATTACAAGAATTATTTAACCTGCAAGTTCTTTCTGCCAGGATTTCTTTGTTAAGAAGTCTATAATGTAAAATTACATTCCTTAGAAGAGAGAAGAACGCTTTTAATAGTTGAAATGGGACTGGTCTTTTTGTAAATCCCAAGTTGTTTCCCACTCCTTGGAAAAGTGTAAATGAATTATTTGGACAAGCTAACATCAGTTCTCTGTGCTTCGTGTGACTGTAGGTATCACGAGTACAGACAGGTGCAATAGAGGTTACATTTCAAAAAGCATTATGGGGTTTAATATTTGATGGGTTTGAGAATACTGGGTATAAAACCACTCAGTCTCCTCAAATGCAGTTACTGTGGAGTATTTCTGCAAAGTCTACAGCTGCAAACTGAGAAAAATAAATCTTTCTTTCCCCCATGAGGACTACTGTGACATTTTAAATAAGACTATTATGTTAGGTTTGGATAAATGACACTTTACTTTTTAAAAATAATTATCAAAATTCTATCTATATTAGATTATGATGATTTCCTTCTACCTTCCTCCAGTCTTTCTCTGACAAAAAGAGGAAATCATAGTCCACTGTTTGCCACACACTCTTACAGCACAAGTTTATTATAGCAGTTTAGTGTCCTGTGGATGTTGTTAGCATTTTTATATTAACCATTTCAGCTCTCATTCTTTATGTCTCTTAGTTTTTCCTTGTTCTTACCCTGGCTTCATCACTGCTGTTTTAATGAAGTCTGCAGTGCCATGTTCCTCTTAACCTGATAAAAAACTGCAGATCCTACAGGGTGAAAGCAGACCCCCTTTATGGCATCTCCCTGGCAGCCTTTCAGCAACCAGAGGACTGTAAAAGCCTGAGCTGTAAAAATTGCTGCTAACCCCTGACTTTCACTAACTTAAGTAGAATGTGAATTGTCCCCTGTGTGGATGTATCTGTCACTGTCACCATTTTGATTGATATGGGAAAAACTAGGCAGCTGCTCCCAATTCTGTGTTAATAATACAGATATAATAAAAATAGGATTCTGTATTGTTGTTTTATTTCTTAAGCATTTTGGTAATTTTCTATGAAGGGAAGATTTTATTAGATGATTCTCCACCTTCTAGTTTGCAGGGGACAGCTGCCTGTCAGTTGAATAACTAGAAAAGCTGTTTCTGTGTATTTGCCCATTCTTTCACAGTGTTACAGATTTTATTCTAGATTTGTTTTGTGTCTCACCATTAGATCACTTCATTTGCAGGAGGGACCCCACGGGCCCCCCACTGTTGGATGGTGCTCTGAGTAGAAAAAATAAATCAGCATCTAAGAAATTTCTGTTGCTTCATATAATTATTTTTGTGTTACTATTTATTATTATTACTGCTGACCTTTTGATTAGACACCAACAGCAGCTGGGAGTTTGCTCCTTGATAATACCTGTTATCTTTGTGGGAATGCATGTGGGTTTGGTGGTGATGGTGGTTGGTTGTTTGCCAACATTTCACAAATAATTTTTCAGTGCCTACTAGATTGTTTTGCCCTTCTCCTCCTTTCCTTGCATACTTCCTGATGGGGCAGCTTCAGTAGTTGTGCTGCTGTGATTACTGTAGAAGTCCTTGCTTCATCTGGGATCACAATATCCAGCTGCATTTCAAAAAAAAAAAAAAAACCCTTGTAGCTTGATTGCAGCTCATCCCCACTGTGTTCATGTTCTCTCCCTGCTTTTCCTGTTCTCCCTATGAAATCACCTTTGCTGATGTCAAAGCAGGTAACTCAGCTTCTGCTTGTACTAAATTTCAGGTTCTCTTCAGTGAGGAAATGCTTCTGTTGCAACAGGAAATGGTGATATAAAACCCCTGATTGTAATGCAAGATTCTCACTAATCCAACCTGCTCTCACCCTTGTCTGTGAGGGAGATGCTTTAGTCCTTCTTTTCTGTTAGTAAAGACAAGGTTATCACAACTGAGTGCACTTTAGAATGCAAAACATTTCCTTTTTGGTTTTATTTCCATTTGGAAAATGAAGGTTTCGCATTTAATCACTTCCTGGGGTATTTCTCTTGGGGTTCCCACTCAACAGAAGTGTTACAACAATAAAGCTCTAAGTGGACACATCCTTAACACGTTTTCACTGACTGCTTTTTTAAAATGCATTCAGAGTACCACAGTATTTCTTTCAGTGTTAATTCAACAGCACTATTTTATGTCTAAGGTTGTTTTACTTGCCAATGGCCTGAAATTTATTTTGCTTAAAAGCAAACTGTCTGCTATGGCTGCTTTGTTCAGGCAGCTGCATTTCCCTGATGTCTGTATTATTTCAGTAAAACAGGTGCCCTCATGATCCATAAATTGCACTCAAAACAAGCAAGCTGTGCACAGCCCTGTTGTAGCCCTCCTATTCCACACCTCCTTTGGAGAGTCTAGAATTTCTTTTCAATTTGCTTGCTGCCTCCAGATAACATTGCAAATGTCATTATTTTTGCTGTGTGCTTCCAACATGCATCTTGCTAACTTAGGTCTAAGGTTTTAATGAATTGCTAAACCAAGAATTGCCTTCCTTTGGTATTTCATAATAGTTTACTCTTCAGAATGTTAAGAATTAACAGATGGGTTCACTTATGTAGATGATGCATAATGTGAGTTGGTGTTTTCCACCTGGCAACTCTTTTCAGTAGTCTCTCACTTTGACCCTAACACATTTGTGACAGGATAAATTCTATTATCCCTACTTTAAGAAGGACTTCTCTTATTAACAAGTGAAGCATTGGGACTGCAAGTATAAGCAACAAAAATTCAGTAAAGGGTTTATGAAATGCAAATCAGAGTATTCTCTTTTTTATTTTTTTTTTTGCAGTTGTAGAGAGTGCAGTGAAGAGAAATTCTCGTAAGAATGTGTTATTATTTATTGCATCCTAATCTAAACAAGACCACCTGCTGGAATGCAGAGGCTCTAAATCCTGCAGATTGAGCAGCTGAGAGTTTTCCAAGAGTTTAGGATAAGACATAAAGTTACTTCTTTTCTTTCCATAATGGACACCATTTTTTTGTAGCCCTTTGCCAGAATATGAGTATTTCATTGACTTAAATTAGGTTTTGTATTAGTTTTCTTCTGCTGAAAAGGCCTTGTCATCCTTTGAAAACTGCAGCTTAGGCTACTAACTTTGTGCTCTTATGGTACCACTGGCTGTGAATTCCTCACAACATCAGTGTAGGAGTCAATGTGGGATCACAGTTCAGATTGCACTTGTCCCACCTGCCAGACTTCCATGTTTCAGTAAAAATTAAAAGAGGATGCTTACCTGTTTAAGGATGGTGCTTTGGAATGGAAGAAGCTTCAAAACAGTTTGTAAATCACCTCTTTTTATTGTTGCTTCAAAACCACTATCAGGCAATACACTCAAGAAATGATAGTTTGGAAAGATATTACATTGCTGTAGTTTTCCCTTGTATGGCTCCCAAGAACCTGTAGAACAAGAAAAAATGGTTTAGATGACTTTCACATATGTATTCTGTCTCTTATAGATGAACATATTTATATGAAATGGGCTCAATGTATTTGCATTTGCTCAAGAGAAAATGGAAGAGATGTGGAAAGATCCACTTAGGAAGCCCAGTGCTAATTTTTCAGCCAATCTGGTTGAACTGAAAGGAAAAAAAGTGGAAAAAAATCTGACTACTTCTGTCAGTGAAAAAGCTGCCATTCAGAATGATTCAGCTGCACATCAGGAAGATGTGCTAAGCAGCTCTCATTAGTATTTGCATATTTTCAGATGAACACTGGATATCTTGAAATCCCAGAACTGATGTAAGTGACGACAATCACACACTTTGTTACCCATCATCCACTTATTCCTTTGCATAATGTTTTCCTGTCCATACAGGAAAAGATATACAAACCATGCAATTTATATGACAAATTTGTACTTATGAATGTAAGTAATATTCATAAAAATGCACATGAACCTATAAGCTGACAGCTATTTACATGGTATAGAGAATGTCAGTTTTCAAACAAACTAGTACTTGTCTGGAAATGCTTTGAAACAAACAAAAAAATCACTAAACTTTTAGATTTGTAGCACTTCACTCAGGGCTCTGTCTGTGAATGCCAGTTCAGACAATTACAATGTACAATGTACAATGTATCTGTCTGCTTTGGTAGAAAAATCAGTGCTGTATCAAAAGGTGATTTTTTTGCCCCCTGTATATTCAGTCAGTGTCAAAGACCTAGGTGTATGATAAGTGGTGTCACTGCTAGAAGTACTCTTAATAGCATAGGCATAATTTTGACCTTGGCATGTCCAGAAAAACCCCAACCCAGAAAACAGAATAGGTAGGAAATGAGAATTTATCTTAGTGTGCTACTGGGACAATTTATACTGGTAAGGTAGATCTGGCAGAGCAGGTCTGATAGCAGTGCTTCCTATTTTTGCTTCTGTCAGATATGGCCAATGATAACAATGTAAAACTTGTACTCATATCCATCTGTTGGGCTTTACATAGCACCTTCTGGTTTAGCTTTTTTCCTGTTCAGTAGAAAGTGTGAGTCCTGATTTACTTATTTACAAAACTTACACTTAAGTCTTGGCTTGGGTAATCTGTTGATGAGAAATCCAAACTAAGAGAAACAGAGATTAATGTTCTGTGAAAAATAGAGCTTGTGCACCTGGATGAACTGCAGAGCCACAGGAAGTACTCTTGAATAAACAATTTCTTTTAATGTTTCCTGTAAGCTATTTGTAGCTGTTGCCATCAGAAATTTTGTACTGTTGATGAATGTTCAGCTTACCATGTTCTGCAGTACTTCTTTACATGACTCTTTATTATTCTGACATGAGATATTATCTTTCTGAGAAGTAAAAACTTTAGAAGAAACTGGGTGCAGGCCATGTTGGAGATAAGCCAGCCAAGAGAAATCAAAATATGACCTCATTTTCCCTCTGCTTAAAGAAACCTCTCTGAAACAGGAAAAGAAATCACTGTCCCAGGGTCTGTATTTTACCTTCCAGATTTTGCTGAAAGTTTTCCCATACTGTGCAAAGGCAGCAGATAAAGCCTTAAAAATACTTGAATCTAAACCCTTGCATTGTGAAAATGTTAATCCACTGCTTGACATATCTCCTGGGGCTTTAAAGATTATGGCAACTCAGACAGTGGCATACAAAGAGTCACACATGTGAATTGAATCAAGCCAGGCCCAAGCTAGTAGGAATGTCTGAATGTAGAGCTGAAACTTAAAGCTTTCACCCATCTTTTGTAGACAACAAAATCTCTGAATGGAAAAAAAAAATCCTTAAAGGTAGCACTTGTTTCAGCCAATTTGGGCAGACAGAATTAGATAATGACTGAAAACTTCCTGGTGCCTTGTTCTGTGCTGCTTTGCAGGGATTCTAAAATTATTTGTGTGGGATACACAGAACTCAGTTACCAAGCAATTCACTGCCTGGAGGGTAACATTATAGATTAAACTGATAACTGGTTCAAAATAACCATGGCAGATGAAGAGTATCCTAGGAAGGTTATTTGCCTTGTTGAGGGCTGTGGCTCCAGAGCCTTTATTTTATGCTGCAGATAAAAGCCCAGGTAAACTCAAAATTATTCATTACATTTATCCCTTTATTAATTTTTAAGTTGGAGCAAAACTTCTAAAAACTTTAGTAATGAGAATGAATATTGTTCCACAAAAGAAAAGTGTTCATTCTGAACTGTGCAGCACATCTAAGTATACGTAAGGCAAAAGTGGTAATCAAAGGGATTACATGTTTAATTTGAGATTACATTCTTAGGTAACATGTCTTGGAAGTGCCTCAGGCATTTCAAGGATTTTTCCTTATTTGTTGTTTAACCATGCTCTGTACTTTAAATTAGATGCAAGACTTTTTAAGAATAGGGCAGTAGGACTTTCAGGCATTTGTGAGGTATTTTTGTGTTACACAAAGACAAATGTACATGTGCACCTGAGATACACAATAGACAGATCCAGCAATTTAGACAAAGGCAACAGTCTTACAGGCTTTTAAAACATGTTGTATTCCATGTACTCTTAAACTGAACAGGTAACAAATAACACCCTGACACAACAAAAATGATAGGCAAAAATGAGCTTGTAGGGATATCTGAAAAATTCTCAGAATTAATGTGTGTAAAAGACCAGCCTATCAATTTTAGTGAACTTGAAAGATTTTAAGAACACAAGCTTAGCAGGGATGTTTGGTATGTGCTGAGCCTCTGTGATTCTACACATTAAGTATTACTATTTAATATTTAAATAAAATAAATTCCTTCCCACTCCTCTGAGTGGTCTCCTTTGAGTTTAGCATGTCTTGCAGGTGGAAGGAAACAGCCTGCTGAAAGGTTCATATGTGAAGCAGCAGCGTATCAGTGGAACAGAATGATGTGAAGCAGAGCAAAGGAAGGGGAGTGAAAAACTACTTATAAGAAGCAGCAGGAGATTATAAATAAATCACAGGAGAGTGCTCTTTCAGAAGAGGTGAAACTTGCTGATGCTTTCAGAGATAAGGTTGAACTCGAGAACAGAGAAGCATGACATCCTCCTTGGATACAGTTCTGGGGAAATCAGCATGAATTAAACAGCTCATACTGCTGCCTCCTTGCTTGACAACCTCAGTCTCATTTTCCAAGAATATGATGCCTTTGGCTTTGATACCTTGCAGGTGCCTGGATTAATGGCAAATCATACTGCTGCTGTTCAGTCCATAACTTACCAATTTTTCCCATTTTATCTTTAAATGATGCCCATTGCAGTTTAAGAAAGAAGGCTGGAGTTCAGCCAATGAAGAGGTGACCTGGGACACAAAAATGAAGGCAGAGTTCTCAGCTTCACTACAGCTTTGCCATCTTTAATGACAGGCTTCCTAGCTGTTAAGTAAGCTGGTGTTTTCCTTGAATTCCTTGTGACTTTTATCCCTGCTGTGACTTCCAGCCTCAAATGTTGGCTGGACATTTGGGTTGCTGGGATCCCAAGATGACTATAATATCAAAAATGCTACTTTATGGAACTCTAACTTTACTTTCCTCACTCCAAAGAGGTATCACTTTGTGGTGCTTCATCTTTCAGCTGAAGTGAGTACGATTTACCCCATGTTGGTCCAAGTAATACGTATTTATGGGAAGCTTTAATACACAGGAAAATTGTTATAAACCATTATTCTACAATACTGTAGCTCATTTTATTGTAAGGTCTGTCAGAAGCAATGTGTGTAAATTCCTCATGGTACTGTGAAAACATGAATATAAGCTAGTCTAAGTCTTTGAAATGTATCTGGTTTATGTTACCCTTAAAAAACCCCTCCACTAGGCTGTTTGATTTAAGAACAACAGAGATAAATCAGGGGTTTTCCTGGTACTAGCTGAAAAATCATCTCACTGAATGTGTTTTCTTCACAGCTGGGAATCTTCTGGCCACTTGTATTTTTCATTGTGCACACTGCTGGTAGTCACATAATCATCACTGGAATACCTGCATTAATTATTTACATAAATACTTGTAAAATTTTACTTCAAATATATATATAAACATTCTGTTTTCAATGGAATTGAACTAAAAGCAGACAGCTAGCACCATGTGACTTTAAAGGTCCTCATGAGCTACTGGAAAGCACTTCCTGATTTATAGACAGAGTTTGGAAAGCCAAATGAATTGTGTAAAATGTTTATATAAAAGCATTACTCTCCATAACTTCCTCTAACTGGATTGTCCTTTCATTTGTATCTTTTTCCATCAACTCATTTAGACTGACTCATTGCACCTAAAAATAGTTTAGATTTACTTTATCTTTTTATACTCAGAATAACACCACAAAATGGATCATGCCTACATGCAGTTATCTGAGGAAGCCTACTCTGTTATTTCAGTTCATTCCTTTTGGAGCATGGAAATCACTGAACCACATATTAAGTTGGTATAAATTTAAATAACCATGAAAGTCAAGGAAGATATGTGCAGGGATCTGATCCCCACTTAAAGATGTAACAAAGATTACTGTCTAGGCCCTGGAGAATGGCTCACCTTTAGATACCCTTTCAGAAACAGCATGACTGCAGTGCTGTTAATGGAATCATCCCAGATCTCTGCTGGTGTCACTTCAAATAAATCCAAGCTTCTTGAATTTTAATTCTTTTGCAATTTTTTCCATGTAGCAGGAGGTACATGTAGCTTTACACCACAGGAGCCAAAGGAGGAACTCTGTGAATAGCAAGTTCTTACCCTGTCTGGGACAAATCACAAAACAGAAACAAACTCAAATGTAGTTAATTATTCTGTGCCCTGCAGTGTGGTGGTTTGGGTTTTTTTAGAGAAAAAAAAAACCCAAATCAAAACAGACAAAGGATCAGAGGAACTTCAGAGGGAAAAGTGGGACTATACCTGCACACCAGAGAGTTGGTATGAACTGTAACAGTAAGGCTTGTACACATTTGTTTACACATTTTCAGACAGCACAGGACTCAAAAAATATTATGGAGCACTTAATCCAAGGGAGAACAGCATGGATATAATTTACCTGCTATTTATCTACTTCAGAAAACAGATTTTTGCCTCAAGCTATAAATCATTAAGGCCTCTAACTTTCAAACAGTGCATCACAAATTGGCTTTCCGGTTTATAAAAATCATCCTAATACGCCTCAGCACTGTTTTCTTTCAAGAAAGCCTACAGAGAGCCAGCTGTCTGAGCTGGTTGTGTTGCTATGTAAGATTTGTGCATAAGTGTCTCTCTGGGAGTTTTGTTTTGGTTCTGTCATTTAATATTCATGACAATCACCATTAAGCTGCCAGCTGAGCTGCCTTAGCATCCTGCCTCCAGACAAAGTCAAAAGTTTACTCTTAGCCCACACAGCTCCTGGAAGCCTGCACTTCCACATTACTGGCTATTTTGGCTTGCATTTCTTATATTTAAACTAACAGGAGAAATAAAAAAAAATCCCAAAAACCAGAAGAACTGTTAGGGAAAAGATAAAGCAAGAGCATGTTCAGTACTCCTAGTTAGTGATGACGTGGTTAAGCAATTAATCTGATCATTCCAGCCAATACACCAAGGTTTTGGGAAAGCTGACAATTCAAATGTGTCCATTAATAATAAAATGTGATGGGGTAAAAGAGGAGGGGGGAAATCCTTGCTTTTAAGCAGCATGGAATAAACTGTACCACCTTAAAATTATTCATAGCCCACTGCATATCTGTCAAAACAATATATAAATATTGGGAGTAGTAAATAATTTCAGTGTCACTAAAAAGCTATATATTCATGCTAAAAGGAAATTCTGTAATTACATTATTATTTTAATGTGCATATTTTTGCATCAAGAATGTCAGAATAATCCAATGATGATTAACACTCTAGACAATTCAGTTGCACACAGCAACTTGGAGAAGTCCAAGGTTTGCTAAATATCAGCTTCCCTAACCAGGCAGAACAAAATATACAGTAGGATTCCCTCCTGCCAGTGTGGGGCAAACTGAAAAGCCCTTGGAAAATCAAGAAAACAAAAAAAGTGACACGAGGAGGAGGGAGGAATCAGTGATAAAAAGAGAGTAAGAGGAGAGAAGGACCCTCACAATCAAGGGAGAGAGAAGTAATAGAAATTTTGGCGTTGACGGCCACAATACAGTGAGAGAAGTCCAGAGCCAGCCTCACTGTGTGGCTGGTTCCTGCCACATTATTTCAGACTAGAGAAGTGGAGAAAGAAGAAATACCTGCTTTGGAGTGAACTGTTGGGAATTAAGTATTATTTTATATTGTACATAGTGATTAGAAGAAATATATATTGGATTGTATTTCTCCCTTTAAGTTCCTGTGATGGTTTTTGTTCAACTGCAGCTGAATGGACAGAAGGAGAGAGGGAGAGACTTACTTGTTGCCTGAAGGAGGAAAAATGTTTTTCCTTATTTTACTCTACACCCTGCAACAGAAAATCAGGGATGAATTTGTTAAAAAACAGTGATTAAGGGAATTAAGAGCTCACTTTTCAATCAAGACTACAACATCATCTTTGCTAAGGAAGCATACATTTATTTTCTAGAGCAAGCCAGTCCCCCAGGGGTGTTAATAGGTGTTAATAGCAACAATGTACTTCCAGAGTCAGCTTTCAAAAACAAAGGTTTGTATAAAAAGTCCTATGTAAAACTTCAGATAACAGACTTCTGACACTTGCCACAATTTTATGAATGTTTCTTCCCTACCAACAAAGAATTTAGGAAACATAAGGAATGTGAAATACAAATATCTAACATGATGAACAGCTGGGTACACATGAAATGAAATTACCAAAACGTGGAAGAGTAAAGAATAGAGCAAGGCCCTCTTCATTTGTATCTAACGGGCATCCCAAGTGTGGATGCAATATTTTGAACCAAATCACAACTCACCTGCCCTTCCTGGGTGGAACCAGCTCAGCCCTGATGGGGAGAGCCCCAGCAGTTTTCACCAGACTCTTCCCATGCAATAACCAGCACTGCTCAGTCTTGTTTCAGCCTCCTGCTGCCTTCTGTCAAATCAGCTCTGCTGCCTTTAGGCCGCTTTAAGGCTCTGGCAGCAGAAAGCCCATCAGGACTCAAAGCCTGTCATGAAATCCCAACAGAAAGACCCAATTTTCTAGCACATCTTGTCATACTGCACGTCCTCTCCTAAGCATGTTTCTGTGAGCTGTGTAATAATAATGATAAGGTTTTCCTGCACCTTTAAGGAGAGGAAAGAGCTCTTACTCCAAGTATAACCATTATGAAGCATACACATATTATCCTGTTTATGCAGAAAACAATTATTTTATATTTTTAGTAAAAGTTATCAATTAAGTGCCATAACGTCAAGAGGGGGATAAAAAAGCAGCAAAAATAAAAGAGAAGCATCTGCTACTGCATACCAAATAGCAACTTAGTACATGGAAAAAAAAAATATTTCTCAGACTTCTTTCTGGAAGCCACTTTTTGAAATATATATTCTCTTCTTCAAATCCAGCCATAACTCTGGCTTTATGACAATGTGGCGTAGCTGTTTCATTTTCAAAAAGCCAGTGTGTTCCCATTAGACTGCTTCTGATCTGCCAATAGCCACAAGCTACACTTAATATGGTTTATTTTCTGTAATTTGTGAGATCGTGTTTCACCCTCAAGTACATTTCATATAAGTATTGCTCTACCCACTGTTGATTCAAAACAGCTAAAGGAAGTAGGAACAGGACAGCACAGTAATAGGCAACAGGCCTGGAGAGAAAGTTTAGAGAAAATTGCAGTTCAGAGAAGAGCCGTTTCTGTATGAGTAGAAATCACCTACAGGCAATTTTCCTTGTTTCTAGGAGCCTATTAACTTTGATATTTATGAAACTCTTAAGCTGCTCCTTTGGAAACAATCATAGCAAATGCTCCTCGAGGTGGTTATGAAATATTTCTTTTTTCTCTAGAAAGCTTCTTCAGAAGTAATGAAAAAAAAAAGAAATTTATTCTTGTAGATATGCCATATATATATATATATATGTATATACACCAGCTAAAAGAGCACTGACAGTTTGCTTCACATTTCAGTCCACATTTTTCAGGAACTCCCTACAAAGAAACTTTATTAAATGCAATTGTAAATTTAATTTAGAAAGAGTGCTGTTTTCACTGTGTTTTTCTTCCCAAAATGTTTTCCTAGATGGATGCTTTCATAACAGTACTTTTTTGTTTGTTTGCTTTGTTTCTATGCAACTTGAAATCATAAACCAATTTTCAATTAGTGTACATCAATAGAAATACAGAGCTCCAACTGAGCCATGCTGAATTTTACTATTTTAGAATCTAGTCCCCCCTCTTTTCCCTCGACCACAGTAACCTCTTACATGATCAACTTTCATGTTTTCTATGCTGCTCAAAAACCTACATATTTTACATTATTTAGATTAAGCACCAAAAAAGTACCTGATTATGAACATAATTACATATCCACTTTTCTCCCATAATTCTAGACTTAAATGGACACTTGCTTTTGGTTAAAAAAAAACAACTTTGGAACTTCACAGTTCTATGCTTCACTGAACATCTGTGTACATTATTATCCCTTTCCCTTAATTTCTCCTTTTGAAGAATATTAAGACATTGACACTGCTGGGAGTTTTGACAAATATTGTTGCAAGATACAGATAACTACTTATGAACCTGAAGCAATTGCTAAATCTAGCTAAAAGCTATAGAAACAAACCATATGTTTTGAAGATGCTTATTCTTGATTTTGCAGGGGAAAGAACCAAACATCCCCCCCAAAATTCAAAGTAAACATAATTTTCTAATTTCACGCTAATTTACATAATTAAATAGCTCCCCAGGGCTTTCACTGCCAGTCTAAGATAACAACCATGCAATCTGGCTCTTGCACAGAATAACCACTTCTGATTATTGGTTTTATACATAGTCAGGATTAGGGAAACATCTTTCTCAATACAAGCTTGGAAAAGCTAAAATCCAGAAGGACTTAGGGCTGTTAAATATTCGGTATAGCAAAATGCAGATTTGTCTGCCCCAGACTTCAAGAACATGGCAATGAGCACGTCCCCTGCTTTAAGCTTAGTTTAGACTGTTAAACAACACTTCTGATATTCCTTAAATTTCACTGTCTGAGAAACTTCTTTTCCTGCCTGTTTTCCTGAATGACCTCAGAGAAACCCAGCAGGAAATGGAGTGGAATGGAACTGGTTTGTAGTCCTAGAGAAGAAAATGGGTTTGAAATATAACTGAAGATACAGACAAATAGGTATTTGCCTCCCAAGCACCAGCCACAAGACAAGCAAATAAAAAAAAAAATCTGAGCCATGTGGGGGCAAACACAAAAGTGTGTGTATGTAGTTTTAGCAGAATTGTGTGGCCCAGTCAGAAATGTTACAAATGTAGGTAAGAAAACACCCCAAATCAGTGAAGCACTTTGTAAAATGATCCTGAATTAGCACAAAGGGAGAAAAAACAGAGTGAGGGTTTTCTGAGTGCAGCCCTGAAGAGAGAGGCTTGGGCTACTGCCAAAAGAGCTGTTTCCTATTGTCTTTTTTCCTGCTACATTCAGGAAAACAGGACCTCAGTTTAATCCTACTCTGATTACAAAGAATGTACACAAAGATACATCACTTTGTATAAACATTTCTGACATAAATAAACTAGAGGAGCTCAAATATTGGCCAACCACTAAAGTCAAAAGTTATGTAACTCCTTTCATATATACTGAGAAAAAAATACACAGGAAAAAAAATCCAGCAAAATCCTGAAATATATCAGACTTTTGGCATTCAGAATTTGTAACCTAAGGGGTTTTTTAACTTAAAGAATTAAAGATATAATAGGAACATAAGGAAATATACTATTTCACAATATACAGATAAAACTTTCTGAAAATAGTGTGGAGTATTGAGAAATGGAAAAAATTATCTAGTCATCACATTACCTTGAAACTTACAGATCTCTATTACAATCCAACCAAACCCCAAATTCCCTAGCTAGATCACTGAAACACAAATTCTCAGCACTCACCTTCATGGGTCCTTCAGAAAGCCCTGCCTGAGGCACCACGCTGTTCTCCCCTGTATTTCCCAACTCTGAGAGCTCTGTGCTGTGCAGCAGTACAGAACTCTTTGATTCTACACAAGTCAGACACTTTGAGGTTCTCAACCTCCAAAGAACTTGTGAAGCATTTTGCTGCATTCATGTATTTTTGATATTTTGAACAAACAAGAGCTGAAAATGTGCTTACAGAAAGATTTCCACTGTCTTTCCAACACAGCAGCTGAGCAAGACAAAGACCTGGTCCTGCACCCTTGATTCACACAGGTAACCAAAATTCTCTCCTAATACTTACTTTTTTTCAGAGCAGGACTTCATTGAGAGTTCTGAATGTATGTCTCTCTCAATTCTGTTTCAGAACAGAGAAAGCAGAGAGTGCAGACTCTTCCAGAAAAGGGAAATCTAGTTCTTATTTATATGAAGTTGCTCCCAGCTTAACTGATCTGGGCCAGAAACCCCTGGCATGAAAAAAGAACATTTACCTGGTGCATTTCTTCTATCCAGCCTAACAGAGTCCTTGCTTACATATGGTAACTATTGAGAAAGGCATTACAAATTTCAACTTATTTTTTCAAATAATCTTCAGTTCTTGGCAGCAGGTTTAGCACACAGGCACAGAGCACAACTGAGAAAAATGGGGAGGGGGAAAAAAGTGCTCTTGTAATGGAAGAAAAATGCATTTCTCATCTGTTGATCTTGCTGATACCTCACAACCTCTTGTGTTGAGAGTTGTGTCACCTCACCCCAGTCAGCCGGGCAGCAGTGAGCAGCTGGCCTCCCACACTGACCCATTTACCTTCCCCAGATGTAAGCTGGTCGTTCTGAGAGGCCGGTCCTGGTCCATGAACGCTGAGCAAGAGAGACATCCAGCGGCTGCTCCATTCAAGTGCATTTTTAAACAGAACCGGAGACGAACTCAAATAGCTTCTTAGCTAGTCCCTGGCCCTGCGTGTATAAGAAAACATTTATGAGCCAAGTACCAGAGATACAGAAACAGAGAAAAAAAATGTTCCAGTGGCTGAAGAACTACTTTAATCTCTGCTGTGCACTTTTCATGCAACCAACAGACTTCCTCACTGCATTCTCAAAGTCCCACCCATGGTTCTCCCTTTTTCTCTGAGGCTTAAGTCCCTTATTTTGTTTCTGAACTCCACATGTGAATTGGGATAGGTCCATTACCTTCCATGAAGCTATAATGTTCTGTGTCAACCCAGGATCTCATTCCAGTGCTTTGCCATTCAGACATGTATTTTTCACATCTACTATCTTCTATTCAAATATTTTCTTTAACCTTAACTCTATTTGTACTACTTATTTTTTATCTGCATAGTAAACAGAGCTCCCAGTTAACACTGATAAAAATTCCAGAGAATCAGTTGTAAATCCTAGTATTAAGTGGTTTGATCTTCACATAAGAGCAAGGAGAAACAGATTATTAACTTTACTAGTAGAAATTAGTAGTATCTACAGCATTTGTCATAAAACATTCAATGTCTTTCCTGCTATATCTAAACTATTTTTTGTACATAAAAATATAGCTTATTTGGAAATATAAATCACCACAAAAGGGCTTATAAACTCAAAAATCTGAAGACAGGATGAAGAAAAAGAAGGGAAACACAGGGTTAATATTCTTTTAGTAAATATTAGCAATATTAATTTAGAAGTAATTTATTTGGAAAAATCAACTTTGTCCCTGCTACATGTTAAATAATTATTTTTTTAAAGGCTTGACCCTTACAAACTTGAAAGATCTATATGAAAAGAGTAGGAAATGGGTTAGGTCTTCCATATTTAGAGAAGAATTAAAGGCAGGCAGTTGCTAACTTCACTGACAACAATGCAGGATGACGAGTTAGGAATACAGTTAAGGGATGTGTTAAAAGAGCTTTTAAAAGTGCACCAGTCAATTGGGTAAAAAGTAGATAATACAGTGGAATGAGCTGAAATTATCAGGATATGCTACTTATGAATAAACTGACATACCCAATAATTATCAGTAATTAATAACAGACAGGAGTCAATGCTGGAACCAGGACTGTTTATCTCTTTTTCTCTTTTTCTCTCTTTTATTAATCTGTTCCTTTCTCTCTTCCCTTTTACCCCACCCCTTTATTCCAAACCCACACTATGTACTTATACAGTAGGTCAGGGACCAACACAGCAACTTCCACGCCAAGAGTGCAATTCACTAATAAAACCTTCTGGTTGTTTACAGACCCTCTGGCTTTCATAGCTCCCTTTGCCCACGGGCACTTACAAATCCTAGGTGGTTCCTTACTCCTAAGGGCAGGACATCACAGCCATACAGGTGGGGAACCACATATGTATTGAAGTCTAAGGAACTCTTCAGTGACTCAGACCCCTAGATGTCAGTGAGCTGTCACACTCCAAGCAAGCCAGCCCTGCCAACAGCTGTTTGCTACAGGGCACAGGCACAGAAGGATGTGGTTGGTCTGAGCAGTCACAGCCATTGCATTCCTGCCATTTCCTCCACAGCAAATCCATCATGGATGTTTTTAACACTTTGCAACACTCTGAGCTCCAGTCTATTTGGCATAAATCTACCACCCCTCAAATTAGCTTTGAACAGTCCTAAATTTGCTGCCCAAATTGAGTTGTTACACTCAAATGATCTAAAGTTGTCCATCTGCTGAGTCCTGAACAGTGGCCTCTGAGAGACAAAGCCAGAGACATCTCTTCATCCATTTGTACTCATGAAAATCTTCCCTAATTAAGTCCTTCCCTAATTGCCATACTCTGGAGATATAAAATAAAATGAATTAGTGCTCCACTGCAGAAAAAAGTGACACTGGCTGGAGACAATACTCATTTCTTACAAACTTCTTTATTTCTATACTTACTCCTTTGCAGACATGCAGAAAAATGCATGTGAATTTTCTTCTATTAGATAGTTATTAATTATCAGGAGGGTACTTGGCAGAATTTTCACCTGTACATCACTACAGCTGGATGGATACCAGACAGTAATGAAACTATTATTACTTTCTAGTTATTGCAAAAGATTTTTTTTTATTTAAAGGTTAAATCAACAACAGGTTAATTAATCAATTATTTAATCACTTAGGTCCAAACATATTGAGAAACATATTCTAATATGCCTACATGAAAGGTAAATATTTTTCCTTAGTTTTCTTCTGCTTTGCAGTAAGAATTTACTGAAAAACAACTTAAAATGGTGATCTATATTTGGCATGAGGTAACCTTGATTTTGTACAAGCATTTAAAAAATACAACCCCTGAGACAAGAATCTCTGAAAGAACTTGGGTCCTATTCTATTGAGAAACGTATTACTGGCTTTTACACCACACACTCTTTACACTGAGGACCTTGTTTCAATCAACCCCCAAACACTGTGATAAAGTAGTTGTTACTGTCACTTCATTCTCCATACAGAAAATGGTAGGAAAAAAGCTACATCCAAAGTTTCATCAACACTTTACAGCTGAAATGGAGCAGTAACTCAGATCCCTTGACCTAATGTTTTGTACTTCTCCAACAAATTTTCCTCCATTTGAGTTCAAGGAGCAACAAAATGATTGCTGAGACAGCCAACTAAACCTTAAAGCTAGACTTGAAACCAAATTATGTCAGCTAAATCCCAGTATCACAGTTCAAATCAGCTTTGTTACAAAGTTCCTCTGTTAAGACTTTATCATAGAATCATAAAATGGTTTGGGATGGAATCTCACAGATCATTTAGTACCAAACCCCCTGTCACAGGCAGGGATGCCACCAACTATCGCAGGCTGCTCAGAGCCCCATCCAATCTGGCCTTGAACACTTCAGGGATGGAACATCCACAGCTTCTCTGGGCAACCCGTTCCAGTGCCCTACTAAAGAATTTCATCCCAATATCTAAGTCCTTCTTCTTTCAGTATAAAATTGTTCATCCCTGCCCTATCACTATCTTCCGGAGTAAAAAGTTTCTCTCTTTGTTTTTTATAGGCTCCCTCTAAGCACCGGAGGGCACCATGAGGTTTCNAAAGAATTTCATCCCAATATCTAATCTAAGTCCTTCTTCTTTCAGTATAAAATTATTCATCCCTGCCCTATCACTATCTTCCCGAGTAAAAAGTTCCTCTCTTTGTTTTTTATAGGCTCCCTCTAAGCACCGGAGGGCACCATGAGGTTTCCCTGGAGCCTTCTCCAGGCTGAACAACCACATCTCTCCCAGCCTGTCCTCACATGGAAGGTGCTCCAGCCCTCTGAGCATCTTCGCGGCTCTCCTCTAGACTTTCTTCCTAAATGTTTTTGTTACTTTTAGGCAACATTTCCGGAGCCAGGACAGCACCGCTGCCCTTCAGGCACCGCGTTAGGGCTGAGCAGCCCCGGGCAGCGCCCGGCAGCGCCTGCCTTGGAGAGAAGGCTGCAAGCGGAGCAGTGACCACGAGAAGGCGGCAGAACACCACAACCTCCGGGAAATGCTTCCCTGCCGGCCGGGAGACTCCGGCATGCAACCCAGTTCAGGAATCTGGCAACCTCACGATATAAGGGGTTCCTGAAGTCAAGTAAGGACTAGAAAAGCGCGGCACATCGCGCTGCTGGGACATGGATGGGCGCATCCACATAGACCACAACCAAGATAACCTTGGCTGTGAGGGTGACTGCCAGTGCCAGGCGGAGCTGGTGGCGTGGCTTTGGTGCTTTGTCACCCTGGGGCTTACAGAGAAGTCTTAGAGGCTCTTAACACTGCTACGTGGCACAGACTCTAAAATGCTCTCTCCTGGTCCTCTTTTCAGGCAAAATCGTATCAACTTGGATGGGAAAATTGCCTACCTGAGAAGCGAACAAAATCTGGAGAAAGACTTCTGACAGTTGACCAGTTAACAGATCATACACAGAACTGAAGGGATCAATGGTTCTTATAATAAAATTACTACAGCAGACAGCAGGGGATAATTACTGTTCTTTATTCTTTAATATCATTAGCTTCTCATTGTGTCATACGACACAACCCTGATCCCACCTAGGTTTCTGAATCACGTCACTGAACGTGCAGGTTGCTCTTGATTTCTGACTCTGAGATGAGCCTGTTTCCTTGGATCTCAGGCGAAGGGAGCTTCACAGCATCACAGGGGTTGAGCAGGTATCCATCTACATTGCATAGGGACAGCACTGTGTGCCTGGGCAGTAACAGCACAGGAAGAACTCGGGACTGGAAAAACAGAAGCGATATGGGCAAGTGTGGTCTCAGGTATGCGATGCAAGGTGCCTACAGACATACAGCAGGATTTGGTTGTCTCTCATTAACTTTATTTAATGGCACAATTAATCTATAGAGAAGAAAAACATGTACCACAGAAACATGATGTATAAACACAAAAATAAGCAAATCAAGCTGCCAAAAGGAATGGTTAAAATACAGATTACTTGAGCAGTGGCCTGAAGCCAGGACACCCGCATTATTTCACACCTGAATGGAGGGCAAGCTGTGATTGCACTCCACTGCTACCATCACCTGTATCTATTTTTCCGTGTAAGAAATGAGAGGAGGTGCACACTTAGTTGAGAGAACTCTAAGTAGAAAGCACTGGATAAAGAGCAAAATCTTACTATACTACACCTGGAAAAAGGAAGGCAAGGAACCTCTGTACCAGAGGGAACTAAAGCTCAGGGAAAGTCGTGGGATATCCAGGCAAGGAGTACACAGGCTGTGCAGTGAAGAAGACAGTCCAGGAGGGCTGATTTACAGCACAAAGAAAGGCAAATTTGAGGCCAGTGCCTGGAGGGGACACACATCTGTGCAGCACCACAGGCCACATCTCCTGTGGCAGCAGTGCCCATGGCACAGTGGAGGAAAGGACATGAGATGACTTCACCCAAGATCAACAGTATCATACAGAAAAATTCAGGTTGGTTAGGGTTTTTTTTCTCTCTACCAGTGAATGAACTCACATCCTTTCAATTCTAGTATAGCCTGCTCTTTCAGAATTTAGAAGCAAGGTGATTCCAGTTCAGTCTGCTACAGAAAAAAAGGGATCTGACTGGGCATCCACAGGCAGTTTGAGCTAGGCCTCTGTTCTAAGCCAAATCACCACACATAACCCATAAATTCTCAGAAGAATTGGTTACATCATTTTTTCCTGCTGCTCTGCACCAAAACAAGGTGTACTTTCAGAAACTTCTCAGTAACAGTGCAGCTTTAACAACTTGGTCCCTCCAGTTCACTATCACCTTACACCACAACCTTACCTGTGCCAGGACAACAGCTGGTACAGGCACATGTTGAACTGTATTGAGGAAAATTAACCTCTCCTACCCCTTCTCCTCCCCACAAAAAAGATTTTTAGAAAGAATTAATTAGCTTCCCAATCTAACTCACTGTGCAGTCACATCAGCTGGCACAAGTGAGTATGTAGGTGATGCTGGCAGCAGGCAGAAATGAGTGACATGCAGATCACACTACTGTGAGAAAGAAGGGCTTGTGAAACCACATTCTCGTGGAGGCTGAGACTGATCATTAACCACTGAGGACGCACATTTAACTTTGGCACCAGTCAGACTACTCAGGTCTTAACATTTTAACCTGAGCTCCTTGCCAAAACTCAGGTGGTTTTTCCAGTTAGAAGATACTGGTATAGAATTTAACTCCAAAATAGTGCTGCTCTAATTAGGTTCACAAATAATAATTAGTTTTAACTGTTGGTTTTAATAACTGGTATTAATTTTTAATTTGAAAGCATTCCACTTGCACCTTGCCCACTGGACTTTTCTCCCCATCACTCACAGCAAAGGTTGCTGGATCAGCCTTTGCCACAGCAGAGGAATGGGAGGGAGCAGCCAGGGAAGGAGTGGGACTCTGCTGCTGCTGAAAGCACAGGAACTTTACTCAGTGCCAGACTGTTCTCAGAAGGTGTCTGACACTGTTTCCAGGCTGTGCTCCACACCAGTTTCAGCCTCTCAGCTGTGCCAGCTCCAGGTACTCAGTTTCCTTGAGTACTTGCACTCCAGCTGAAGGGTGAGAAACCTCCCACACAGAGAAGGCAGAAACAACAACCGACTTTACTCTTTGTTTGGTTTTTTCCCCCCCTCCCAATTTATTTATCAGGTCTACTTTCAAAATAAAACTAACAAGCCTTTTTACAGGGTCAGATCTTTCCCAGCTGTGCAAGAATCAAACAAATGAGACAGCTGATCCTGCCACCAGTGGGTAAAGCAAGATGCTGCTCTGAGAGCTCTTGCTCAGCTTTTCTTTACTCTTACCCAAGATAAGCTTCCTACTCACTCTGTGGTTTTTCTGTTTAAGTTCCCAAACCCAGTTCTTTCTGCATACGTGCTTCCCTCCCCCAAGATGACTTAATGTTGCTCATTAGTACAATTAGTTTGAGTATTCAAGTAACCCCTGCCAAATTTTCCCAGAACTGATGACATGCTTAAGTATCTTTCAAAACACAGTACCATTTCTTTAAAATAAAATTACAAGAAATAAAGGGCATCAATAAAACCTCCTGACTTCAGGAAAGCGCCTCACTAGTTAATAATGGAATATTTAAGCACACACAAACACATCTCTTTAGCCCAGCTGCTTCTTTTCCTCTTGCATACAGTCACACATGAAACAGTTTAACATGCTCATAGGAAAGGAGATTTCATACAGATAATTGTGAAAAAACCTCAAACCTTAGGGAGAATCAGCAGTTCTAGTTTCCCCCCTTGCATGCCATACATTTTGACCTCAAAAAGATATAAGCTCCATGCCTATCAACAGAAGATAAAACATTTATGATCCTATACTGCATAATGCCTACACATTTGAAGGTAAATAGTCACAGATATTTTACAGAGACATTCTCTCTCTTCACAGTTTTGTCAGTTCATTTTCCAAATCAGGTTTTAAAGCCTTCATTTAGCTGCAGAAAACACAGTGGCTGCTAGAATGAAGCAATACTCAATACATGTGTTTTAAGGTAATTCCAACGATGTGCACTGAAAAACTTACAAAATTTGCTCAGTACCACATAAATTAATCCTATATCACCTGAGGAGAAAAGGCTGGAAAATACATTTATTTAGACTTATTTCTGCTTTTTTAAAAAAAATCAATCTTCAGGATGGCACTAGACAAATGAAGTTATACTGAACCCTCATGTCCCACGATGCCTCTGCTTGCTCTGCTCAGTGTTTATTTTAATTTCTGAGTGCATCAGACTGGCATTCCACTTGTAGGTGTAGTAAGAGAAAACCAAACTTGAACTCCCTTTGTACAATGTACAACTTGCAAGCCTGGATGCCTACATAAAGCCAACTAAAGGTCAGAGCAGAGGAGCTGTAATTAAACTTGTCATTTAGAAGAAACTCAGGCCTCACTCCAGAAATGTATCAATGAAATTGCTTAGTTTTCAGTTGCTTGAGTCCTATACAGAAGGTCAGCAGTGCTTTCCTAGATAGGATCCTAAATGTGGATTGGGATTCCCAGTAGCTTACAGCAGATTTACCTGCATTTCTAGCAGGACTGTTTCTCCCTTTACTTCACTCCATGCAGCAGTACCCAGCCATGGATTGCTTAATGCCCATGCAGCCCCCTGCCCTTATCACAGCTGCACCTGCAGCTGTATTAGGCAGTTTGAAAGCTTTGTTATACATGATTTGTGAGAATTATACTTGTTGACTTAAGTAAAAGGTAGTACCTCTAGCAGATGGGCCTTCACATTTCCATCAGTAGTGATAAGATGGACTCTTGTCTGCTCTGGCTGAAATTGCAGGGAATTCTCCAGTTTTAAAATTTTGCCAGTCTTGGCAAGAAGGTGTAGTAACAAGGGCCAAATGCCCTTGCTGGCCTGATGTGCTTTTTCAGCCCTAAAGGTTGTTTTTCCACGTGGGAATGAGGCTGCTGTCCCCACAGGATGAGGGACGCATGCAGTGTCACGGCATGCATGGGATCAGCGTGCCGTGGAACGTATGCATGTGGTGCCTGCTCAGGGGACAACGCCTCACCTCCCAGAACTGCCAGCACTGCACCTTCCCACAAGCATGAAATTGTCTGTGTTGGAGGGGTAAAAAGGAAAGAAAGACAAGATTCCCTGATTATCATATTATGTTCCTCATCCTGTCAAGTGACCCACAGGGCTGTGGCGAAGCACGTGAGGCTGCCTCAATCCCACCACGTTATATAATTTGGTGGTAACAGAAGTCAGGCATGTTTGCCAAATGACTGAGCAGATGTGGCATTTAAAAATGTGTCAACTTTGCCCCTGGACATTCTTAGAGAAAAAGCAAACAAAACTAACCCAGACTCTTCCATCATCCTGATTACAATCTTCGGTGATTATTTTTCCCCAAATTTTTGTCTGCAACGTGATTTTTCCCTCTCTGTCTTCGTCCAACCTCAGCTGTGGGAATTTTCCCTTCTCCAGTGCCAGTGATGGGAAAGCAAGAGCAAAACTGCTGTTCTGGGTCACATAATCTGTTACAGAGACCCTGACCCCAAGCCCAGCTGGAGTGTTTTAGTGAGAATCTGGGGAGACAACACATGTTTAAGCTACAGCCCTTGCATATAATCACAAAAGTCTGAAGTGAGCACATACTCCATTTCACGACCAAAGCACTGGGCATGACTGTGCATCCTATTTCTGCCTAGTAAATACCTGCTCATCTAACTTTTATCTCAAATATCTCAAAAATTGTGGGGGGACGCAGCCTAAATTTCCACTGAGTGTGTGATTTAAATGAACTATGCAATTTCCTCTTCAAGTCCATCAAGTTATATTGCAACACCATTTCTGTTCAAGTGATTTGCAGCTCTCTTCACCTCTAGTAATTTAGGTTTCTACAGAACAGATGGCAAACTAATAGAGAAATGCACAGTCACAAATACATGGAGCATTCACTGCCTGTACACAGTGAATCAGTATATGATTCACCCACTTTCACAAAACAGTTGTGACCTTTCATCTGACTACTTCCTCAAACAAAATACAGAGGAATATTAATAACATATGGAAACCAGGAACCAACAAATAGGGAGAATAATAATAGCTCATCTCATGATTTTATTGCTATTGTGCTAATCCTTACTCCATGCTCTACATTTCTCAAACATTTCTGTCATCTCTTGCTACCCTTTGACTACTTAACCAGATCCACAAAAGCACAGGTTGCTCTTTGTTAAGAAAGAAATGAAGGCAGAGAATACCTAAAGGCCTTGCAAAGGGGTAAGTTTTTTGAAAACTTTATAAAAATATTTATAAATATATTATTTTTTAAAATAATATATCATTTATTTTTATATTGTTTATAAAAATAAACAATATGATATGAATAATACACCAATCTGCAGATAATCTTGTTCTGTATTTTAAAAGTAACCACACATATATGTACAACTTTCCTTTCTGCCCCTTACAGTGTAAATCTGATAACAAGCAACCCTGAGCACCAAGACTGAACTTAATCAACAAACACAGCTTATACTGAGAATTTGAGAAGGCAAAGTTAACATGCTACAGTATTGCTCCACAGATGTTTTTGCCACCACATGTGAAAAAGCTCAGGCATAAAATTAAACACGAGCAAAATCCTTTCAGGAAGCTACTGGCAATATCTCACTCTATTAGGCATTTTGAAATAATTCATTAAATATCAGAGAAAAAGCCCTACCTGGTCTCTGGAAACATGAGGTGATACACACCAAGAGGAAAATGTATTTTAAATGTTATGCAAAGCTTTGGCAGAAAGATTAAAGTGGCACCATTCTCCAAACCCCAAACCGGCAGAGTTGAGATAGAGGAGAAATATCAGAGCCCCACTGGATTCTACCTGGACATCACAAATGTGAAATAAATATGTGGTAAATCTGAGAAGAAAAGGCTAAATGTATTTTCAAGGAACATCATCCTGCAAATATTCTGTAAACAGTGGAAAAATAGTGCATTTTCCTCACAGTATGTAACACTTTGTAACCTGTTGCTTCACTGTTTTGTTTTGTTTTTTTTTTTTAAATTTCTAAATCAGATCAGTTATTTCTTAGTAGCTTGCTCTGGTCAGGGATCACAGTGTTCTAGGGACCACAAAATTGGTACCCTAAGCTCCAAAAGAGGGGGTTCCTTGGAATGCCATGGAGCTTGCTGGTTGCTACCAGGTTGTGCTATGAGTTCCTCTCTGGGAGAGACAGTGGAGCCCATGGAGTGTTAGGAAACCTCCAGCAG
>VXBB01019261.1:812552-843966 GCA_013399915.1 Illadopsis cleaveri
GCCACCACATGTGAAAAAGCTCAGGCATAAAATTAAACACGAGCAAAATCCTTTCAGGAAGCTACTGGCAATATCTCACTCTATTAGGTATTTTGAAATAATTCATTAAATATCAGAGAAAAAGCCCTACCTGGTCTCTGGAAACAGGAGGTGATACACACCAAGAAATGTCAAAACAAGTCAAAATGTATTTTAAATGTTATGCAAAGCTTTGGCAGAAAGATTAAAGTGGCACCATTCTCCAAACCCCAAACCGGCAGAGTTGAGATAGAGGAGAAATATCAGAGCCCCACTGGATTCTACCTGGACATCACAAATGTGAAATAAATATGTGGTAAATCTGAGAAGAAAAGGCTAAATGTATTTTCAAGGAACATCATCCTGCAAATATTCTGTAAACAGTGGAAAAATAGTGCATTTTCCTCACAGTATGTAACACTTTGTAACCTGTTGCTTCACTGCTTTTTTTTTTTTAAATTTCTAAATCAGATCAGTTATTTCTTAGTAGCTTGCTCTGGTCAGGGATCACAGTGTTCTAGGGACCACAAAATTGGTACCCTAAGCTCCAAAAGAGGGGGTTCCTTGGAATGCCATGGAGCTTGCTGGTTGCTACCAGGTTGTGCTATGAGTTCCTCTCTGGGAGAGACAGTGGAGCCCATGGAGTGTTAGGAAACCTCCAGCAGGAGCAGAAGTGTGGAAAAGGCTGACTACTTGCCAGATGAAGTCACCACAGGGATGGTTTGCAGTGGTTAATGATCCAAATTTCCAAGGAAGTAGCTAGAAGCCTTGTCTTGCAGGCCTCTGAGGGGTCACTTCAGAGCCACAGTGCAGCATCTCCCTTTTCCCATGGGAATGTGGTGGCAGTTTGCACCACCCAGTGCCAACACTTCCACACCTTAGACAACACAGTGGGTCAAAACAAGTCAACCAAGGAACCACTACTGGTTTTGGACTTGTATTACAAAAAGTCTTATATACCCCATGAGGAACTGTGTCTCTTCATCCTTGGCACTGTGCCAACAAGTAACAAAGAGCTCCCATTCCAAACAACACACCACATCCACTGCTGACAAGACGCCACAGGACGATGAAACACAGGAACAAGATGGGGATGGATAAGCACAAAAATAGCTTGAAGAAAAGCAGAAGTCCAGAAGTTCCCCTTTTCCTAACGGTTGATTTGTATCTTCTGGCAGTGTGGCACAAATGCAGATGACTGAAAGCAACTGTACTCACCCTTAATGAGAAATTTGCCTTTGCCTCACTTGGGGCTCTGTTTCCTCACTGCTTTATCAATAGGACAGTTCAAGCAGCACAGATGTTCAAACCCTGATGCAAATTCTGAAAGACAAGAAATGTTTGGCAGTTATTGGAATGCTGCAACAGGCAGGTAGAAGATGCAATGTGGTGAAATACTCAGGCCTGCAGTAAAGTTTAACCACACTATCAAACACAGCTGTACCAGTCACATGCTGGGGATTTCCCAGCTGCAGACTCCCAAAGCACACGAGTTTCAAACAATTCAGTCACTATGTAATCAGCAACCATGTGACAATTTCATTTTCTCTTTCAAAACATCCAAACAAGTCTGGATTCAGAAAGACACTGTGGCTCAGCCACTGTGACTCTTAGTAGTGTTTCTGCATTTATCATGTCAAACATAACACTGCTACTACAGTAAGACTGTACTGGTTTATCACAGAAAGTCCTTCTGTGATCTTCATTCAGGAAGGAAATAAGTGTCCTTATATACTGATGAGACCCTAAGGATTTCCTTAGCAACATGATCTGGACAAATCACATCAAGACCACAGGTTAAATATGTGACAGGCATCATTAAGATTTTTGTCTCTATCACTGGAGAACATGAGATTAAGTATGTATAAGAAGATGATCACTTTAACAGAGTATAAAATAGGTAAGAGTTAGAAAAAATAAAAGCCTGCATTTAAAAGCCTTTATGCATCCTAATTCTGCTTGGTTATTGTTCCTCTCCTCCCTCAGTTAGAAACCAGACTGAAAGCCCATGAAAGAAGAGGTACAGTTCAATTTTGCCAACTGTCATTCCTCTGCTCATTATCTATCAGTGTTCTGGATAGGAAAACATACTGAAAGAAGTCATTATTTACTTCTAGTTTCCTCTTAGTCTGTGCTAATTGGCAGGCTTAATTAGGAATATTCCTGAAATAATTATTACTAAAACAATGTTTAAGAGGTTTAACTGCAACGTATGTGTAGTAAGGAAACAGTTTTTCCTGGGAGTACAGGAGACAGGAGAACCTACAGTGATGATTATATTTCAGGAAGGAAAGAGAAAGTCAGAGGGGAGAACTGTGCTAAGGGCCCTGCCCTGGGAAAGCATTTGATTAAAAATTCTAAAGTAAGGGGGCATGCCCAAGCCACATTTTTGCTTTATCACCTCTGAACAGCTATTCTTTCAGAATGCTGAGTGAATTTGAATTCTCACTGTAAAACATGCAGTGTGCTCTACTCCTGGGAGCAGCCTTTAACATCACTTACAAACCAGCTGGATGCTATAGCTCCCTCAACACCCTTTGTATCATCCCTTTTAATTTACAACACTTCTAAAAGAGGAAAAATATACACTGGTTTGGAACAAAATGCTGACACATCCTCCAGATATGTGGGACTCTGAGCCATAGAGGCAAAATGCTCTAAACTAAAATGAGGGTCTGTTGTACAGGATTATAAGGAAAAAAAATTAGTTTTGGCTTCTGCTGGTATAATCACAGATTCTGCATTCATGGTATACTACTGTGGGAGACATGCTGGTGAAAATTTTGCATAGAGAACATAATGTTGTGATGAAATGTATCTGAAATCTCACTTTTGCAGCATCACTTCTGGAAGAGATGACATCATCCTCAGAGTAAATATGATCATATGAATAACAGACAAACAAGTGCATGACTTGGGAAGACCTATTTAACAGGGTTTTCATGAAAATACATTTCCTGTGGTAACCCTACCTTTTGGAAAAACTCAAAAAAGTGGACAGTGCAAATAGTTTACCTCTGTTTGATTGGAGATAAGCTGGAGTAAGCAGGAGGATGTTACAGTGTCAACACCCGAGGAAGTCGGCAAGAAAGCAAACCCAGTACATGCTCAGTCTCTGACGAGCTTGAACTAGCATGGCAGAGTGTTAAAAGTCATATTTTAACACAGTCTTTTACATACTGAGATTGGAAGAGGTAATGAACCAGAGGTCATGAAATCACCACCAGTGCAAGAGAATGATGCCATTATTATTAGTGAACACTGCACAACAATGTAAAATGTGATTTAAATGCTAAAATGTGATTTAAGTGCTAAAAAATGCAACAAATCACACTAACAATGTATAATGAGTAGATGAGATGAGGGAGACACTGCTGCATAAAGACATGAGTGTGCTGCAGTTATCAGTAACCTGCAAGTTCAGAATCCTATCACAATAATAAAATTATGATTGAAATTGAATTGAAAGTCAAAAGTGAGAAGTTTTTTTAAGAAGAAATCTTAGGATGGTCATGAATTTGTAATTCCACAGTCAAGGAAAGGATAATTTTGCCAAAAAATGCTGTTTTCTTTCACAATTCAAGTGCAAGAAGAAGTTCGTAATAGCACAATATAATAATGAAGCACAATATAATAATGAAGATAAACAGTAATATATAAAAAAGCACAATAATGAAGATAAACAGTAATATTCCCTGTGAGATAGAAGTTACAAAGGGAAAAATATCAGTAAGTTGGAAACATCAGCAGGAAGTCCACAGCTGACATCACCAATGTAACACAAAGAGCTAAAAACCCCTCAGACTTATCAAGACTACAATACCCTAGCATCTATAGAAACCCTTTGCCAAATGGAAATGACACAACTTTTAATAGTGGTGCAGAAGAAACAGACATATTTAGAAATATTTCTATTCCATATTTGGACAGCTGTTCTTATGTCACATGATGAAGTTGAACTATTTTCGAGTCCCCTGGTAACCAAGCAGGACATTATACAGCACACATTAGAAATCAACATTTTAAAGTCAGCCAATTCATCTACCTCACACCTAACAACTAAGACAGAGAAAGCTTGAGAGCTAATCATGTTTATTTTACTAAATTAAGGCAATCCAGGGAAATCCCATTTGACTGAAAAAGTGCTAATGTTGTGCCAATAATAACAGAGGCCAGCAGGATGACTCAGAGCTAATGGACAGTGAGTCTGACCTTCCTTCCAGGTAATAAAGCTGTTATAAATTTAATGAAGAATGGAAGTGATGGAATATAATTAATATCATCCCAGTGAACCCAGTTTTGTGGCGAACAGATCTTATAAAACAAGTCTTTGCATTGTTTGATGAGACAAGTATTTGGATGATGAAAGTAATTGTATATTTGCAATATAGCTGTGGAGAGCACTTGACTTAATAGTGTATGACATTCTCATTATGAACACTGGCACAATACTATCAGTCAAATGTATTAAATTAACTGAAAACTGAAAGATCTCACAAAGTAATAATGAATGGGGACTTGCAACGTAAACTTTAGGGCTTTTGTCAGAAAAAAATAAATATATGCGTCCACGATAAGATTTGTGAGATCATTAAAACTGTGAGGAAGAAAGATGAAGATATTAATGCAGAACAATTTGAATCACTTAATAAACTAAGCCAGTTCTAATTAAACATGTCTTAATACAGTAAACTGCAAGGGGAGTAGAAATAAAAGCTCCACCACTAGCTAAGTCTTCTCCCTGGAAAACACATGGCCTGAAAAGTACCAAGAACTACAGGTGACAAACAGCTGACATTGTAGCTAAAAAATCCAAACAAAACCCCAGTCTTAATACATTCCTTGTATGTATAGACAAAAAGCAATACCAGCTTTTTCACTAGTGAAACATGCTGTGAATCACCACACCAAGTTTCACAGTTTAGGAAGAATGCTTTCAAAATAGAATTTAAACATAAAAAAAGCAGACAAAATTATTTGAAGAGGAAAATGTCTTGCAGTGACATGTTTGAAGAAAAGACTCACTTGTTAACACTACTAAGTAGCTTGACTTAATAGAACAGAAAATGCTGGTTCCTAATGGTTACTCAGTGTAAACACAAAGTTCATGTAGAAACATGGCCTATTAAACAACAAGTTATTTATAGCTGAAATTGCCACGGGAAATCTCAATGGCATCTTCATTTCAAGGCTGGATACGTTTTTGACTGTTGTTGATCAGCGTGTATTTGCCTGATACTGCAGTTGAACATAAAATACTCTATACAGAGGTAACTGGGTAATAATGACCTATGACACAGCAAGCAATCTAACTGGCCTAGTAGTTTCTCCCAGCTTTTCTTCTTCCGTGTGGATACTGTAAATATATTTTCCTCTCTTTGTCTGAAGAATTGAGCTGACACCAACACACCACTTCACTGATTTTAGAATATTCTATGTTGAGATCTGCCACAATTCATTCAAGATTATCAGATCCTCAGGCTTCTTTCAGAACAAGTATTCCCTGGAAAGGTTTTATTAAAAGGGTGCAGTTAGAGGGAAGTGGAAACCCTAAGCCTGATCTCATTGACATTAATGATTTGCCATCGATTTCCAGCAGCAAGATCTGGAGCAGAGTGTTGATAACCCTATGGAAATGGTTCTAATTTTGGGCTTCTTAATTCCACACACAATTTCTTCAGGAGCAACTGCTGTGCATGGTATAATAATAACAGTCAGACCTTCTGCTTTTCCAGAAATAACCATGTCATAAGCTGCTGCTTCCTTGTTTTATGCATTTACAGATATCAACAGGCCTATATAAAGCCTCTTCACAATTTGTTCATGTACAGTAGTCTTCCTTTTGATATATTTTTAGATCAGTTGCACTTAAACAACACTTCCTCAACCTACTGAACTTTGCTCTGGGACGATGATCAAGGAAATGCAAACACCGTGCTGTTTAAAAGATGACAGCCAATGTACTCCACAGCACTTGTTGAAAAGATAGGGTACTATGAAGGACAAAGAGTGCAGCATGACTCCAGCGTGGTGCAGCACCCACTTCATGCTCACAAACTCTGCACTTGCCCCTTGGGCAGCCTCCAGAAAAAGATAGGTGTGAATTTATCCATCTGCAAGAAGCAGCAGCTTACATGATCTCTCACGTAAGATGTACACATACAAGACAATACATGATCTTTCAGTTTTCTAATAAACAATGCCACTTTGAAGAAAACAAGAGCTTCAAGCCTCTTTGCAAATAATTTTATCAAAGGCAGAATTGTAATAAATAAGATGACTCATTAAGGAAAAGCTGCATCTCTGCACTCCTTTCCTTCTTTGCTACAATGTTTGATAAAGCTGGAAAACACCTGGAGAGGCAATATTCCTATGTCTAGGTTGTTGTGTGCTTTCATGCAGATCACCTTAGAATCTCAGGAATGGCAAAACTACCCTTTTCTGAATTTTTCAGTGCAGAGGTTATAAATAGGCCCAACTTCTGGTTAGTCCAGCACAGGAAACCTTTCCATCAGATTCTGCCATTTCCCCCAGAGTAAGAAGTGTGGCTAAGTAGAGCCATACCTGTAAGATTTTTCATGGTTTGTAAAGCTTGACTGCTAAAGCAGTAGATTGGATAATAGTAAAAGAAAAAAAATTGTGCAGATATCAGGACTTTTTTATTGGTTAAAGTACAAACTAAATCAGTCCCAGTTACATTACTGAGAACTGTTGCATGAAGATTTCCTCTCACAGGGTGTAAAGTACACCAAGAAAAATTCATAGTGGTTTTGCAATTTTCAGCTCCCTCGTGTGCTGTGAAAATTCTCCTGTTCTGATTCTGTTCTGATGCCATGCAGCCAATGCATGTCTTGCTCTGCAGAGCATTGGTGTAGGGAGATGACCTGTTAGCATGTCCTAATCAATAATTCCTTATGAGCAAATGTTGTTTCAAAACACTGATTAGTCACACAACAAACAATCAGAATACTGAGGAGAAAAGCACTTGGGACAACCGCAGTTTGCAACTATAATACCTGAGATGAGAATCCACTGTGCAATAGAATTTACACCTGCACCTGTTGCTACATATCACTAGGGAAAAAATGCCACAATTTCATCAGATACCAGTAAATAAAATCTTTACAGTGTTGAGAAAACATTACAATGTAAATTAGTGTGCTTTCTAAGTGAAATTGTTGAGATATTGCTATGGATCGAGTGAGAGCTTTAGACAATCCCTGCCTTGGGTTCAGATTTTTGGCAGCAGCTTTACAGAACCAGAATGCCCGTGCAGACAACAGAGAAAGCCAAATCCCACACAGCAGTGCAAGACATAATCAAGTTATGTCTGCTTTGTAGGAACAAGACATCCTTGTAGGACTGATTGTTTTGCATCTCTTGTCCTGCTGGCAGAAGTAGAGATACATGCAGGTGGAATATTCTGCAGCTGGAAGCCCAAAGACACTGAGAATGGAGACAAGACACAAATGGGCTTTGAGACAGAGAGTGGTAAACAATGTGAAACGAGACAGAAAATGACTGACACACAGACAGCAGGACAGGGGCATAAACAGTACAAGAGAAGGCATGGGAGCCTGAAAAGGGTAAAGGCACATGACTACATCATGTGTAACTAAAATCAGGAAGAGCTGACTCAAATTGGCAAAAAGTGAAAGACATACAAATAGGTAAAAGCATGGTGATGCACAGGTTCTGTGTTGGTGCAGATTTAACAAGAAAAAATCTGAAGCTAAGAAAGTTGAGGCTTATAGTCTGAATTTGGAAGATGAAATGCTGGTACAGAAACCTTTTTTCAGCTGTTAAACTTGTGTTAGGTGAAATTCACTCCCTTACAACTGAAATGAATGCCTACGGTGAATGCCTCAAGCCACCACAAACTGTCTTTCAGCATCCTGCAGAGCCTTATCTTACATGTGGTCTGGATCTTAAAAGAAGTAATTTGAAGAGGCTTGTGTCCTGTGAAACTCCAGCCACTAACAGAAAAAAACCCCAAAAAACCCTCTGTAAGTTTCTGCAGGAAAAATGGCCGTTTCCCAATTCTTCTCTATTCTGACTGCCCATTCAGAACCTTTGCAAATGGATAGGGCAGTTTTTCTAGTTATTCACAAGGAATAGGTCCCATCCCATGTCAGCCTGCTGGACACCAGTGACATGGTTTGCATGAGTTAGGATCACAGAATCAAGCCTACACAGACTAACTAGGCTGGTCCTACCCACAAACCTAAAACCATTTTCTGGCCTCCAGATTAACATTCTATGTTCTCTCCTGACTCAGGCTACCTTTCAGCCCTGGATCCCATTGAATCTCAATCCACCCCTCTGTGCTGTGGTCACTGCTGAGCCTTCCCTCTCTCGTCACAGTGCCATGCTTTAAGAAAAATGAAGAATGCAGCCTTTGTGGCAGCACTGAGTGAACACCACTTGTAAGGAAAATATCCAAAATCTCATTAAAAAGAGATAAGCCATCTGGATCCTAAGACAGTCAGTTTGAAAAAAACCCACAAAACTATTCTGAAACCAATTTACGAAGAGAAAGAGATAGGAAAACAACTTTGCTGCCAACAAATGTTGCAGCCCTTGTCATCTATTACCACATGAACAAAGCACTCAATGACTGACTCCAGTACCATTGCCAATTATTATGACAACATACAGTATAACCATATTATGTTTACAATATAATACATGTGAGCATTCGATAGAGCCTGGCAGGACTTCAGTCACTGCCTCTTTTATGCTTTAAAAATCCATTTTTTAAACTGAGTTTGCTGTATAACATGTTCCCTAATTATATAGTTTACTGTATAGAGAACAAGAAAGGATATTGAAAGTGATTTCAGGCAAACCTCTGAGCATTTAGTGAGATAAAACCTTTTTATTCATACACATTGCACCACTAACAGCTAACATAATGGCTTTATTCTAAAAACATGCCCCATCTCATTCCCATTGACATCAGAGACAAGTTTTCCAAAAGTTTCAGCTGCAACTGAAACTCAAGAACAAAATGTTCAGGGCCTAGTTTTAAAAGGGCTCCTTCTTCACCTTTGATGCTACAATTGCAAAGGTAAACAGGATCATTTAAACATCTGCTCCTTTTGGGAATGACATCAGAAAAACAGTTTGCCAAATGATTTGATTTATATTTCCCAAATCACATGCCAAATAGAAACAGGAGGTTGCCTTGGAAAATATGAACTAAAGATGTGCTCAGACTCAAATATCCAGTTACAAAAAGGCCCCACTGTCAGTCCACAGCCAAGAACTCAGTCAAATTTCTGGGTGGGCTACCTACTTCACATATAAATCAGGACATGGGCAGAGATACTTAAAATAACAATGTGCATGCTAGCTTAAGTACATCAGGCCTAAGTAACAACACACCAATATGATCATAATGATTCTCAGGCAAGCCTGAGTTCAGAATTAACATGGTTCACCAGCCAGGCTTTGGAGCAGATTGTCCAAAGAGGCTGCATATCTTCATCCTTGGCAGTACTCCAAGGATCTGACTAGATAAAGCTCAGAGTGGATATGGGTGCCATAACCCAAACTTCAGTTACTAACACTGGCTTGTTCTGCTACTGAAAGGTGTTTAAAAACACGTCAGCCCTGGCAGCTCCAAATCACAGCCCTGGTTACACACTGGGCAGACTGGAAGCAAGCAACAATTACAGAGAGGCTTTCTTAAATGTGATGCTTGGCTTGGAAATCTTTGTGCTGGCACAGTGGACTGAGTGGAGCTGTTTTGCAAATACCTGATGAACGTCTAGAACCTCTCAGAGACTTCTCTGATTACTGTAGGGCAATCCATTTTTATGCTTCAGTATGATTGATAAAATCTAAGATCTATGCATATACTTAACAGGAAAATTTGGAATATATGCACTTATATTTCTACACTCTGGTTAAACAGAAAGCCATTCAAACAATTCCAATATCAGGCTAGAGAGAAACTGTAAGGATAATTCCTCAAGTAGCTGCCTCGAGACATATTTAATGTTTTCCCTTGTGACCTTGGCAGAGAAACTAGGTTTGTGATAAGCTGTTAGTACAAAGAAAGACTGTATTCCACACCAAGAGGGAGCAGAGAACTCTGCAGTAACAGAAAGAAATTAGATAAAGTGCATGGTCATCCATATAGGAGTAAGAATTCCTGTGACAAGCTGGAAATTACAAATGAGGAGAAAGAAGATGGCGTATCAGAGGATGACTGTGAGCAATCACTGTGATGTGGCACAAAGAACAGTGGGATATTCTGGGTGAGATGTTGCCAGGAAAGGCAGTGTCAGGATACAAAGTGCTAATCAGAATGAAATGTAATGCAAGATTTTGCCACTCATATTCAAGAAAAATGAAGTACAAATAGTGCAATCGCAGAGAAGTTTGACACAGTTATAAAAATAAGATAAACACTAAGGATATAGATATATTGATTCTTCTGAAAGAAAAGTCTAACTATAAACAAGGTGACAAAATTCAATACTTTGAATGTTTCTTTTACAACATCCTTTATGTGGAAATGATTACAATTTAAAATGAACAGCATTATGTACTACTTTATTTCTTTAGACATCAGTTTTGCCATATTCTTCTTCTGGATATTGTTTTTTTTCCATTTTCTGTTCCAGGACTATGGATAGTAAGAAGTTTGAAATTAATCCTCACAAAGACAAACTTATATTTTTCTCTGAGACTGACAGGTATATTTAGAAAAAATATCAGTTACAAAGGAGAAACAGAAATGACAGTTTTTTTCCCTGAAGTCTGTGTAACTATGAATTTGTATGGCTGGAGTCAGGAATCTTATTGTCATTCTACAGGCAAGAGCACTCAAAAAACCCCAAACCCAACAATTTCACCCACTAACATCACAGACTTTGTTTTCAAAACTGGCACTAAATGTACACTGATTGTTAAAGACAGACAGTGTTAAGCATTACACAGCACTTTGTCTGCTCAATTAATCCTCACCGCTCTCCTGGCAGGTAGTTTAGAGAACTGCCTAAGGCCACAAAAGTAAATCAGCTGGGATCAAAACACAGCAACATCCATCTCTCAGGTTGTTCACCACTAGACCATGCTCCTCTTGTAAGAAGGGATTCTGGCAAATTCCAGGGTTTATGGGAAAGAGACTCTTTAAAATTTTAAAGCTTTAAAGCACTTACTGGAATAGAAAAAAGGAAATGGAAATAGAAAAGATGAGAAATCCAAGTTAATCCAAGAAACGCGATAGCAATTGATCACAGTGCAGTCTGGAAAGAAAATGTAATCAATACGGAGGGGAAGAAATCAAATAAAACAGATACAGCTCCAGTGGCTGAGGCACAGATGCTCAGATTGCAACCAGGGGTGACTAATTTGTCCTCACCCCTGCTGTATGATGAAAACTAGAAAGCTGAACATTAAGAAATGTCACCTAATGTCAATATATATATATATTTCTTACAACTGTGTAAAAGTGGCAAAATGCAGTCCGAAATTGCTATTAGAATTGCTGTTCAGGTCTTAGGAAGTGCCTTACTCACCAAACTCTGCTTAGTCACTGCAAGGGAGAGTTTCTGTGCATCTGTGCTCCTAGGAAATGATGTTAGCAGGAAAATTCTATTTGCATTTAATGTATTTTCCAGTACCGATATTTTGATGACAAATTGATATTTTTGGTGACAATTTTAATTTGTTCCAAGTATTAGAAATGTAACATTGTTAATGATAATAATGGTAACATTTACAAGGCTTATGTGTTACTAATCTCGAATGAAAGTATCACACAGGCAAGTATCCTAAGTATTAAGCAAATACTATTTTCACCTAGGAAATAAATTATCATGATTTTTTAGAATATTGTTTTGTACCTAAGAAGTAACTGAAGCCAGGTCAGTATGGTTCTGTTCATACCTAGAGGACAGCAATTCTACTTTGCTATGAAAATCAGAATATTACGTTAGAGAATTTTAGGTTGAGTTTGGGGGGTTTTTTGGGCTTGTTTTTTTTTTAAGACAGGTAGGGAGTTCCCACTCTGCATCTTGGAATGCTGAGGCATCACAACCAAGAGCTCAAAAGTCAAGATCCCTTATTCATATTTTACAGTATCGTACTCCATGTGTAGTTATAGTAACTTACTGCCAACACTTTCACAGCACATTATTACTTAGACAAAAGCAAGAATGCAAAGTCTACTTCAAAAGGCTTAGAAGTTCAGGGAAAAAATCTTGAAAATCTTTTTGAATCTTGAAATCTTGAAAAACTTTTTGTTTCCTCATTCTGCCTTCTAATTCTAAGATTGTTCAGCCTCTCATAGGATTATCTTTGAGGGAATTACTTGAATACAGACCCTCCTCTGTGTCCCAAACTTACCTTCTGCAATTAATACAGCTGGTATAATTTTTAAAAAAATACTCAGTAGCTTACATCTGCAATTTATCTGGCCCTGAAGAAGAATGATATTCCAATTTCTTTCCTTTTCTCCTCAGATGGGTCAATGTGACATAGAGGGGACTTGAACCCCTCCCTGCCTTTCATAGGCAAGTGAGTCACTCTAAGGATTAAGAACATACACATAAATGTACATCGGATCTTTAAACACCAAGGTCAAATCAAACCCTTTTCTCTTTCAGATACTATTAACTCTGAGCATATGAGACATTTTTCTTTCCAACTTATGTTTCATTGAGTTTTATTTCTAATTTATTTTTAACATACAGGAGTCTCTTCTTGAGTTCCATTTTTTAATAAAAGTTTTCTTAACATTTTCCCCTATAATTTAAACTCTCCTTTCTTCCCAAGGTTTAGATGATGCTATAAAAGGAATGCTGTTTCTTTAAAGCTGACACAGTGAGAAGGAGCAGGCTGTCTTAGATTGCAGGCCATTTCATTTCTCATAAGCATGCTATCATTAGCTCCCTTTAGGAGAATGAACTGTATTGATTGGTTCAAATCAAACCTGTGACCTGGTGGCAGTATTAGATGTTTGCTACAGAGCATCATCTGGTCATTAATCTTTCATTAGGCAGCATGATCCGAGAAGCAGCAGCAGTCACACCACGCTTACTCTCTCGAGTGATGCCACCACAGAGCTCTCCCTTATTGGATCACAGCAATTACTGACCTTACAACGCAGATCCTGAAAGCCTTATCAAATTTCCTCCCAGGGATGGCAAGCTTACAAATAGTCATGTGCTGTTTCTTGGGTGAGGACATCACCAAATTACACCAGAATGCAGTAAAACCCAAGTCATTTGCAATTAAACATGTGACCCTCATTTCTCAGATGATACATCTTCATTTACAGCATATGAAGTCTTTTACAGAAATCCCAGATACATCAAATTAAGGTGTCTTAAAAAGTTCCAGTCAAAGAATAAGGTAGGTAACTGCCAAATCACATTTCTGCCTGGGAGAAATGAAGCAGAACCTCTGGTATCTGGATTGCTGGCATCTCAGTGCTGCGATTTAAAGAGCTGGGAAACAACTGCAGGCAAACAGCAGGAGAAAGATGTGTCTGTTCCCAAGGACCCAAGCACTGCTGGAACAGAGCCCAAGAGGGGGATATCAATTCTTATTTTCAGCTCAACAGCACATCATAACAAGGTTGGAAGGAGTGAAAGTTGGAAATTGTGCACCTCTAGCAATACATGCAAATATTGAGAAGATTAAAATTTTAGTGCCTCTGAGTGAAGATCCTTTAAAAACTGCAACTGGCATATAAGTCCTGGATCCTGTACTTCCTCAGGTTTACAAGTAGAAGGGTTGTGCGTCTAAGCTATTTTCTGCAGCCATATAAAAGCAGCATTAAAATCTGAACACAAGACCCATTAACCTCAGCAACCATTAAAATAAAAAGGCCAAGCAAAGAGCAAAATAACTCCCTATTTGAAGAGAACTTAAAAACGCACACTGCAGGAAGGTTCTTACTCATGCAGTTTAAAAATTATTCTGGCTAAATCACATTGATTTGATCAGGGATATGGAAAAGTGACCTCACTATTGCCTCAGGCAAGGTGGTGAACCCTTCCTTGTCCCACAAACATCACACATGGCCACTCCCCTGGCAAGCCCAAGAGCTGTCGACCATCAGTATGGCTGTGAAAGGCCTGACAGCTTACACAGGTTCAGGATAGGTAGATTCAAGTAAAATACAGGACAGGTAGGTGTGGCCAGTGCTCTAAGCTGTGGGTTCATCTCATCATGGGCAGTACAAAATGTCAGTGTCACACTTACTACACAAACTCCAGTGGTTCAGAGTTCAGAATTTGCTCTTGAAAGGTAATTTGAGCTTTAGGAAACTGAAGTGCCTCCTTTTTTATTATGCTGTTGGCTTGGCCACTTAGTGAAGTACTTATCACCTCTCATGTTGAGCAGGGAACATCTATCATTGTTCTTTCAAGTCCTTCCAGCCAAGCACACATTTTGGAGATGCAAAACGATACCACCCTAATCCATATGACATACTCCATGAGATTGTGAACGACAAAAATCAGTCCCTAGTCTCATACAACTGGGTTGTGATAACAGCAAAAACTGGCAAAGAGAGCTGACACAGATTTTTCTGAGAGGCAGATTCAATGTACAAATCTGGACTTGGTATTTATCACCAAAAAATCAGCCTTCACTAACCTCAAAATACTTCATCATGCTGAGGTTCTTCAGCAAGGAACATAAACCTTGGAAAGATTTGAACTCTAATGTGCTGTTTTAGTTCACGCACTCCTGTTCTCTGGAGCTACCAGACAAATTTTGGGTAAGATACAAGTACCATGAAAAAAAAAAAAAAAAAAAGAAAAGAAAAAAAAAGAGAGAGAGAGAGAGAGAAAGTGCTGCTGAAAAACTTCTCAAATTTTTCCATTCCGATGGAAAAATTGAGACTCCTAGGAGAGGAGGAAAATACATGAGCGCTTCCAAGAGAAAATGAAAAAAACCCAAGATATGATTATGTATCTTCAGTTGCACATAACACATATTAATTTTTTTAAATACTGAAATATATTTTTTTCTAATAGAAAACTATGCATCTTTCATAGCCTTCCTGCACATTTACATTACAGAATTAAACATTTTAGCAACAATAGTTGATTACAACAAATTCTCTGAATTCTAGCAACACAATTGTCAGGTTAACACGCCTCAGGCAAAACTGCAAGCCAACAGGTAAGACTTCCTGGGTGACAGCCCCATGTCTTGACAAAATGCAGGAATCATAAGCCTAAAAGCCTGATTAATATTGAAACATGTGAGCATGAAGAATTTTAACCAGCGCAGCTATCACAGAAATTAGCCAGAGGTCACTTGAGCCCTAACTGAAAGGTGAGCATCCATAGGGCAAATGGTAACAGGTGTGTCACACAAGTGTTTTGGCTGGGGAACATATTCCAACTGAAACCGAAGAAATCCTTTAGGTAGCTATGTAAACACAATTCAGGGATACAGAAGTTAACAACCTTGAAAAGAATCTTTGCTGACCACAAATGGCTTCTTTCCAAGACACCTCTGTATCACAGCTTTCCACCTTCCCCAAAGCCTAAACCCCAAATGCTGAATTTCTAACACCAATTCCTAAAACACAGACAGAGTCAGTGGGTGCCTCTAATCCAAGTTTTTATTGAATGTTGTTTAGTGAATGTTGATCTTTAAACCCAGAAGCTCCCTGCACAAGGAGGCCTTGAAAATAAAGACATAATAGCTGCACTTTTGTAAATGAAGTAACTGTGTACATCCATACTTCCCTCAGGCTCTTGCTTGCTTGGCTGGAAAACAAAATCAAATGAAGTTGCTCATCTGCTTTGCAACAAGATGACAAGAATTCTTTTCATTCTAAGAAAACATTTTACATTTGAAATATCACGTTTTCTGACATCAAAAAAATCCTACCAGAATCCTCAATTCACCAATCCTAATTTCATCCATTTCACTGTTACTTCTCTTGTCTTTCATTACTCCTTACCCCCAAATCACAAGCCCCTGTCTTTCCGTTTTATGTGGTGGCTTCTAACTTTCTTTGCTTCACCACCTTGAAATGCTCCAAGGAGCTAAGATACATAAAATAAAATTAAATAAACTTAACAGAAACTAGATCTGTCATATATAAAGACAATCAGTTGAAAAATTCAAAATTATACTGAGGATATTCCTTGAAGCTTTGGAATAAACAGTATGGCTTCATTAAAATATTAAGACACTGTAGTCAGAAATGCTACTGTCTTGAATGTTAGACCTTACTTTGCTCAGAGAGTATCACTGATATCATTTTGTTGAATTAATAAATATAGCTGAATATATTTACTGAATTTTGTCAGAAGCCTGGCAGCAAGTTCATTGCAAAAAGGAAATCTTTTGAAATGCCTGTGTAATCCCTTCTCAATATATAATCAGGGCAGAAAATGAAAAGTGTGAGAAAAAACCCACTGGATCTGAGCTCAGAGAAAGACCTGATCTATGCTTATATATAGATGACATGAAGAAGACTGCAATTTATTTCTCATTTGATAGACTGAATTTAATCTCACAACTGTAACACAAAACCTCAAGAAGTAGTCCAATAAAATTCTTGTATTTGATTCTGTTCAGAACTCTTATTTACAGACTTTGGTCTTGCCTTCTTCATGCTTATCAGGGAACAATCCATTTCCAGTTCTTTTCAGAAAATTCCAAACTATCAAAGGCTCAAACCAGAAACGAAACAAGGAGGGGAAATTAACTTGTCTGAGAGAACTTCCATTAACTCACAGTTCTCATCAGGTCAATATAGAAATTGGGTCCCTAGACTTACCCAGCCTGGGCATTGGCTTTTTAAATCTTCTATAGGTGATGCAACACTTAAGTGCTGTAAAGGATTAAATTGTTAAGCACTGACAGAGCAGAGCATTTAAGCAAGTAAGCCTGATGAAGTAAGCAACTAAATATGAGATGTGACTTCCACAAAGAAAGTCACTCTAGGAGAAGTTTAGCAGAGGTTTCTACAGCCAACTTTCAGACATACAGGATTAGAGGAGGAGAAATAACCCAGAGAAGGCAAAAATATATTTAATGTGTTATTCAATTAGGTGAAGCAGGGTATAAAAACCTAAAAACCTGTTTAGTACATTCACCTATGAAAACAATGAAAACAGTTCTGTCAAGAGCAGTAGCAACTTTAGATGCTATTAACAGAGCAAGGCCTGATTTAAAATATCCACATCGCATCTTATATAGAGAAGTACTGTGCTGCAGCCAGAGTAACTGAGGATAACAGGATTAGATCAATTCATAGACAGAACATTTTTCCACAGGCAACCCAGATCTGAACAGAGGAAATAATTCACCAGTACTAAAGGATGATAAAGCAGATGTTTGTACTATAGACATCAGCATTCATTTGGAATCTGGACTGTTTAGTTTAGAACACATGGTACAAGGATGATTGGTAGTGAGAGGAAATACTGTGAACAAGTTTACATTTCTCATTCCAAAAGCAGACTTTCTGCTTTGTGAAACAAACTTAACTTCAAGTTTAATGCCAAAACCCACCAAAATAATTCACAACCCTGCATCTGAATAATGACATTTATGCTAGTCTTGCCACAAAATCATGCAATTTCATTAACTGTACTATTTCAACATCAGAAATACAGTCTGCATGTTTGTATAAGTTGGCACACATTTTCCTGACATCCACACCAGCAATTACAGTGACATCTTCTTAAAAGATTTGCAAGCATGGATGAGCATTGCTCACATACAGATTGCATAACAAAACATGAAACTAAATGTATTTTGTGAGGTTTTGAATTTCACCAAGAGCTTCTGGCACAGCATAACTCCATTCATTCCATGCTGCCATTCCAGATCACAGATTTGAGAAAAAACACACTCTCATTTACATTTCAGTCTGTGGTATACCATACCTAGCACGGAATTTCCCTGTAAGCAACATTCACTCAGGTAGAGCATTATTTACTAATCAAGTGTTTGGGAATGCATTATGCAATTCTTATACAATCAACAGTGTACTTTCCAAGGACCGTAGAATGTATATTCTTCAAAGATTAAGAATTACCTACCACAGTGAGTCACACAAAATCCCAATACTTGTTTTCTTTCCAAGCAGCCTTACTAGAACACCAGACTGAAAATTAAATATTTACTGTAAATGAGTGATGTTTTTGTAATATGCTCCTCCATTCTATAAGTCAATCATTTTAAAAAATGTTTCATTTGCACGTGACAATATGGGGCAACACCCACTACAAGGAAATAAATCCATTATCTGTGCCAGGTAGTTTTTAATAACTTACCAGTATTCTTTTTCTTCATGATAGAACTTTTGATTAGAAAGTAATATAGACAATATTAAACTGGAAATCTAATTTACAACAAATAGGAAATATCAAATCCATTGGGATAGCAGTAAATTATAGACATAAAATGATATTTTTATATGTATTCATACATAGGCCAAAAAAAAATTACTTATTACCAAACTGTAGCATTGGTGTGCACCTAGAGCACCAGCTTGGTAAAGAATGGATACCAATATAGAGGTTTTTAAAAACCCAAATAACTTGTCAAGCAAAATACAGTGATTTTGAGACTAGTTTGTGAAAAACCTGGCAGAAGAGATAAGGTATTAGATTGGCATAGGCACACAAGTGCATTACTTGATGGTTACATTGAGCAGTTCTGTATATATTTTGAGATGTACCTGACTCAGTAACTATAATTTATACTTATGAATAATGTACAAAGCATTGTGTTAGGAAAAATATTTAAATCCTGAACTCATAACATCAGTGGAACAGAACTGCCTGATTTCATGTGAAAAATTACCATTGTCAGGTTAAAGAGATGGCCACTTGAACAGTAACTAAAAGGAGAAGTGCAGAACTCTAGGAGGAAGATTTTTCCTAGCAGGATTAATATTTGAAGATAATGTCTGTTCAGCATTCAGAGCAACAAAAGAAGTAGCACTGTACATCCAGCACAGGGAACAATAAGAATCCAGAAATCCTATTTTCCCAGGGCATATTTTCCCTATTTTCACTTATGCCAACAGGACCTCCCAGTGCATGGAGACAAGAGGTAAATTAAGATTCTTGAGGGCGGCCATGGATATACATGGCAATGAAGGGAAGAGAGAGACCACTTTCACATGGGAAACTAATAGAAACTCTGCACTCCATCAGCTCCCAGAAGAGCATTCTCATGAAGCCAAACTGCTGCGTGCATTTGACTTTTTTTGAGCCATTGATAGGTATATTTAGATTAAATGATACCTAGACTAGAAAACTTCAGGTCACTTAGTGTTCTAGCACGCCTCTTTTTTCTACTATAAATAGTGATGTTCAAATTCTTACCTGTTGAGAATGAGCAAGTTTAGGAAGGCAACTAAATCCCTTATGAATTTAGGTCAAACACTAAAGATCAATTCAAGATGGCCCATTTCTGTTCTACATCCTATACTGCTTGCTATGTCACTTCTCTACCAAAAAACATCTACAGAGCTATCTATGGTTGATCCACAATGACTAAATCTGGGTATGTGCAAAAGTAATTCTGTAATTAGAATGTCCAGGATTACACAAGATGTATGCATCATAAGGTCCTTTTTAAAGTTACTTTACAATCTCTTGTGTACGTCATCATTTAGAATTTAAAAAGCGTAGATTGGAAATGACTTACTTTTTGGTTTCATGTAAGATGTGTTCATACTGGCATAACCCTGTTTTTCATAAGAAAAAGCTTTTATACTCCTTTAGCCTGAGTGGCTTTTATCTTACACCAACAGAAACAATAAAATCAAAGAGAAACAGAAGTTTCTCCAAGAGCTGCCCTCATAAAGGAAAGAATTATGTTAACTCACAGTAATTATAAATGCTGTCATAACATTGGCTGCAATATAATCTAGACATGCCTGTTCTAGCTTTGGAATAGTTTCCTGAGATACTTGCAGAGGTGGGGCAGCACAGACCTCAGAGATGACTGGCAAAATGGTCTATTTTGGGCAGTCAGAAGCTCAGTGGAATTGAAAGCTTTACAACAACAATACTTTACAACAAAAATACAATTTGAATCCTTACACAGGGTTAACAAATCAAATGTACAACTATACTTTCTCTTAAGTCTTCAACATGCTTGGATAATCAGTGCCCTCGCTTCCCTAGGTCCTGCCTTTATGTTTACTAGAATTCATACTTTCACTCTTCATAAGGCCCATACATGGATGAGATTGGAATTTTCAATCAACCATTACTATTTGATCTAAGAGACACACTCTCCTGCAGGCTCCTTTGAAATTCAGTATTAGATTTGGTTTTGTTGTAATCTTAGCTCAAGTTGCAAGTTAAACATTGACATTAATTTAAGTCCTATCTATACATTAAAAAACCCCAACATAGCTTGATATGGCACTGGAAAATTAAAGAACAGGTTACAACAATGGTTGTAAAAAATTGTTGTAATGTGTAAAAAGGTTTACGCAATCCGTCAGTTGCTCACATCACTAATTCCTAGTGTTGCTACCTGCTTACAACGCTCATATGCTATTAGTGTTTCACAGATATTCACAATTACTTCCACCTCTCCAGAATAAACAATCCACTAATAATTCTAAGAATCCACTAATAATAACTAGATAGCAGCAAAATCCACTGTAATAAAAAGAACCAGGAAATGTGCACCTGAGTTCACCCTGCCACACAAAAATGAGTGGATTTCTTGTACTGACACATTATCTCACCACCACTTTGCACTGTGGTAACTCTTTGGGCTAACAGGAGGACATGAGTTACATAGCAGAAAAAAAACAACCTAGCAAGACTCCACAACTCCTGTGTGGAGTCACAGTGGTTTTCCTTACAGTGTGATTTCTCTCAATACCTATAGACAGCCCACATCGACTCGGATCCGCTGTCTTCTACGCCGGCAGTGGTAGAACAATGTAAGGGAAATGGCCTGTGCCTCCCTCAGTGAGGGTCAGGGCCACGTACGACCATCAGCACAACTCAGGGCAATCCTCCAAATTCCCTGATTTTGCTCCTGATGCAGTCCTTATAAATTATTCCAGGAGAGCTGGCTCTCTGCACATAAAAGCATTCTGACTGCTCAAATGACTCTCGTGCTCAGGCCATGTACAGGGACCAGGAATGCAGAGATGCTGTAGTGGCTATGAAAAAAGGAGACAGAGGAACAGTGCACAGGGAGGAAGACAAAAGCTTTTTGCTCTCTTGCTTCATGTGCAGATATAAGGCGACAAAGCAGACCAAAACCAACGCTCCTAAACATAGAATCAGTTCAAGATCATGCTTACATATTAATAAAAACAAGCAAAAAATCCAAACAAATGAACAAAACATTTTTCCCTCTATTACCGTTATTACCTATTTCTTTTTCTCCTCACATAGGAGATGAAACTTTAAGCATGAAAAACACTGATACTTAACGTAAAAGAAGATCCATCAGAAAATTTTCCTTCTAAAAACTTAATCTGTGAGTAGAGACATCAATACAATATTCTAAGACATGCTTTGTTATCTAATTGTGTCTTATAAAGAATTAAAGTGACATTACTGTGCAGAATAAAAATGCACTTACAATCTACTTCAATACATTTCTTTTCCTAGGCTTAAAGACAACAGCAACATTAATCAAAAAGATAGTAAGTATTTCTGCTACAGAAAAAGTAGCACATCTTCCCTAAGAGATATAATGGCTCCTTATACTGACTTTTATCTGTATACTATTCTGACATGTTTTCTATGCCATCATGTGAAATTACTGAGGGATGCACACAGTGAAATGTAAGAAAAGGCAGAAGACACATCACAGAGCGAGAATTCTAAAAAGGAAAAAATGGTATTCTGATCATGTTCATAATTCTTCTTTATATGACCTTCAAAACATACTTAAATCTATCCTGAGGATCACAGTCTATTTAGGAGGTACAAACATTACCAAACCTGCACCAACCCTCAAAGTGACAGTGCTTTGCAAGGATACAAATGGGTGACCAAGTACTTAGTTTGCAGAACTACAAAAGAGGGTGAGTTCCCCACTATATTGTGCATATTATTCATAAATTTTAAGGTAATTGAGGTAATGTATTAGTAAGGTAGCCTAAAAACATGACAAGCTGACACTTTATCTCCTCAGTAAGACAATATTGTCCAGCAAATATTTGTTAGACATTTTCGACTTTGTCCAATCTTATATGATGTTTATATATAAGAAGCGATAGACATTTTGCTCCTAAAATAAGAAGCAACACTGTAGCATGGGTACTTCCCCCAAATTTCACAACTAAGAAAGGAAGACTACTGGTTACTGCATTGCTTTTCTACAGTTCACTCCTTCTAGTAGGTTTTGAAGGTGCTCTTTGAACAGGCAGTGCTCTCTTACTGCAGTGCTGTAGGGCACTTCCTGATAAGCAGGAGGAAGCAGGAGAAGCGAAATGAGTTTTACTTGCTGCAAAAACTGAGTCACAGCTACAAACCTTTATGCAATACCCCGCCCTTTGCGTCCTCCTTCTCACAGGCTGCAGCAACCTTCAGCAGGCTACAAGTCGAAAGTCCTGTTCAAAAACAAAACAATGAAATCAGCAACTTTTGTAACAGGTCACATGAACCTGTGACCATGACTTTGGGAAAGTTCTAAGTTTAGCAAACGTTGCGTCTACTATTCTAATACTGTGACAAGGAAGTCTTGTTTACCTGGTTTATTTATAACACTGTGTAGGATTGAGGGGTTCAGACTGAAAATAAAACTGAGGTATTACTGGGAACTGACTAACAGTGACAATGGTCACTAATGGTTCTTCATTATTATGTGTGGGCTCATAGTAGGAACTGCAGAGAATTAATCAACACAGGCTTGTGATGTCATACAGTGACCAACTAATCCAAGTCAATGGAGAGATTTGTGCTGCCTTCAATAGCACTTGGATCAAACAAGCCACAATGCAAAAACAATCCAACCCCAAAACAATTGATATCAAACCCTTGGGTACATGCTAAATGAGTATGACTGATGTTCCCAAACTAACACATCGTCTACAAATAGCCAGATTCCCAGACTTGTGAGCACTCACAAATAGAGTTAATTGCCAGTAAATCTGGCAGCTGTTTCAGCTTTATGTTGGTCAGAGTTTATAGAGCCAGGCTTGCAAACAGTGCTGGAAACTCTTGTCACTGTTAAGAGAGTTGTTAGTGCATCTGGTAATACCTATGGTCTATTCACCCAACAAACTGATGCTATTTAACACACTCTTGCCTTTCTGCAAAGGGTTAACACCACCAAATAGAGGGAAAAAAATACATGAACAAACCTAAACAAGAAGCAGCCTGAACCCTTTGCTAAATGAACACACCCTCTGTGCAGCTGAACTGCACTGACAAAGCTATAAAAGCACCTAAATGCCAACTGCATTTTGAGCTACTGTATCTCTAGTTCACTGTACAGGATCAAGCTGTAATTACATATTTATGGCCAGTTTATATTCTTACCAAATTTAGCTAAATGGAATATGGTAAGACTATGGTACATGTTTAGAAAATGATGGAGGCAAAGAACCAGAACTTGCCAGTTTCAAAAATGTTTAAGTTTATACTATGCAACATGAGCTTTTATGTTGTTTGTATATTCCAACTGTGCCTCAAAGACCCAAACTAGACACACTGTCATGACATATGGCTACCACGAACTTATTTATAACTTTGGGATCTCTCCATGTGCACAATGAGATGGAACAGGCATCCATAGCGTACTTCAGAAAAGGAGTGCTAGGATCTCCAGTGTCAGATGTAATAAGGGATCTTCACAAACCACATAGCTTTTGAGAAAAGCCATCTGAAGATACCCAAAAAGGGTACTGGAGGCTTTCAACATGTTCTCTGTATATTGTTTCATACAATGAAAATAAAAGGAGACCTGAAGAAGGGATAGAAAGTATTTCTTCCTCTGCATGACTTCTCTACTTTAATTTACTTCCATTCTGAGAGAAATGCTCTTTGATGAATCTAAGTATTTAGTGAAACTAGGCAAAGACCATGCAAGTCATCTTCCCCATTCTGTAAACACCAAAACTCCTGTGACTGAATGATGCAAGAGTTAACGTTACAACACATTAAAGGGACAGTTTACAGGAATTAACTGTCCAAATCGTAGGTCTTATTTTTAGTAACAATATCATCATAATAAAATATTAGTTACAAAATGCTAGAGAACGCAATTAACCAGAAACTGCCGAGATCATCTTTGAGAAACACTGACTCTGTGTTGTGTGTGTGCCTGTGTCTGTGTGTGTGAAATAAAAAAGTAAAAGCAACTCCAAATAACATTCCTTGCTGTTGTTATTAGAAATAATATAAATCTACACTTACAGCATTAACACATTCCAACACCATCATGTCCCACCTCTGCCCTGGCCTTGTGTAGCACATTCACAAGGGGAGAAGAGACTGTAAGACTGGGGACACAGGTTGTTTCCACCTGGAGAGTTTGCAGGAAGAAATTAATGGGACAGTGAAAGTTTTATAACATGAAGGTACTCCTGAATCAATGCAAGTAAGCGTGGAACACTTGCACAATCCTAATGTGTTTTTCAGTCATAGATTCACTGTTATATGTCACTAGCTACCTGCTGAGAGCCTCTTGTGTGCTGAGTGAGAATAGATATGGAAATCAAGATTTAACTGAGCCTTTAAAATGAATGCTGAAAATTATTTTAAAAGAGTCCTTATTTGTATTAAAGATCTAAATCAAATATGATTTATGTTCTTTTATACACAGGGCCATTCTATTCTGCATCTAGATTTTCATTGCAGCACTTAATGTTGTACAAGTTTGCAGATTCTTGTCCACTTAGAAATAGCAAAGTAACACTTAGAACACACATTTCCTCAACACACAATCAGGAATACTGATTAAAAAAATGTGTCACCTTGTTTTGTGGTTCAAATGTACTATAAAAATGTTCCCAAGAAACATCTGGTTTGTATTCACACCAGTTGGGTTTAAATACATATGTCAACAGACAAGCCTCATATTCCAAGTCGAGTGAAAACAGACCTTTTCAGCAAATTCTGCCTCACCCGAATTCATTCTGAAAGACCTGATAATTTCTACTTTATTTGGTGCAGAATATCATCCACTAGTGCTAAAACTCTCAATGAACTTCAAAACCGTACCTTGAATAATCAATTCTTACCTCATCCTCTTGTCACTGATCTCAGCGACACAGGAATATATTCTGAGGGATCATTGAGTAAACAAGCCTGTGCCTTTTTAGATTTGAAATTATATTTTTCAGAGAACTGACAACAAGCATAAAAATTAATCATAATAACCCTTATTACAGATGCACTCTTACTTTCAACAGCTGAAAACTGTTTCTTCTCAGTGCAAAATAACTTATCATTTAAACAGAACAGCAATCATGAAACAACAAAACTCTGCAGCAGTTCTCAAGAAGCAAAAGAATAAAACTTGGCTTTCTTCATCTGCATTTTCAAGCCCCTACAAAGATTGCAGTGAAGACAGAATAAGTACCCAGGATGTAGGAAGAGTACTACACTGTAACCACGGCTATTAAAAGCAATCTGAATCAGAGAAGTTAAAGCAAAATCAGGCTTAGTTTTAAGTAGTCTGTTTAGTGCAGCAGAAAGGTTAAAAAAAATCAGTTTTTTTACAGATTACAAAGGGCTTTTAGGACATAAGCTACCACGACAAGTTATTGTAATTAATCTTTCTAAAATGCTAATAAAATTATAGATTATATGAAAATTAAACCAAAGGAAGTATTTTGTAGAGTTTTGAGCAACATTTGAGCAGTATGCAATTCAATCCTTAAAAAAATTTCATTTTTGTAACACAAATCAAATTTAAAAACCTAAAAAAATCAACTTAAAATCAGGCATGCAGTAGCACTGAAATGCTTCTTCTAAAGTAATTTAGTGATGTTACTGGGATGAGGGAGGAACCAAGCTTTTGCAGGAAATCTCTCTGTTCCAGGAAGTATGCCAAATTAGACAGAAGCTAATTAGAAAGCCTGAGAACACCCTGCTTTTACAACATAGACATAACAATCAATTTGTGTGAAGAAAGGAAACCAAGAAGGAGCAAACTCTGCCACCCAAAAAACCTACACACCCAGTCTGCATCACTTCAGTTAGCAAGAAATGTCATTAACCTCCACAGGGACAAGGTCATGCCCCACCTGCAAAACAACTTTACCTTATCTTCATTGCTTCTAAATGTAGGGCAGACAGAAGATACCATCTCAGAATAATCCAATTAAAACAATATTTTAAGATTTAAACATGCAGAAAAGTCAACAAAATCGAAGATTAAATTCTCATAGGGCAACTTCTGATAACATTTAAAATGTCTATTGCCATGTGACACGTGTTCATGCATAGGTTTTGCCTCTGCTGTGCTTTCAGCTGAATGAGTAACAGATTTAGGATTTCTGCTAAGCATTGTGTTCACTAGAGAAATGTTCCACACTGCACAGTGCCCCATTGTTTATGGAAGTTTCAAAACGGTAGTCATGATCTACTGAGTCCATTTTCAACATCTCACATTTAGTTAGGCATTCCAAGGCAAAAGACAAGTTCCAAAGAATTCACAAACCTAAACAGTTACAAAAACAGGAGCCTTTGGGGAAAACAATGAGGTTTTGGCTTGTTTTAAACTTCTCCACACAACTGTGCCTGCTTTACAAAAAGTATTTCTCTTTGTTCACAGATGTTTCCTTGTGAACATAATAAAGTTATCCACATTTTTTAAATAACAGTTGAAGACCAGAGTTCCAGTCCACTGATAGTCCTAGATAAAGGCAAATGGCACTCCAGAGCAAAGGAGAAAAAAAAAAAAAGAAGGACCCGGTGGATACAGAAGAAGCAACAAGAAGTTTTTGAAGAAACAAACAGAAGAGAACAAATGTTTCAAAGAGCCTGAGCTGCATTGAGAGATTCATGTGAAACATTTTGACTTTACACTCTTAGAAACTTTGATCTAAGGGTGGAAAGTGAGATGGGTGAGGACAGGAAGAAGGGAGAGCAGAGAAATAGGGTTTAATCAATTTCTGAATTTTGAAAGCCATATTTATTGTAAGTTTTCAAGTTGCACTGTTGGTACACAGCAGTGGCAACAACAAAAAGTTCGTAAATTCTGTAATTCATCCTGTCATGACAAACACTACCAGGTAACAATCCTGCACTGACCCTGAGCATGGGCTAGGTCAAAGTGACAAAATGTCAATTAGAAATTAACAGACCTATGAAATAGTTTCATATTACATAAAAAGCTACGATGGCCTTATTACATGAATTAAACTTTGATTAATTCACAGTAAACCATCAGAAAATTTGTTAGAGCTGAATGCTTTGAACTCTTACCAAGATTTAAGAAAGAAATAAAAAGGCACCTTTTTTGCTAAGTTATCCAATTTTTCAATCATGTAACAAGTTTATTGGAATTAATGGAATAAATACATTTGTGAGACTATTAGACTACAGCAGAATCTATGAAAAGCTACCTTGTTCCAGTTCATAAAGATGCTGCAGTAGCTGTTCTGCAGAAAGCAGACAAAGCTCTAAAGAAACAGGTAACACCTTTAATGTGCAATTTCTAATTCTCTCAGGTACTTACATGATTAACAGCCTTAACGTTATGCTCACCACGTTGCCCCGGTGGGCATGATACACCTCCTATCTTTGTCAGAAAGCACTGAACAACTTACCCAAAATACCCTGTGGCAGACTGCACTTATCCTAAATTTCTTGTTCACATCTTTACTCCTCTTTTCTACCTGGAGTAGAAAAGACTACACAGGAGACTACCATGAAGAAAATGACAGAATACTGACTTGGTGCCTATGCCTGATCAAGGGCTGTTCATAAATAACAGCAGAACTGCACACACTTTTTATAATCTTTTTTTTAAACATTAATGTTCTCAAATACCTTCACCATCCAGATTATCCCCACTTCTACAAAAACTTCTGTCATGTCCCTTCTTGACTCCCATCTTGCCTCATTAGATTCAGAGCCACAAGTGTAATAAATAGCTCTAAGGGTAACCGCCGTTCTCCACCTTGCGTAACGCAACCATCTAATGAGAAAATGGTATCTCAAATACATTTCAAATGCATCATGTCTTCTCCAGAATGAAAAAGCCAGACTGCAAGAACTGACTTGACATTCGGCCCTGGATCATACCACAAGGAAATCCTTAGGACTGTGAAGGAGAGTAGCGTGTTCAAGTCACAGAAGAAACTCCCAATTAACTTTTTGGAGAGCTCCCACAAATCATGAGTGCAACACTGCCAAATCTCCTCTACAGCCACAGGAAAGGTGCAATTATCATTTAGCAACAAAACAGCAACTCCTCCAGGCAGAACTAAACCACAAACACCATACTGAGAAACAGAAATCATTCCTGCTTTCCCTCTGCCCTCAGGCTTATAATTAAAGGAAAGTCAAAAGAGATCCTCTTTATTTCTATTCCTTGAAAACAAAGAGCCCTGTTGAGTCAGAGAATCCAGCCTCCACCAGAAACTTCTTCTAGTCTGCCTTGAAAAATGGTTTCCAGACATAGAAGGCAACAGAAAATACATGGTGCTTTTTTTTTAAATAAGATCAATAGAGCTGTTAAATGTATGTGGACCTTCATAAGTCTCATAAGAATTAGAATGCCTTGATTATGCTAAAAAGCTAGATGTTTTCAGATAAAAGGGTAACTAACACTTAGAAGTGAAGAGGGGCCATCATGGAAGTTGAAGAACAGCTGTACGTACCTGAGTGAAGGCAAAGGGCTGACAGGAGGACAAAATTAGGTGCCAAATTTATGTTTCTGCTGAAACCACAGTTTTTAAGTGTCCACCGGGGTACAAAAAGCTAGGCTCTGAGCTTATGTTTTGGAGGTACTCTATTAGTCCACTTGGATTGCCTTGTGAAAATATTCTCCAGCTGCTGACAGGCCATTTCTGTCCTTCAGCTTGTGGGAACCATTCCATGCTTGGTAGTTGTTTGGGTTCATCCTAATAACTTCCATGAGGACACTCAGTACATTGAGCAAATACCTCACATTCTGGGATGGGAATGAGTAGACTCCATAGCTCTGCAATCGAGGACATTTATTATGCAAGACTCACACACAGCCTGATATTGCTCAGGGCTCACAGACTTCCTGGAAGGTTGTTTCTGATAGGGTGCACCGCCTCAAAGCCATGAAGGGCACATGGAAAATTCCAGGAAAGCTTCACTTCAAATCACAGAACTTTTTTTTTCAAGGTTAAGAAGATTACTTAACTATTTTGCAGAGAGGTTCTAGCATAGGCTAGCTAGTATACCACTGCAGAGATGTACAATCAGTACAGATTTCCTCTTCAAGTTACAGTAAGCTTTGCAATGATATTCTGGTGGCTCATTCAGAAGCCTTTTTTATTGTCAGCATAAAGTCATCCAGGTGACTAAATGGTGAGGTAAGCATTGCAAATTCCCCCTTCAGAGGATGCAGTGTAATCCCCAGACAACATACCCCAGGGCTGCTTTGCTGCACTTCGAGCAGTTATCTGTGCAAGTATTTATGGGCCCAAACACAGTTCTGTTTGACAGGTGTGTCCCTAGCAGCATGTAACCAGGAACACCTTAGTGGAAAACTAGCATCTATTACATTTCCAGAAGCTAATGAGTAATCCAGGTTTTTGATGGAGAACACAATTTTAAGAACAGCACAAATTTACTGATAGTTTTCCAGAATTCCTTTTTTAAGGCAGCTGAAGAGAAAGGCTTGTGTTCCTGAAAGTTTGACCACTTCTCTCCTCTCTTCCTCTGCATGACTCAATCTAATAAAAGACACAGCCACTCTCTAATAACCACACCATTCCATCCTTGGAATGCTCTGGGACAGCACAATCTAGCTGAGGTTTGCACTGCACCACGCCATCACTACACTGCACAACAAAGCCCTTCAAATGGCACACAGAACCTTCACAAACAGATGCCACTGTATCACAAAGAAAGGCTGAAAAAGAAGGACTGCTAAGATTGAACAGTACACTGGCACACAAAAAGGGCTGAACCTCTACTTCCTTCAATTTTCCAGTCGAAACTTTGGCTAAGCCTACTCAAAATCACTTGGAAATAATCCCAAACTAACCATTTGGTTAAGCTGTGGAATGAAAACATTCCAGGTTTAGACTTGGTTCAGATTAGTTTAGTCTATATTTAGTTCAACACTTTTATCTTTCAAATAAAAAAACCCCAAACCTAAGGGTGAGAGCATGCTGATGCAGACACAACAGCCCTATGGGGACAGAACTCGGCGCACTTGAGTTTTGCCTTCTGGCAATTTCAACCTACTTTACAGCTCCTCTACAAGGACCTTTATTTGATGCTTTATTTGGTGTATTATTTGGTGCTTATTGTGTACCTCTTAGTGATTTTTTTAATTGATCTTTCACCTGTTCACAGTGACTAGTGTATCAAAAGTTACTTGATGATATGGTGCCTCGTTTCATATGGCCCACCGCATTTTCTTTGAATGTTAACAGTCTGGGAAGATGCCATCCCAAATTAGAGACTAATTTGCTGTCTGGTTTGTCTAGAGAAAGCAACAGCTTTGGGAGACAGACAGACAGACAGTCACTGATTTTAATGAACAATTTCACAAAAAAACCCCAATCAAACCAACCAACCACAAACCAGAACCCCCCTCAACTCCCATTCAGAAGGGATCAAAGAGAACTCAGAAGCTTTTTAACATGCAGTAGTGATATACAAAGAGTTACAGTAGAGAGCGTGTAAGCCTGGTCTACCACATACTACTATTAAAAGCTTACACATGGGGCCCAGTATCCTTTCATATTATCTGATTCTTAGGAAAAAAGACAAGGCCAGCTCCAGTAGGGCACTGTAAACAATCCCAGGCTTCATCCTTTCACAGAGAATCCATGACCACAAAGGCTACAGAACAGCCTCTTGAGAGGCAGACTTGGCAACTGAAACAGAAATGAACCAGCATCCTTTTAACATTCTAGATATAAGCTACTGCTGTCATTGCTGTAGTTGAGAGAACGACCGTAATATCAATGGCATCCTTGACATGGTACTTATGTAATAATTAATTGTGGGGAATGTCATGTTCCAGCGGGCGTAGAAACCATCCCCCAGGGCAATGCATTGCTTTTCTTTACTGGGAGAGCACAGCACGGAGCAAGAGCAGCAGGCTTTGCCGTTTGCCCTCGCTCGCAGCGCGAGACAGAGTTATCCTTTCACTCAGCACCCGCAAAGGGAGGTTTGGCAGCGGCTCCCTTGCTGGTGCCAAATAAAGGCGACTCCACGGCACGACACAAGGCGCGCCCTGGCCGTTTCAGGGGCCATCAGTCCCCCGGAGCTGCCGCAGGGCTGGGTCCCGCAGGGCT
>VXBB01019261.1:843982-860736 GCA_013399915.1 Illadopsis cleaveri
CCGCCCGGGGCTGCCGGGGAGAGTGACCCCGTCAGTCCCCGGCCTCCCGGGGTGCGGTCTGAGCGCAGCCCGCGGTGTGCCCGACTCTCCCGGGCGGCTCAGCTGCGGTGGCCCCGGGTGATGCTCCCTCCCCGCGTGAGGTCCGGAGCCGTTCTCCCATCACCGCTCCCGGCTCTGTGGCTGTGCTTCCCGGAGCGCGGGAGCCTGGCCGGCACGGCGAGAAGCGGAACGCCGGGTCCTGCCCCGGGGCAGCACGGACAGCGTCTAGCCGCCTCCGTGGGGCAAACCACAAGCGCACATCGCTAATAAAACGGTCCTAATGTGCAAAGAAAGAATGCCTTCATGTATTTCCTGTACGTTCCCACAAGAGAACCAAATACTGCAAGTAAAGGTTTTCTGCTGATGTGTTAGGCGTGAACAGTTTTACGTAATAAAACACAATTTTAACTCAGCCAGGAGCTGAGGGCTTCAAACTGCAGGTGTTGTCCATAGTAGGTTATCTCTGGGTCTGGGATATGCTCTGAAATAAAGCCCCTCACTCATTATAAGGTCGAGATGATGCTGTACCATCATATTTAGATCATGGCTCTTAGGGAAATCTGGGGGGTACTTAGTCACCTATGGCATGACCTTATATTCCCACTCAATTTAGTAACAACAGTTGGTTTCTTATAGGACATGTGAGATTTAATTTATTAACAGTTTCTAGGATAAGTGGAGGGAACTCAGAAAAGGCATGAGATGAGAAGTCAGCAGATGAAAGGGGAATGCTCAGAGGGATGGAGCTCCCAGAGAAATGTAAGTCTTGTCTCTCTCTCAAATAGAACATTAATGGAAATGCAGTTACTTATCAAGAAGAGATTTTTATTACATTGCCCTAGGTGATTTTTTGTTCCTGACTAAAATTATATGGCTATGATTTGCAATTCAGCTTTTGCCTTTTGCTTATTTTTGAGCCTTTTTATTGAATAGCACAGTGGAATCTGTCAGAATGCTAAAACTCTTCTGTTCTGAGAATGATCTTTCAGCCACCTGAGGGAAAAAAAAAAGCTTCCCTTTACAATCAGATGGTATATCCTATTCATAAGGATGGCACGTGGAAATATTGATATATGTTTGAGCATGTAAAATCCTGGTAGGCAAATACCAGAGGAATGTGTATGTTCCAGAAAAAAAGAAGTGCTGCAGCTTAGCCCTGAGTTAGCCAGTGTGTCACAGATGTTTGTCCTCTTGTCTTTAAACTCTGGAACAAATTCTGCTCTCATTGGCCATTTGTCTGCCTTAAGCTGGGACAAGATATGTTACAAGAACTTTTAGCTTGTTGAAGGACTTCTGGCTTTTTGCATTATGATCCAAACATGAGCTGAAAAGGTGTTGGTTTTTTTTTCCTAGCTAATCACTAGCATTAAATAAACCAAGAAAGAGGTAAAATTAATAAAATATCAGAGGAGGTTGGCTCTGAAATGCAATCTAATTAAGATGTCAATTTAAATAAATCACTTACTGCCACTGAAACTAAATAATGGATGTGAAAAGCTGTTTAGTGCAAAAGAGATTTGAAGTTTTCTTGGAAAAGTAATTGTTTAAAAATTCAGTATTTTTCATTCTTGCTCTTATAAATAATCAGGCAGGCTATTCTCTTACCACTTTTATGTTTCTAAGTGACTCTAGGTTTGTTTGTCACTTAAGCTTCCTTGTGAGTAATTATTATCATAATTTCATATCACTCATTAAAAGAAAGTTGTTTTTTCCCCTAAATCCCCTAGCCTACTTCTGTTATGCCAACAGGAGCATTCAGAAAGTGGCACTGAGGTGCAGCTCTGATAAAAGTTTTCTGTTTCCCTGTGACTCATTTGACATTAACATAATTATACTACAGGAGTCAAAGTGATTTTCCAACTATGAGTAATGCACAGCACTAGACTGAGTGTTTACAGGACACCGAGGCATATCAGCCAGCTGAAGTAACCAGCTGCTGATAACAGCTGAAGTAAGTTAGGGAATTAAAAGTCTTATAACACAATTACCCTTCTTTGGCACTCGGTGTCACGCACGGCTGGGAGGTGTCGTGTGCCCTGCGGAGAAGGATCCAGAAACTGTAACGAGGACAAGACCGAGCCCGTGGGTAGTTCACACAACAAGTTCTTCATAGTTTTCTTCCCACTTGCATATTTATGGCAGAGTCGTGCTCAAAGGGGAGCAGTGATCTTTTCAAGAAGCGGCTGTATTTACCAGGGTTCATTTCAAAACACAAGTGACACACATCCTCTCAGCCAGGAAAACAAGATCAAAATGAAACAACAACAAAAAGAAATGAGATCGTCTCACAAGGGCTTTGAACCATGTGTATGGGAATAGCACAAAAGGAGAAAACCAATAAGGATAAGGCAAAATTGAGTGCTGTTACCACAATGAGATATCTTTTCTCTGTAATTAAAGTATCTGTGCAGGCTAGTGATAAAAAGTACAGAGAAGAATTACAATGAATAACTTCTGGATAAATAGCAGAAACAGTAACTACAGAATGTATTAGGTATATGAAGAAACTAAAAGTAAAACAAAATCTTAGTGGTCAAGACTTGTTTCAAGTGTTTCCTGGAATTATAGAAATTACCGACTTCTCCAGAGTTTTAAAAGTAATTTAAGAAAGAGGTTATTTTTTTCTGACTTGGTTTGTTTGTTTGCATACAAGTGGGTGCTTGATTGAAGCTGGGTCACTTTGTATTTATAAATTTGTCAACTTTGGCTGGATATCCTTCCAATGAGGCCTGATTTAGTAATGTGCTGAGCACCCAGAACATCACTGGTTTCATACGTCCCACGAGGATTATCTTTGAAAGTAGAAAGCTAATTTTGAAATACCAACTCAAACCCACTACAATTTGCTAGAGTACTAGAGTGGAAAATAGCCTGTTAACAGCTTCCTTATAAAATACCACAGTAATACAAGCAGGGGAGAGGGTCAAATGCAGAAAACAGGGCTGATAGCAGAACTGTTAGCAGAAAGAATGTATTCCAAGAGATATATCTGAAGAATTCAGAAGAAAATTGCACGTCACACTGCGTTCTTTATTTCACAAGAAAATCTGCTGAGGTCAGATGCTTGGCATGCTCTGATTATCGTCACTGACTCTCAGAGCTGGATGAGGACCAGAAATGGGAAAAAAAGTTTTTCATGGCTGAGAAAGGCTGGAGGAGGAAAGGTTTGCTCCAGTACCTTGTACTTACAACATTCCCCATTTGCCAGGAGAGTCAGGGCTTGGAGATCTTCTGTTTTCTCTGCTATGGTTTTCATGCTGCATGACAATGGGCAAACTCTAAACCTGTTTCCTTCAGTGTGGCCACCTCTTACTTACTAAGGGATGGCTTGGTGGAGATGGCTTTGCATTCCAGCTGCTACTACAATGACCAGCATGAATGTATTTAACAATGTTGATAAAATCAGCCAGCAGAACCCAAACAAAACATAAACAGAACAATTCAAGCCCTCTCCACAGAAATAAATTCCCACAGCAAAATTTAGCAGTCTTAAATTTAATCTGATTTGCTGTAAACTCATCCAGAACTGCAGTCATGCCTTTCAAACATCCACCTCCATAGCATGTGGTGCCAATGGATTTACTTCTGTTTTCACTGCTTTTAATTACCAACAGCCCTAACTACCAAAGCTCAGCCCTCAGCTCAGGTTGCTAAAATGTATTCCAGTATTACCAGAGCAGGTTCCTGTGCTTCAGGTGTTATTCCTAAGAGTAACACAACAGGAGATGTCTGTAACACAGTTCTGCTCAGCTCCATACCTACCTGGAATCCCCTAATAAAGCAGCCTTGAAAGCGACGCCTCTGCAATACTCTGCATTTCTACCTCTTCCTTTCCTACTTGGCTCTAGAAGAATTGTCTTCTTTTAATGATGTTCAGAGCAGCTGTACCTGTTCCCCACCTTTTTTCTTCTTGGAGGAACTACCATTTATTTGTAACATTTATTTTGCATTCTGCGGTGAAAATACGACCTGTGCAAATTCCAAGTATTTAACCTTTGTTCCTTGTCGAAGCTTTGAAAATTAACTTAAAATAGCAGAGTGAAATAGGCACCAAGGGGCATTTTCTGGAAGTAACTGATAACATCTTGCAAGTACTGCTTGCCCTTACTGGTTGGTTGGGTTTTGTTGTTGTTAGCTTGTTGTTCAAGCTGTGCTCCCAAAACAAAAGTTCACAGACAATTATTCAGTACAGAAAGTTGTTATGGTTGTAGAAAGCATGTAAAAGTAAACAGGTCTATCAAGATGTGGCTTATTTTCTAAAATACAGGAAAATTAGCTGATAGTAATTTTTTGTGAGTTTTCAGTGNAACCCCAATCAAACCAACCAACCACAAACCAGAACCCCCCTCAACTCCCATTCAGAAGGGATCAAAGAGAACTCAGAAGCTTTTTAACATGCAGTAGTGAAATACAAAGAGTTACAGTAGAGAGCGTGTAAGCCTGGTCTACCACATACTACTATTAAAAGCTTACACATGGGGCCCAGTATCCTTTCATATTATCTGATTCTTAGGAAAAAAGACAAGGCCAGCTCCAGTAGGGCACTGTAAACAATCCCAGGCTTCATCCTTTCACAGAGAATCCATGACCACAAAGGCTACAGAACAGCCTCTTGAGAGGCAGACTTGGCAACTGAAACAGAAATGAACCAGCATCCTTTTAACATTCTAGATATAAGCTACTGCTGTCATTGCTGTAGTTGAGAGAACGACCGTAATATCAATGGCATCCTTGACATGGTACTTATGTAATAATTAATTGTGGGGAATGTCATGTTCCAGCGGGCGTAGAAACCATCCCCCAGGGCAATGCATTGCTTTTCTTTACTGGGAGAGCACAGCACGGAGCAAGAGCAGCAGGCTTTGCCGTTTGCCCTCGCTCGCAGTGCGAGACAGTTATCCTTTCACTCAGCACCCGCAAAGGGAGGTTTGGCAGCGGCTCCCTTGCTGGTGCCAAATAAAGGCGACTCCACGGCACGACACAAGGCGCGCCCTGGCCGTTTCAGGGGCCATCAGTCCCCCGGAGCTGCCGCAGGGCTGGGTCCCGCAGGGCTCGGGTCCCGCAGGGCTCGGGTCCCGCAGGGCTCGGGTCCCGCAGTCCCGGGGGGCGGCTCCTCATCCCCGGGATCTGAGGGGGACGCGGAGCGCGAGCGTCGCACGTGACGTGACGCCACACGGGCGGCCCCGCATGACGTCACCGCGCCGAGCTCCCACCGGCGGCGCCCATAAATAGCCGCGCGGGGCCGCGCAGGCGCGCGCNGTAATGCAAATAGCTATTTTGGTGATAACTGATAATATGTTACTCTGAAGCAGCAGCAGAAAACAGTTGAAAATACATACCCATGCCAACAGCAATGAAAATAATTTCATCCCATTCTTACCTGGCTCTCAGTAACCCTCTCCCCTAGGGTTTATTCTATGATGTTACATGTCAGGTCCCTCATGTGACTCAGTACTTTGCAGAAATATTATATATTGTAATAGTTATACTTAGAAATGTTAAATATATTAAGGTATGTCTTGGTTTAAATATGTGTTATATGCAGGTTTATTTTTATAATTTGTTTCACAGAACGACTTCTCGTAGAAAAATGAATTTATCAATTCATAGCACAAATTTTAACACTGAAAACCCAGATATTACATTTTCTGCTATATTAAAGCCCTGTGCTGCTGACACCTATGCATGTGCTTGAATTTGAGCATATGAGTAGTACTGAACTCTCTGGGATTACATGCACAATTAAAATTAAGCACGTGTGAAACCCTTTCCAAATCCTTTCACTTGTTTAAAATAAAGAAAAAACCCAAACTAGTAACCACTCATTCATGTAATAAAATTGCAGTGGTGTTTATGTCAAGGAACTTACTCTCATTCGGTAGGCAAAGTAGCTTATAAAACAAATTTTTACTCAACAGAATTAAACCCTCCAATGCTGTGATCACCTGCCTGAGTGGCTGTCTTTTTCTAGTAGGAAAGAGAAATTGATTCTTTAACATTTTGAGTATCAGCTGAGATGAATATGGTTATTTTAGAATAAGTGGCACATTTCTAAGAAGAGATGAATATTTTTTTAATGTGTACATTTCATTCTTCTGTCAACATGAGTTTAATGTTTTTAGAAAAACTCAGAACAGTATTTTACTTTGGTATGGAAATATGCATTTTGTTTACCAGTGGTACTGAGCTTTGCTAAATCACTCATTAAAATGTTCACATGATAACATTACAAGTTCAAAATAGATGGTTGTGAAAGTATTAAGGCTTTCTGCTCTCTGAACATTTCCCCACCTCTTTATAAAAGAGAATTATATCTGGTCATGGTGCACTTGGATCATCACAGTAGAAAACAAATTGGTTTCTCACATTTTGTTAGTGATTGCTGTTCTTAACTGTATAGTGGAAACTAACTGGAGAGGCTCAGGAGCCAATAGAGTTACCATAAAACCTCAGCCACCCAAAATCCAGTCACAGCAATACTTGACTCTACATTCCCTGTCTTACATGACTTGATTCTCAGCTGGAAGACTTCAGCCCCTTGAAATGACTCCCAAATCAGCCAGCAAGGTGTGCAGGGAGAAGCTCAGCCTCCCCAGCAGGAGATGGGGGACCACTTGCCCCTCGTGTTGTAGGGAGGCATTTCTGTCCTCTTGAGAGACACAAACCTGAGATCCCTGCCTGTGCCTTGGCCTCTTCTTTTTAGTTTATCAAGGCATCTCTCTTGCAAATGCTGGTGGAAGGATGAGGTGGTGCTGCTTCCTTTATGCATCCAGTAGGGATATGTAAAAGCCAGGTACTATTCCAGTGGCTGATTGATAAGGTTTAATCTCTTACTTCCATTGATCTGGGAGGTGACCTGAGCTATCAAGCTCTAAATGGGGACAGGAGCACCCTCCATGTTCCTTGCTGAGGCCATACAGAAAATAGAGAGAGGACAGTTTGCTCAGGAGGAGGAGACTCTTCTTTCTGATTCTTGCTCCCAGGGCTGCTCCAAGATTTTACACAAGCATTTTTCAGGAGCAGAAATGTAGCTCTGTTCTCAATCCTTTAAAGCACCTGATCTTTGAAAGGCATGACTGCACCATGCAGTTGCTCACTCCCCCTGCATAGGATAGGCACCATAAGAAAACATGTACTTTGGAGGACCTAGGGAAAGATTTAATATCAGGAACCCATTGGGCATTGTCCTGAGGAAGGCTCCTAACTAGGTAGCAGATGTATTTGAGCACCCATGCAGAAATGGAACTTTGAGTGCACAGGAAGATGAAGGTTGCTCATTGCAGCACATGTGGGGTCTGGCTGCCAGGGTGTTTGATAGCCCTGGGAAAGGGTTTTGTATAAAGGAGCTTGGGATTTGCTTGCCTTGGGTTACTACAGCCAGTCCATTCTAAAGCTCCCATTCTAATCCATCACAGGAGAGTTTGAAAAGGAGGAGGAGGAGGAGTGTCTTAGGAGGAGCTCACAGAAGGAATATTTCCAGTGTAAAACAAACAAACTATAAATATTCCAGTATAAGGAAAGGATATGTACTGGGTGAACTTTGAGATGTGCTCCAAAAATATGCTGCTGACCTCCCACTTGACATGATCTGTTTCCCTATTAAACTGTAATATAATTAGGGTTTGCTCTAACCCTGCCACTGATTTCATGCTTACATCGATGGAAATGTGGCCTCACACATCATAGAGAGTATAAGGTATACATGTAAACTCTAAAATAACCCAGGCCATAGTAGAAGGAAGGATAGCCAAGAGAAAATACTTCTCTCTCCTACCTTGCAGAATATTTAGATGTCTTATCACATAAATGTGTATGGATATTAGGCCAAAGGTCTTTGAAAACTTGGACTCAAAGCTCAACTTTTTCCATAATTGCAGGTGAACTGCAGCTGAACTGGAGTCTGAGAATTCCCATAAGGAAGTGAAAAGGGAACTGGGGACAAAATGAATTGAAACTGGGAGTTGAGAGCAAAGATTCTTATATTGACCAAAGAAGGGATTTGAAAAATAGATGATGACTTTGCTGGTAGGCAATCATGGTGCTAACAGTCACCATGATGATAAAAGTTGGTGACGATTAGCTCATTTTGTCTCATCTCCCGTGTCTGCTGAATTTCACCCAACAAGCCTGCTGTGGAGCTGTGGGAGGTATGCAGCAGGTGCTGGGAGAGACACAGATGGGTCCTGGTTAGGGTAGATTGTAGAAGAAGGGTGGTCACAACTCCCTGGGTTTTGTAAGAGTCCCTCTAGGGCAGGCACATGCACAGATAAGTAAGACTCAATGAATAGATTTTGTCAGGAAACCAAAGGATGCTGAAGTCCCTCTGTTTCATGGGAATGAGTTTAGGGAGAAGGTCCATTAGTGGTCTGTCCTACTGATTCCCTGTGGCAGGAACACCCATGAAGGGGGAGAAGTTGCATCAGAGTACTGGGATATCCTGAGGAACAGGACTGTGGCCAGGGATGCTGCTTTTACAGCACTTTTTTAATTTGTAAAAATATGTACGACAGGCATTTTAAAATAAGAAAAGGCTTACTGTTAGAACATATATTCAAGTTGGTGATGAAACCTACAAGCCCTACAAATGCTTAGACATCTGCGTGAATATTTTAAGCACACAGAACATTTGTGGAAAAATGAATTTATACATTACATTACATTATTTATAACATAATATGACATAACTTGTATTATATTTTTTTATTATAGTGACATTTAATAATTGTAAACCATCCCCAGCAACTTGAGTCCAAGTTTAATGCCCCTGCTCTGCAAAGAAAATAGTGTGCACATCACACCTGCAGTGAGAACTTTTTTCTCTGCAAGCACTCGCTGCATAACGTGGCTGATTTACAGCCTGAGTTCAAGAGATTTCACAGACCACTAGGGAAATTTTGGAGAAGATTTTGGAGCCTAAACATCCACTTTTGCCCAAAGCACGAATCACCTGTAAAAAAAGACCTGGTGAATTTAAGTGTTGCCTGCTAGGTTACATGTTCTCTCCACTTAATACAGATACTTTAATCACAGAACAAATCATCAACAAAAAATATCAAGCTAGACCATCCCAAGTCAAATCTTTGGGAGATGAAATTAAATTAGTGGGGAATTCATGGCTTGCTTTGGTACTCTATCCTATCTGTACTTTCTGCTTCAGCCATGAAGCTGATAATTTATCTGAGGTTTTTTTCTGATACAATGTAGAACATCGTAGCTTATGGAAGGGCAAGAAATTTTTCTTCACTAACAAGGAAACTACCTTCTCCTCCAGAACATCTCTTCAAAATGGGACGGTAGAGCATGTTTTTTGTTGATCAGCTTTGAATTTATGCGGGAAAAAAGCCCAAATAAATTTAAATAGTATTGAACTACACTTTCCCTTTGTGGGGAAAAAATCAGGATCTACCAAAATTCTAAACATTTGGGTTTTTTAGAAAAATAACAGTAATTATTCTTCTTCAAAGATCTGCAATTAATTAATTGATCAGTCCATACATTAAAAAAATGTTTCTCTAACAAGAGACTGCAATATTAGACCTTGCCAGGTGCTCTCATCCCAAATGTGTTAGAATAAATATAATTCCACATAAATAAGAAACAGAATTTATAGAGGCTATGTGAGATCTTTGTTAATAGCAGGTCTGAAGTTAGGCAAGACTTTTGGACAGAGAATATTTAGCCTTGCATTTAACTGCTGTGCTGAATCTGGGCTTCTATTTGGCAGTTGAAATATTGTCATCATTTTTAGAGCTCACTATAAAACTCTTGTATACATAATAAAACTCTTGTGTATATATAGTAAAAACACACCGAGAATCTTTACAGGGGCTGCTAAATACTACTGCCATGCACACATTCAGTAGTAAGAATAGATAATGATGCATCAAGAAAGCAAAAGAAAAGGCCCATAAGAGTGTTAATTGAAATTAGGCATGAAAATAAAATACGGCAGCCTTATCCATTATTTCCATTTGGGGATCTCAGCTACCTAAAGCATAAAATACTCTCCATTTCAGCAGACTAGGAAATGGAACAAAAGGAAGATCTTCAGGTTATCTTCACAAAGATGGTAAATAAGGAGCCCTCTCATTTTCCAGCTATTCTCCTGTTGTTTCCAGTGTAAGACTAAAGCCCAACTCCACAGAAGGAGGCAGTGCATGGTGAAAATAAATTCCCATCTCCTCCACGTAACCATGTAACCTGCAATGTGGAGTCGACATTTGCTGTGACTCAGGACATTCATGACCCCAAACTTCCCTTCTAAACTTGGACTTGGCCTTTTAATAAAACCCTATTAGCAAGAACACTGGGTCTGGAGAGAATAGACCTGAGTTAGGTTCTCACATCTGGCTGAGTGGGGTGAAACTTGTGCCTCCTCTTTCTGAGGAGAAATGATCTAACCACACACTGATCATCTGTGCTGTTTGGGGAGCCTCACTCTGCATGTCTCTCACTCAAGCTGTCCTAACCTGAAGTTTCGAGCCGATTAGACAGTAAACCAGATGGTGCCTGACTTTTCAGCCCTGTAGTGAGGACATGCCCTGGACAAGGGGCATCCTGCAGTCTGCTTTTCTCTCTCTGTAGCCATTCTGCTTCTAAGAGTCACTTCAGGGAAGATGGACCCTACCCCACCATAGATAGCATTCCCTGCTGGACTGGCGTCACTTGGGAAGCCCAGGTGGGTGTAGTGGCACCCTGAACCTTCCCCCATTGCTGAGGTTGCCTTAGCAGCAGCCTCCTGTGCCCACAGAGCGATCTGGGTTTGGGTTCAGGAGGTGCTTTTGTGATTGCAATCAAGGAAGTCTCATTTTAAAGCTGTGTGCAGCTCCATCGGTTTAATTTTATTTACACTTTGCTCTCATTATCTGGGCAAGTTACTGTACAGTCAAAGCCAAAAAAATAAACCAAGGAAGATAAGAGGCTGAATGAAAGTTATGATCATTCATGTGCTCCTCTCATGGCAAGGCACATGTGAAGTAGGTGAGAGGACAAATGATAAGCACAGTGAAAGGCTGCAGAGGCAACTTGTTTTAATATTCTGTAGGCTGCAATCTGTGCCATACAGGGTTTTTATTTGAAATGGTATTTATGTAGGAATCAATGTTTAATAATTAGAAATGTGCATTTGTAATTATCATGACAAATTATAATTTTCATGTTTACCAGACAGATGAGAAGAGCTGTTTAAAGTATCATAAATGATATTAAATTCCAGAATATTCTTTGTATGTATGCACGGTTCCAAGGACAGTCAATAAGAAGAGCTGGTTTTTATAGGGGGTATGTGTGTGTATGACTAATTCCATAATGTGTCCAAAATGCTTGTAACTTAACACAGTAAAAATAGATATATTCTCTCTCTTGCTTCCTCTCATCCTTGGTGTTCACCTGAATACCACAAGGACACAAACCATAATTACATTACTCCACCCAGGGGGAAGCATACACCTTCAGCATGTAATTCCTTGCCTTTCTTCCAAGTTATTTCAAGAGGAGAGTTTTGTATGCTGAGAACCAGTGTGACTAAATGCTGTTTTTTCATAGTGCCTGGGGGCTAAATTTATCTCTCATTGAAGACAATGAGAATCTTTCCATTGACATAAATAACAGTTGGATCAGGTCTTAGGACTTTCATTAGTGATCATTTTTTCATGTGTAAAGACATGGATGAAGTTCAGAATGAGCCTGTAACTGATATCAAACAAAATCTGGGATGCTTTTACCAGGTGGAAAGGATGGGGAGAGGGAGATGATGGGCAGGATCTGTGAACAAGTAGTTTTCTTGCTATGAAATGGACGGGACTATAAAGGCACATTGAGGAGATGTAATTTACACTTGCCTGAGGGCAGTTAATAGACCTGACCTATCATTTTGCTTGTTCAGTGAAACCAGTGAGTTTGCTATGTTCAGTCTGGTTTAAGATGTGATTCTTCCATATGGGATCTAGTGGGATCTAGTTTTCTTGTTGTTTATTACCTGGATGTATCCAAAGAGATAACAAATTTTAATTGCAGGTTATTGTGCTTGGCCAGCTTCTAGGCTGGTGCACAGAGTCCATCTGATTTTAAAAAGCCTTGAAAATCTTCAGCAAAAGGGAACTAAAGATGTACTTGACTGGGCCAGTGTCAGGGCTGTCTCTTAGCTAGAGAGAAGGGATGTTTGTATAACTTGCACCTCCAGCCCACACTTCTGAAATTCTCCCTATAACAATGACTGACAACCTGCTGGAACATTAATTTAGTAAAATTCGTGGTAAGGTTGTGCACCAGAATCTGGTCCTGAAATGTATGTCTTGCACCCAGTGATAATTTTGTTATCAATGCCTCCATGTCATTAAGGAAGAAACAAAAAGGAAAATGACAGAAAGCAAAAGAGAAATTGAAAATTACTCATTTAAATTTAGGAAGCTTCCAGGCAGAACCAGAAGGAACAATAGGAGAAAAAATTCTGGGAAAAAAGGAACAGAAAAAAGGGGGATGATGAAATCCAGGGATACAGGGAGGGAAAAGAGAAGTGAGAAGAGTAGAAACGGGGAAGTGGCAAAAGAAAAGGAGAAGCTGCTGTTTTAAAGAAATGGGAAAGGTAGCTTACAGAAATAAAGCAAAAGAGAGTAGGTAATGGGATTTTAAAAGGAGAGAATAAATGAAGAGAATGGATTTAGAGGGATTGTGATGGGAGAAGGCAGTAAGGAAAGAAAGGTAAGATGAGAGAAAAACAAAGAGCAAAATAGTTTTATCTTCAGTGTTAAAGAATAAAAGCAGTTAAAACAGAGAACCTATTTGTTGGGAAAGATGAATCAGGGAAACCTTATAAATATGATTGCATAGCAAAAGATTCTGAAAATATGAAACCTATAGGTGAAATAGAAATGAAAGCTTACTTTGAGTTGTAGGATACCAAGTCTTAGTTACTAGATAANCTATTTCCCTCCACAAAAACATATATTCATCTGCTCATCTGCTTGAGAGGTATTAAATGTAAGAGAATAGCAGGTTTTGCCACACAGTCTCAGTGAGAGTGAGTTCTCTAACCTCATGGTTTTTAACTCCTGTTTTTGGACCTTTTAGGTCCAGAGAGATCCAATTCTTCCAGAGTGAATTTTGTCCTTGCTGCTGTGGGCTTGGAGGTTTTTTATTCACTCTTTGGAGAAACCCTTGGAAGTACCCCACAGATGCCCAAAGAGTCCCCAGACAACTGCTGAAAAACTCTGGGCTGAGTGGAGATGGCTGATGCTACTTCTGCTGCTGATTGCTCCCATAGTTCAAGCAAACCTACATGCTGGAAAAAGTAGTCCCAAAAAGTTTCAACCCTGGTGTTACTCCAGTCAGTTGGGAAAGTTATCTCAAAATTAGTGCATGATTTGGTGAATAGGGGAGTCTTGCCACATAGATTCAGACCTGAATGTACCACGTAGCAAAAATTATGATGAGGGTTAGTTCCCATCACAGAAGTAGAGAATAATATTTCAGGCAGAGTCAGAAAACCTGATTCTGTGCAGATTTTACTACATGATAACTCTGAATTATGGAAACCTATTTCTCTTATGTGTGCTGTGCAGGGAAAGATTTGTCTTGTGAGGGTTACAGTAATTTCAAAACTTAAAACAATTCAAGCCACAAAACACACAGAGAGTCAGGTTTTACTCATGTTATCACTACACATTTGATTTATTTACATCTCATTATATTTTCATCAGACTGAGCAGATTTAATGGAACTATGTCACCAGAAACCAACATAGGATCTGGATGGGACATGGAGATTTTAATTGTGTTGCTCTGACTGATGTCCTGCAGTGGCATAAATGTTAGGACAGGAAAATGTTTCTGCTGTGAGATTGGGAATCTGTTCCTCTGTATGATGGTGTCTGTAGCTCTTTTTAGTAATGAGACAGACATATTTTAATTTTAATCAAATATCCACAGTGTGTGAAGTATTGTCAAGGGATGTTGGAGGCAGGACTTGGTCAGAAAGAGGTAAAGGAAAGAATTCTTTTCTCCACACTGGAGACTCCTGGACGGCTGCAAGGACCACACTGTGGGGTGGTATTCAGCCTGATTTCTCTGCAGAGGGGAAAGAACCCAGTACACATCAATCTGAGTGGTGAGCTGCTGTACCTGGCTTAAGGGAAACAAAATTTAAGAATATGGATGTTATCACTGTCAACAAAATGCTGTTTCAGGGAAACTGTCCCCTGCAGTTTGTGAAAAAAGAGAGAAATGGATTGGAAAATGTTCAGGGGGAGACAAATGAAAGATATTTTGTGAGATTGAAAATTAAACTGGCAAGAACATCAGAACATCTGGTGGCTATACTGGGTGTTACTTTAACTTCCTGATATTTTTAATTTTTTTATTATTTTTTATTATTATTATTTTTTTAACTGAGGTGTGATCCAGTGTCTTTACTGAGATTAACTTAACTTTGGTTTTGAAAAGGATCTGGATAAAACCTGTGTGACACAGTGGAGCTGGGTTTGTTTTTCATTGTGGTTTCATTTTCTTTTTTCACTGAAATGTTTCAAGCCAGGACATGTTTCAGTGGCCTAATCTCAAACATGCACAGGAACAGTTTCTCTGTTTGCTTTGCAGGGAGGAGCTGGCTCCCTTCAGGAGAAGTTCAAGAATGAACACAACTGGTTTGCTGTCAGATTTTATTGCTGGCTGCAGCTCATGGGCAATAATGGGACCAGCACTGTGTAGCAAACATGTAGATGTCAGTGACCATCCACAACTGGATAACAACACTTGGATTTCCAAGGTACTTCTACCCACATGGAAGGAGGCAGCTGTTTGGTTTTGTTTTCTTTTTTTTCCATTATTCTGCAACACTGCTCTGTTTAGCTGAAAATACTCTAAATACATTCCCACTTCTGATACAGCTACCTAAATAAGGACAGTTGCTAAATTGTCGTAATTGCAGCAGGCACCTGTTCTTGGCCACCAAAACCGATGTTGCTAACACATTTCCACAGTGCTTAAAATTTTCCAACCAACTATCTTTTGGGAGAAAATTTTCCACATTTGGCTTCTGCTTGAGAGGAATTTTTTCTTTTCTTCTAGGCTTAAGAAAAACGGTGCCAGCTGTCCTTGAGCACAGCATGAATTATAAAATTGTGCCTCTGAAGTAAAAAGAACTTCTTAGGCTGAACCAAGGTGAAATAAAAAGCTTGCTTTAGACCCTTCTGAAGAGCAAAGTTTTTGCCTGGCATTGTACTTGACATTGATTTACCTAGATTAATAAAAATGCAGCATAACTATATTTCGATAGAGCTAAGAATGATTTATCTATAGGTGAGTGAAAAAGAAAAGTTTGTGGCTCACAGGAGCTGTGAATGGAGAGCTGCCAGGTAGGTCAGAGGAGATCTCTCCTGCCCTCACAAAGTGCACTTCTTTGTTTGCAGAGAACAGGGTGCGACTGCACCTTCCACAGGAGGGAAGCCAACGTCACTACTCCAGACTCCTTCCTTTCCCACCAGATCAGTATTTTTCTTTCAAGAGCAGGCAACTAAATGCAAAATAAGAGTGTTAATTTTACAGTTACCAGCATTTTTATATATGTAGAGAGAGAGAGAGAGAGATATTAAATATATATATATATACACATCCAGACAACCACATGCACACAGAAGGGTGATACAGAGGGACTTTCAAACTACTCTTAGAAACCTGTATCTTTGACAAAACACTCCAAGGAATTAAAATATCCCAGAATATACCACTCGAGACATATTACCTGTTATCAAAACTCACATATTGAACATTATAAAATTAATCAACCATTTGAAGCACTTGATTGGGACACACATTTTATATATGAAGGTATACATTTTATTTTGGTTTACTTACAATATTCTCAAGCATGAGATGTCCAGGTCTTTCCATGCCAAGTACAGAGACTTGAAAACTGGCTTAATAACACATTTGCATGTGTTATATGTGAAATATTATTGTACTGGATAATCCCATGCATCTGTCTTTGAAAGCTTTCTGTGCCTCCCCTGGGTAAACTTTTTTTGGTGTTTTGTTGGGGTTTTTTTTAACATCTTATTTTCTAGCATTTTGAAGGCTGTTAGAAGGTAATTTCTGTCTGTTACACAAACCAAAGGAAAAAAAAAAAGAACTAGACAAAACCCCCTTTACCACAGCCACAACCGTATTTCCCTCTCTGCTCTAGGAACTCCCTGTTTTGTCATGAGATCATAAGGAAATAGCATGCTACTGTGTTTTAAGAAAAGTTTAAAAAATACCCTAACAAAACAAACAAAAGCCCCAAACAGTGTTATTTTTAGCTTTCTGTAATTTCATTAAACGGGTCTTTCCTCCTCAGAGTAAAAAACGGAGCCTTCTCCTCTATGTGAAATGAATTTTTAGCTGTCTTCTAAAGTAGCGGGGGGAGGAAGGGGGACGATGGTAGGACCGCGGCGAGGGGGTGGGAATGAAGGATTTTTTTTTCCTCCAGAGAAAGATTACACTTTTCAATCCGTTCGAAAAATACACNGGGGGGAATGAAGGTTTTTTTTTTTCCTCCAGAGAAAGATTACACTTTTCAATCCGTTCGAAAAATACACAATTGCCACTTTTTTTTTTTTTTTTCCTTTTATTTTTTTGGCCGCGAGAGGGACTTTGATTTATTGTCAGAAGCAAAATGGCCCGAAGAAAGAAACTCCCGGAGTCTCAATAAAAATAAATAAATAAATGAATTTTTTTAAAAAA